>UELW01000574.1:0-46825 GCA_900490495.1 Danionella dracula
AAACGCAATACACCAGTACTCACTCCACCAAACGCACTCCACCAGTCCCACACTCATACACCAAACGCCCTCCCACCCAGTCACCCACTCATCCACCCAAACACACTCACAGTCACACTCCTCCACCAAACACACTCCACCAGTCACTCACATCCACCAAACACACTCCATCAGTCACTCAAATCCCCCAAAACCACTCCACCAGTCATAACATCCACCAAAACACAACTACAACAGTCACTCACATCCACCAAACACACTCCACCAGTAACTCACATTCCACCAAACGCAATCCCAACAAGAACACCAATCATCCACAAACACACTCCCAGTCACAATCGTCCACAAACACACCCCCACCGTCACACTCACTCCACCAAACACCACTCCACCAGCACACTCATCACCAAACACAATCCACATCACACACATCCACCAAAACACCACTTAACAGTCACACTCATTCCACAAAATACACTCCACCAGTCACTCAAATCCACCCAAACCACACTCCACCAGTCACTCAATCCAATAAACAACACTCCACAGTCACTCAATTCACCAAACAACTCCACCAGTCACTCACATTCCCCAAACAAACGCCACCATCACACTCATCCACCAAACACACTCCACAAGTCACTCAAATCCACCAAACGCCAACTCCAACAGACAAAATCATCCACCAAACACACTCCAACCAGTCAACAACGTCACCAATTACACACCCCACCAGTCACAACTCCATCCACCAAACACAACTCACTAGTCACACGAATCACCAAAAACACACTCCACCAGTCACACACATCCACCAAACACCCACTCCACCAGTCACTCTCATCCACCAAAACACACTCCACCAGTCACTCACACAACCAAAACACACTCCACCAGTCACACACCTCACCAAACCACTCCACCAGTCACACACATCCCCAAAACAACATTCCACCAGTCACACACATCCACCCAACCACACTCAACCAGTCACAATCGTTCCACCAAACACACTCCACCAGGCACACTTCGTCCACCCAAAACACCTCCACCAGTCACAATCAATCCACCAAAGACACTACACCAGTACACACACATCCACCCAAACGCAACCTCACCCAGAACCACTCATCCACCAACACACCCACCAGTAACAAATCGTCCACCAAACACACTCACCAGTCACCAACATCCACCAAAACCACACTCCACAGTCACAATCGGCCAACAAAACACAACTCCACAGTCACACTCGTCACCAAAACACACTCCACAGTCACACTCAATCCCACCAAAGACACCTACCACCAGTCACACACATTCCACCAAACACCTCCCACCAGTCACCCACATCAACCAAAACGCATCCACCAGTTCACACTCATCCACCAAAACACTCCACATGTCACACTCCTCCACCACCCAAACACACTCCAACAGTCACTCACATCCACCAAACACACTCCAACAGTCACACTCATACACCAAACACACCCACCAGTCACTCACATTTCACCAAACACCACTCCACCGTCACACTCCTCCACCAAACCACACTAACCCGTACACACAAATCCACAAACACACTCCACCAGTCACACTCCTCTTACCAAACACACCCACCAGTCATTCACACATCCACAAACACACCACCAGTCACTCACACATCCACCAAACACACTCCACGTCACACACATCCACAAAACACACTACACCAGTCATCACATCCACCAACACACCCACCCCACCAGTCACTCTACATCCACAAAACACACTCCACCCATTCACACACATCACCAACACATCCACCAGTCACACTTCCACCAACACACTCCACCAGTCACACTCATCCACCAAACCACACTCAACACAAGTCACACACATCCACCAAACACACTCCCCAGTCACACAACATCCACCAAAACACACTCCATCACAGTCAACACATCACCACCAAACACACTCCACCAGGCATCTCATCCACCAAACACCACTCCACCAGTCACTCTCATCCACCAAACACACTCCACCAGTATCACCACACATCCACCAAACAACCACACTCCACCCGTCACTCACATCCACCAAAACACATCAACCAGTCACACTACTCACCAAAACACACTCCACCAGTCACTACATCATCCACAAACACCACACTCCACCAGTCACACCACCAACCACCAAACACACTCCACCAGTCACACTCATCCACCAAAACACACTCCACCAGTCACACTCATCCACCAAAACACAACCCAACAGTCACAACCTCCACCAAACACACCACCAGTCACAATCATCCACCAAAACACAACTCCACCAGTCACACATCTCCACAACAACACACTCCACCAGCCCAACTCAGTCCACCAAACACACTCCACCAGTCACTACATCACCAAAACAACTTCCACCAGCAACCCACCAAACACACTCCACCGTACTCTCACACCAAACAAACTCCACCAGTCACCACTCATTCACAACAAACACACTCCACCAGTCACCACATCCACCAAACACACTCCACCAGTCACTCTCATCACCAAAACACACTCAACCAGTCACCATCCACTAAACCACACTCCACCAGTCACACTCATCCACCAAACACACACTCCAACAGTCACACAGTCCACCCCAAACACAACTACACCGTCACCACTCATCCACCAAACACACTCCACCAGTCACTCATCCACCAAACACACTCCACCACGTCACACACACCCACTAACACTACTCACACCAGTCTATCCACACACCTCCCACAAACACACTCCACCAGTCAACTCAATCAACCACCAAACACACTCCACCAGTCAACACTCATCCACCAAACACACACCAGCCCCACCAGTCCCACACTCACTCCACCAAACACACTCAACAGTCACCAATCATCCACCAAACACCCACCACTCCACCAGGTCATCCATCACCAAACAACACCTCACCAGTCACTCACATCCACACCAACACACCCACCAGTCACTCTCATCCACCAAAACACTCCACCAGTCACTCACCCTCACACCAACCACACATCCACCAGTCACACTCATCCAACAAACACACACACCATCACACTCAACCACCAAAAACACTCCACCAGGCAACTCCTCCACAAACAACACACTCCACCGTCATCATCATCACCAAACCACCCACCAGTCACACACATCCACCAAAACACACTCCACCGTCACACAACATCCACCACAACACCATCCACCAGTCACGCCATCCACCAAACACACTCCACCAGTCACTCCACACCCAAACACACCCACCAGTCACCACATCCATACACTCACGTCACACCCATCCACTCAAAACACCCCACCAGTCACTCAATCCACAACAAACACACTCCACCAGTCACCAACCACCAACCACCACAAGCACATCTCCACCAGTCACTCACATCCCACCCCAACACACCACATCCACCAGTCACACTCATCCACCAAAACACACTCCACCAGTCACACACATCCACCAAACACACTCCACAGTCACACACATCCACCAAAACAACACCCATCCCCAGTCACCACATCCAACACAAAATCCACCACCACACCATCCACCAAACACACTCCACCAGCCACACACATCCACCAAAAACACCCCCCAGTCACAATCATCACCAAACCACACTCCACCAGTCACACACTCCACCAAACACACTCACCAGTCGACAATCATCCACCAAAACACACTCACCACGTCACAACTCCACCCAAACCACACTCCACCAGTCACACATCCACCAAACCACAACCCACCAGTCACAATCATCCACAAACACACCTCCACTCAGTCACCAATCTCCATCCAAAAACACTCCACCAGTCACACTCCTCAACCAAAACCACTCCACCAGTCACACACATCCACCAAACACACCCCACCAGTCACACTCATTCCACCAAACACACCCCACCAGTCACTCTCATCCACCAAAACACACCACCAGTCAACAATCATCCACCAAAACACACTCCACCAGTCACACTATCCCCCAAACACACTCCACACAGTCCACCCACTCCCACGAACAACACTCCAACCAGTCACACATCCTCCAACAAACACACACCAAGTCACACTCGTTCCACCAAACACACCCACCCAGTCACATCACCACAAACAAACCCACCAGTCCAATCGTCCACCAACACACACTCCACACCAGTCACACATCGTCACCAAACACACTCACCAGTCACACTCACATCCACCAAACACACCCACCAGTCCAACGTCCACCAAACACACTCCACCAGTCACAATCGTCCACCACAACACCCCCCACCAGTCACACTCACACCAATAACACATCCACCAGTCCCACCAGTACCACCAACACACTCCCCAGTCACCACATCCACCAAACACACTCCACCATCACACCATCCACCAAAACACACTCAACCAGTCACACTCATCCCACACTAAACACACTCCACCAGTCACACTCTCCACCAAACACACTCACCAGTACTCAATCCACCAACACACCAACCAGCACACTCATCACACAAACACACTCCACCAGTCAATCACACCACCAAAACAAACCCACCAGTCACACTCATCCACCAAACACACTCCCCAGTCACCACATCCACCAAACACACTCCACCAGATCACATCCACCAAACACCTCCACCAGTCACAACGTCCACAAAACACACCCACAGTACAATCCACCAAACCACCCTCACCAGTCACAATTCCACCAAACACACTCCACCAGTACACTCACCAAACAATCACGCACCAAATACACCAACCACTCCACCAGTCCATCTCAACCCCAAACACACATCCACCAAACACCATCCACCAAACACACTCCAACAGTCACAATCATATCCACCAAACACACTCCACCCAGTTCACTCAATCCACCAAAACACACACTCAAACACCACCAGTCACACTCATCCACCAAACACACACCCACCAGTCACACTCTCCACCAAAAACACACTCCACCGTCACACTCCACCAAACACACCCACACCAGTCACACTCATCCACAAACACACTCCACCCAGTCCACACCACTCCACAACCCACCAAAATCCACCAGTCACCACATCTCCACCAAACACACACTCACCAGTCCACAATCACCAAACACACTCCACCAGTCACACACATCCAACCAAACACTACCTCCACCAGTCACACCATACATCCACAAAACACCTAACCAGTCACACATCTCCACCAAACACACTCCATCCAAGTCAACTACATCAACCCAAACACACCTCACCAGTCACACACTTCCACCCAAACACACCCCACCAGTCACACACTCCCAAACACACCCACAGTCACACACCCACCAACCACCACCCACCAGTCCACGACATCCAACAACCTCCACAGTCACACTCATCCACCAAACACACCCCCCACCAGTAACAACATCCACCAAAACACACCACCAGTCCACAACATCATCCACCAAAACACACCCACCAGTCACCACATCTCCACCAAACACCCACTCCACCAGTACTACATCCACCAAACAAACTCAACCAGCCACTCATGCCACCAAACCCACACTCCACCAGTCACACTCATCCACAAACACACTCCACCAGTCACTCATCCACCAAAACACCCACCAGTCAGTACTCTCCACCAAACACAATCACCAGTACACATCCACCAAACACCACTCCACCAGTCTACACACATCCACCAAACACACTCCACCAGTTCACTCATCCACCAAACCACACGTCCACCCGTCACACTCATCCACACAAACACACCCCACCAGTTCAACTACATCCATACTAAACACACACGCCATGTCACAGGCATCCCCATACATGGCAATGTGGGTGAAGTGGCTTGCCCGGGGATGACCAACTCCACCACTGCGCTATCATTCCATCCCAGTAGTGACGCTGGAAACGATCTACTTCCTAAGCTAAATCAACAAGCATTGAGGCCCAATCATGCACTCTTACCTCGTAAGTGCTGGTGATTCCTGTCTGATAAAACACTGGCAGGAAAAGCTCTGCAGTGAAGAACACCACAAACGTGTAAGCGACCCCAAAGATCACATAGGAGGCCCCGAATCTGTACACATCTGCTGGGCCCCCGATCACTGTGACGGCGGACATGAAGCTGGCGGTGAGGGAGAGGGCCACTGGTCCGCAGGACATCTGACGGCCACCCACAAGAAACTCTTTGGATGCGGGTTTCTTTCGCTCCTTAATAGCGAAGTAGATGCCGATGCTGGAGGACACGACGAACAGTCCTGCAAACACCAGGTAGTCCCCAAGCTGGAAGGTCCCAACCATCCCCATTGTCTTTAGATTTCTCTGTGTAAACGATCTGGTGTGATGGAAGCTCCAGCGTCTGCATCAGACTCTTCTCTGGTTAATCATGTTAATCATTGAGGGTTTAACAGGTTCAAAATGCTTATGATTGCAAACACGGGTCGAGAGGTCAAAGCAGCAACACTAACAGCTTTCAAAAAGCAAGTGAAAACTCTTCTCTTCAGAGAACACCTACTATAAAAAATAAATAAATAAAATAAAAAAACCTACCTTCTTTTTTTCCCTCCTCTGTCTTTATCTTCTTCCTCTACTTCCTCACTGCTTAGGTTTATTGATCAGTTGATACAATTCTATTATGAGAAGAAGCGAGATAGACTTGACGGTTGGTATGTTTTTGTTTGTGTTGTAAAAAGATGATCATATGGTCTTCCCTAATGTTAAGTCGCTTTGGACAAAACGTCTGCAATGCATAATGTAAAGTAAGAGGACACTCTCGAGGGAGTATGTTTCCCCTCACAGAGGAAACTCTCTCTGGGTGAGTTCATGTTCTCCTCGCAGAGGAACTCTCTCTGGGCGAGTTCATGTTCTCCTCACAGAGAAACTCTCTCGGAGGGAGCTCATGTTCTCCTCTCAGAAGAACTCTCTCTGAGGGAGTTTATGTTCTCCTCACACAGGAACTCTCTGAGGGAGTTTATGTTCTCCTGACAGAGGAACTCTCTCTGGGGGTGTTCATGTTCCCCTAACAGAGGAACTCTCTCTGGGCGAGATCATTTCCCCAAAAGAGGACTCTATCTGAGGGAGTGTATGGTTCTCCTTCAACAGGAACATCTATGAGGGAAGTTTGTTCTCATGACAGAGGAAACTCCTCTGGGGGGGGTGTTGTTCATGTTCCCCTAACAGAGGAACTCTCTCTGGGCGAGATCATGTTCTCCTCACAGAGGAGATCTCTCTGGGGGTGTTCATGTTCCCCACACAGAGGAACTCTCTCTGGGCGAGTTCATGTTCTCCTCACAGAGGAACTCTTTCTGAGGGAGCTCATGTTCTCCTCACAGAGGAACTCTGTCGGAGGGAGCTCATGTTCTCCTCTCAGAGGAACTCTCTCTGGGGGAGTTCATGTTCTCCTCACAGAGGAACTCTCTCGGAGGGAGCTCATGTTCTCCTCACAGAGGAACTCTCTCTGGGCGAGTTCATGTTCCCCACAAAGGGAACTCTCTCTGGGCGTCATGTTCTACTCCACAGAGGAACTCTTTCTGAGGGGAGTTCATGTTTATCCTCACAGGGAACCTCTGTCGGAGGGAAAGCTCATGTTCTACCTCTCCGAGAAACTATCGCTGGGGGGAGTTAGTTCATGTTCTCCTCACAGAGGAACCTTCGGAGGGAGCTCATGTTCTCCTCAAGAGGAACTCTCTATGGGCGAAGTTCATGTTCTCCCTCACAGAAGGAACTCTCTTGTGGAAGTTCATGTTCTCTCACCGAGGAACTATCTCTGAGGGAGTTCATGTTCTCCTTCACAGAGGAACTCTCTTCTGAGGGAGTTCATTGTTCTCCTAACAGAGGATACTCTCTCTGAGGGATTTTCTAGTTCTCCTCACAGAGGAACTTTCTCTGGGGAAGTTCATGTCTCACTCACAGAGGAACATCTCTGAGGGAAGTTCTGTTCTCCTCACAGAGGGAAATATCTCGGACGGGAGCTTTTGTTTTCAGTTTCTTCCTCTCAGAGGAACTCTCTCTGGGGGAGTTCATGTTCTCCTCACAGAGGAACTCTCTCTGGGAGCGTTATTATTCTCCTTATGGGGGAAACTATATTTCTGCATAGAGACCACTCAGACTCACTAATGCTGTCATGCTCCAGTGTCTTATCAATGATTATAAAACAAAGGCTTCACCAGCATCTCAAATAGTTTGTGATTCAGAAATAAAGCTACAAACACTGTGATGTATTGTTAATAATGTGAAAGTCAAGGTTTATGAGTACTCAAAACAAGCTGGGGTGGGTCCCTGGATTCTTTATTTCCAGCCTGAAATCAAGACTGCTCAAGTTTAAAAATTAAATATAAATATAATAATATAAAAATTGCAATAACAACCCCCCCCCCCTTATGTATTAACCATTTCACTCATTTCTACTTACCTGTATTTATAAAAGAAATAATCAATAACATTTGAGCTGCAAAAAAAATTTCAACTTTGGTTGTTCCAGTAATAATAATACATTTTATTTCAAGGCGCCTTTCTCGACACTCAAGGGCACTGTCAAAACAGGCACTATATAAACAAAACAGGATTAAAAGACAATATAATAAAAATAAACAATGACAAGGATTAAGTGGAGTAGATAGTATTATATTTAAAGAGATGGGTCTTAAGTCTGGATTTAAAAAAGATATAAAGTTTCAAGGTTTCGAAAGTTAGGGGGGAGTGAGCTCCAAAGATGGGGAGCAGAGTGGCTGAAGGCCCTGAGACCAGCAGGAGGAACTGAGAGGTGGATAGAGAAGGAAGACTGAGGAGTGTGTGTGGTGGACATGGAGCAAGTTCAGGGGGGAGTGAGTCCCAAGATGGGGAGCAGAGAGTGGCTGGAAGGCCATGAGAACAGCAGGAGGACACTGAGAGGGTGGATAGAAGAAGAAGACCTGAGTGAGTGTGTGTGGTGACATGAGAAGTTCAGGAAGTTCAGGGGGCAGTGAGAGTCCCATAGATGGGGAGCAGAGTGGAGAGGCCCTGAGACCAGCAGAATGGACTGAGAGGTGTGATTGAGGAGGAAGACTGAGTGAGTGTGTGTGGTGACATTTGGAGAAGTTAAGGGGGAGTGAGCCCATAACGATGGGAGCAAGACTTGGCTGAAGGCCGAGGACAGCAAGGATGCAACTGAGGGTGGATAGAGAAGGAAGACTAGATGATCGGGTTGTGTGGTTGACATGGAAAGTTCAGCGGGAGTGAGTCCCATAGATGGTGGACAAGTGGCTGGAAGGCCCTGAGACCAGTCAGGAGGAACTGAGAGGTGGATAGAAAGAAGACCTAGTGATGGGTAGTGGGTGAATGGGAGACGTTCAGGGGAGTGAAGTCTCCATATATGGGGATCAGAGTGGGCTGAAGGCACTGAGAACCAGCAGAGGAACTAGAGGTGATTGCGAGGAAGACCTGAGTGAGTGTGTGTGGTGACATGGAGAAGTTCAGGGGGGAAGTGAGTTCCATAGATGGGGAGCAGAGTGGCTGAAGGTCCCTGAGACCAGCAGGAGGAAACTGAGAGGTGGATTAGAAGAGGAAGACCTGAGTGAGTGTGTGTGGTGACATGGAGAAGTCAGGGGGGAGTGAGTTCCATAGATGGGGAGCAGAGTGGGCTGAAGGTCCTGAGACAGCAGGAGGAACTGAGAGGTGGATAGAAGAGGAAGACCTGAGTGAGTGTGTGTGGTGACATGGAGAAGTTCAGGGGGAGTGATTCCATAGATGGGGGAGCAGAGTGGCTGAAGGTCCTGAGACCAGCAGAAGGAACTGAGAGGTGGATTGAGGAGGAAGACCTGAGTGAGTGTGTGTGGTGACATGGAGAAGTTTCAGGGGGGAGTGAGCTCCATAGATGGGGAGCAGAGTGGCTGAAGGTCCTGGAGACCAGCAGAAGGACCTGAGAGGGGATTGAGGAGGAAGACCTGAGTGAGTGTGGTGTGGTGACATGGAGAATTTAGGGGGGAGTGAGTCCATAGATGGGGAGCAGAGTGGCTGAAGGGCCTGAGACCAGCAGGAGGAACTGAGAGGTGGATAGAGAAGAAGACCTGAGTGAGCTGTGTGTGCGTGACATGGAGAAGTCAGGGGGAGTGAGTCCCATAGATGGGGAGCAGAGTGGCTGAAGGTCCCTGAGACCAGCAGGAGGAACGGTGAGGTGGGATAGAAGAGGAAAGACATGAGTGAGTGTGTGTGGTGACATGGAGAAGTTCAGGGGGGAGTGAGTCCATAGATGGGGGAGCAGAGTGGCTGAAGGTCCTGAGACCAGCAGAAGGAACTGAGAGGGTGGATTGAGAGGAAGACCTGAGTGAGTGTGTGTGGTGACATGGAGAAGTTCAGGGGGGAGTGAGTTCCATAGATGGGGAGCAGAGTGGCTGAAGGTCCTGAGACCAGCAGAAGGAACTGAGAGGTGGATTGAGAAGGAAGACCTGAGTGAGTGTGTGTGGTGACATGGAGAAGTTCAGGGGGAGTGAGTTCCATAGATGGGGAGCAGAGTGGCTGAAGGCCCTGAGAACAGCAGGAGGAACTGAGAGGTGGATAGAAGAGGAAGACCTGAGTGAGTGTGTGTGGTGACATGGAGAAGTTCAGGGGGAGTGAGTCCCATAGATGGGGAGCAGAGTGGCTGAAGGCCCTGAGACCAGCAGGAGGAACTGAGAGGTGGATTGAGGAGGAAGACCTGAGTGAGTGTGTGTGGTGACATGGAGAAGTTCAGGGGGGAGTGAGTCCCATAGATGGGGAGCAGAGCGGCTGAAGGCCTTGGGAGCAGCAGGAGGAACTGTGAGGTGGATTGAGGAGGAAGACCTGAGTGAGTGTGTGTGGTGACATGGAGAAGTTCAGGGGGGAGTGAGTTCCATAGATGGGGAGCAGAGTGGCTGAAGGTCCTGAGGACCAGCAGGAGGAACTGTGAGGTGGATAGAAGAGGAAGACCTGAGTGAGGGGCGTGGCGGTGACATGGAGAAGTTTCAGGGGGGGAGTGAGTCCATAGATGGGGAGCAGAGTGGCTGAAGGTCCTGAGACCAGCAGGAGGAACTGAGAGGTGGATAGAAGAGGAAGACCTGAGTGAGTGTGTGTGGTGACATGGAGAAGTTCAGGGGGGAGTGAGTCCCATAGATGGGGAGCAGAGTGGCTGAAGGCCCTGAGACCAGCAGGAGGAACTGAGAGGTGGATAGAAGAGGAAGACCTGAGTGAGTGTGTGTGGTGGACATGGGAGAAGTTCAGGGGGGAGTGAGTCCCATAAATGGGGAGCAGAGTGGCTGAAGGCCCTGAGAACAGCAGGAGGAACTGAGAGGTGGATAGAAGAGGAAGACCTGAGTGAGTGTGTGTGGTGACATGGAGAAGTTCAGGGGGGAGTGAGTCCCATAGATGGGGAGCAGAGTGGCTGAAGGCCCTGAGACCAGCAGGAGGAACTGAGAGGTGGATTGAGGAGGAAGACCTGAGTGAGTGTGTGTGGTGACATGGAGAAGTTCAGGGGGGAGTGAGTCCCATAGATGGGGAGCAGAGTGGCTGAAGGCCTTGGGACCAGCAGGAGGAACTGAGAGGTGGATTGAGGAGGAAGACCTGAGTGAGTGTGTGTGGTGACATGGAGAAGTTCAGTGGGGAGTGAGTTCCAAAGATGGGGAGCAGAGCGGCTGAAGGCCCTGAGACCAGCAGGAGGAACTGAGAGGTGGATTGAAGAGGAAGACCTGAGTGAGCGGGCGTGTGTGGTGACATGGAGAAGTTCAGTGGGGAGTGAGTTCCAAAGATGGGGAGCAGAGCGGCTGAAGGCCCTGAGACCAGCAGGAGGAACTGTGAGGTGGATAGAAGAGGAAGACCTGAGTGAGTGTGTGTGGTGACATGGAGAAGTTCAGGGGGGAGTGAGTCCCATAGATGGGGAGCAGAGTGGCTGAAGGCCCTGAGACCAGCAGGAGGAACTGAGAGGTGGATAGAAGAGGAAGACCTGAGTGAGTGTGTGTGGTGACATGGAGAAGTTCAGGGGGGAGTGAGTCCCATAGATGGGGAGCAGAGTGGCTGAAGGCCCTGAGACCAGCAGGAGGAACTGAGAGGTGGATAGAGAAGGAAGACCTGAGTGAGTGTGTGTGGTGACATGGAGAAGTTCAGGGGGGAGTGAGTCCCATAGATGGGGAGCAGAGTGGCTGAAGGCCCTGAGACCAGCAGGAGGAACTGAGAGGTGGATAGAGAAGGAAGACCTGAGTGAGTGTGTGTGGTGACATGGAGAAGTTCAGGGGGGAGTGAGTCCCATAGATGGGGAGCAGAGTGGCTGAAGGCCCTGAGACCAGCAGGAGGAACTGTGAGGTGGATAGAAGAGGAAGACCTGAGTGAGCGGGCGTGTGTGGTGACATGGAGAAGTTCAGGGAGATAAGTAGGAGGAAGGTTATGGATGGACTTGAATGTAAGGAGTAGGAGTTTGTACTGGATGCGATATTGAACTGGGAGCCAGTGAAGCTGCTGCAGGACCGGGGAGATGTGGGTGAGTAGAGGGAGTTTTGGTGATGATCCAGGCAGCAGAGTTTTGCAGAAGTTGTAGTTTATGAGTAGTAGGGAATCGCAGTAGTCAAGACGGAAATAGTTGATATTTCTGAGGTGGAAGTAAGCAGTGCGTGTGATTTTGTTGATGCGGGACAGGAATGAGTGTTGTCCAGGATGACACTGAGTTCTTTACCTGAGGGGAGGGTGTGATGGAGGAATGATCTACCATGATCGAAAAGCTGTCAGTTTTGTTTAATGTATTTTAGTGCCGATTAATACGACCTCAGTTTTATTGCTGTAGTAGTGATGTTCCTCAGCGAGTGCCAGATGCCTTGATTACTTTGCTTTCTGGGGTTTCTGGGAAGCATTTAGGTTTGAGTGCTAAAAAAATCATCTGAAAAATATGGGGAAGAAAAACATGAACCGGGAGCGCTCATGAGAATCCGTCATGTCTAACTTGCCCTTTGAAGGAAATAACTCTGATGTTCTGGTGAAGATCTGATGCTCCTGTTGCATGATGTAAAATTTCTAAAGCTGCACTGATCACACGAAGATCAAATCAGTGGAAAGCATGATCTGTGTCCATTAATCGTTACGCTTAGAGAGGTTCTGTGAAATGTTTGAAAGGGTTGATTGTAACGACAGGAGAGCTGGAGAGGTTCTGTCGTCTGTTTGCTCGTCAGATAAAGGAGAAAGAACCTGAGCCGGAGTGTTCTATTCGTTTTACAGATCTTTTTTGTGCTGCTTTAAATACTGTGTACATCTGTTTATTTTCATCGCTTTGAGAACTTTTTTAGCTAAGGTGAGAGAAACTTAGAGTTGTTGTTATTAAGAAAACCGATCCTCCCTCTTTCTCCTCTCTTATTTTCTTCTCTCTCTCTCATCTTCCTCTCTTTCCTCTCACTCTCTCTTGCTACCTCCACCCCCACTATTCCCCCTCTCTCGCCTCCTTGATCTCCCTCACCTACCCTCCTGTACTCCGTCTTTCTCTCCTTCACTCTCTCTCTCTCTCGGTTTTCTGTCTCTCCCTCTCTCTCTTCCTCTGTCTTTCTGTCTGTGTCTCCCTCGCTCCCTCTCTCTGTCTCTCCCTCTCTCTCCCCCTCCTCTCTCTGTCTTTCCCTCGCTCCCTCTCTCTCTCTTCCTCTCCCTCTCTTGCGTTCTACCTCCTCTTTTCTCTTTTCTCCCTCCTTTCTCTTCCTCCCTCTCTGTCTCCGTCTTTCTCTCACTTCCTCTCTCTCTCGGTCTGTCTCTCCCTCTCTCTCTTCCTTCGTCGTATTTCTGTCTGTGTCTCCCTCGCTCCCTCTCTCTGTCTCTCCCTCTCTCCCCCCTCCTCTCTCTGTCTTTCCCTCACTCCCTCTCTCTGTGTCTACCTCCGTCTTTCTCTCTCTTCTGTTCTCTCCCCCTTTCTCTCTCTCCTCTCTTCTCTACTCTTCTCGTCCTCTACCTTACTCCCTCCCTCTTTCTCCCTCTTCCTCTCTCTCTCGGTCTGTCTCTCCCTCTCTCCCTTCCTCTGTCTTTCTGTCTGTCTCTCCCTCTCTCCCTTCCTCTGTCTTTCTGTCTGTCTCTCCCTCGCTCCCTCTCTCTCTTCCTCTCCCTCGCTCTCTGTCTCTCTCTCTCTCTCTCTCTCTCTCTCTCTTCTCCATCTCTCTCTCTGTCTCTCTCTCTCTCTCTTCCTCTCTCTCACTCTCTTCCTCTCTCTGTCTCTCCCTCACTCCCTCTCTCTGTGTCTACCTCCGTCTTTCTCTGTCTCTCCCTCCTTTCTCTTCCTCCCTTTCTGTCTCTCTCTTTCTCGTCCTCTACCTTACTCCCTCCCTCTTTCTCCCTCTTCCTCTCTCTCTCGGTCTGTCTCTCCCTCTCTCCCTTCCTCTGTCTTTCTGTCTGTCTCTCCCTCGCTCCCTCTCTCTCTTCCTCTCCCTCGCTCTCTGTCTCTCTCTCTCTCCTCTCTTCTCTCTTCCATCTCTCCTCTCTCTCTGTCTCTCTCTCTCTCTCTTCCTCTCTCTCTCTCTCTTCCTCTCTCTGTCTCTCCCTCACTCCCTCTCTCTGTGTCTACCTCCGTCTTTCTCTTTCTCTCTCTCTGTCTCTCCCTCCTTTCTCTTCCTCCCTCTCTGTCTCTCTCTTTCTCGTCCTCTACCTTACTCCCTCCCTCTTTCTCCCTCTTCCTCTCTCTCTCGGTCTGTCTGTCTCTCCCTCGCTCCCTCTCTCCTCTCTCTCTTTCCTCTCCCCTCTCTCCCTCTCTCTCTGGTTTATTAACCCGTGTAGTGTTTAATGATGTTGGTAAGGTCTATTTCCAGGTAGCTGCTGATGACTAAGAGCTTGCACGTAACAGAAGGAAACAGAGAACCAAACCACCGCAGACGTCCAGGAAACAAATCAACCCAGACCTTGCCTTGAATGTCTCTCTCTTGAAGTCCTGAAATTCTTAAATTCTTCAATCAAACCTAAAACTTTTAAAAATGTGCCTCAACATCAGCTCTTTCAGCAGCGTGTGCTCTGGAGCGGAGGCGCGCAGAGGTAACCCGAGAGCGCGCAGAAGCCCCTTGTACTCAGATTACAGCTTCTCTTAGAGCGCGCAGCCTCTCGCAAGGGCTTCCAGATGTGGCTACACACTCTGTCAGGTCGGTCAGACCTTCAGAGAGGACAGACGCGTCCCATCATGCTCCCCTTCGCCCTCGGACTGTTTTTATTGCAGCACTGTGGAGCCGTCTACGAAGGACCTTTGCTCCCTGAGATTTCCAACGGGACGTTTCACCACTTCTTTGTCCCGGACGGAGATTACGAGGAAACAGAGGACCCGGAGAAGTGTCAAATGCTCTTCAAGTGGATCGACCGCAGGCCGTGTCCCCTGGAGGAGGACCAGGATGCAATCGTCCGAGAGGACTTCATCATAGTCAAGCAGCAGACTGAAGATGCGGCGCGTTCTCTGGAAAGCCTCGCAAAGAGCATCTCGTACGATCTGGACGGAGAGGACACCTACGAGAAGTTCCTGAAGAGGGAGATCGTGCAGATCAGCGAAGCTTTCACGAGCGTGGGGAACTCTCTCCTGGAGCTCGAGAGCAAGTTCAAGCAGGGGCAGGAGACGGAGCAGAGAGAGGAGGACGAGTTCAGCGAGACCTTCATCAGGCCCATGTACGAGGTGAGGGACACGCTGCAGGAGACGCTGGACATCTCTTCGGGACTCAAAGACAAACAGGAACTGATCTCGCTGATCGTCAGGAGCCACGGATCGAGGTTAAGCCGGCTCAAGAACGAGTTCCTCAACGTTTAGATTCCCAGAGCGCTGCTGATGCTCGTGGAGACACCTCGAGGACTGAAGACCATCGGTTCTTTGGTGAGGGCTCTACGGGTTTTAGAGTTTTAAGGGGACACGTTGTAAGATGTTTGAAGCTAAACCACTCTCGATGTGTGTGCGACATCCGTTGTGTTCTTACATTGTGTGGAAAGCTCTCGATTGCAAAATCTGAGAACTTTCAGGTTTTAAGTAAATAAAATCCCAGCTAACGTCACGCAACGTCCTGTGGTCGTCGTGGTTCTCTCTCCTCTCTTTCTCTCTCATCTTTCCCTTCCTCTCTTTCTCTCCCCTTAATGCTTCAAGTCAATTAGAACCTATTTGATTGGATGTTTTGTCTTTAAGAGCTAATTTGATGTTATTCCACAAAGATTGCAGTTAGTGGTTCCCTGCGCGCTTCGTTTAGAACAAACCGGGCGTTTTACACTCGCTTTCTTCTCATTTTGGATGAGACCCCAAACCAAGAGCACACTGGGACGGGCGCGTGTAGCGTCCTCTCAAAGGGACCCTGAAAGAATCGGTCAAAGCAAGCTTCTCCCCCAAACAACCGGTGTCTAAACATGTTATTTCAGTGATCCGTCTCCAGGGGGCTGGGTTTCCTCCGCCGCCTGCACACTGCTGACGTTCAGCTTTCCTGCGGCTGAGGGTTGAGCGAGCTGGAAGGGTGGTGTTGGTGGTTGAAGAAAGCTGGTGGAGGTTTGGCATTTCCTGTGCCACTGGAACAGAAAGTCTCTTTCTGCGGCGGCCCTGCTATGGAGCGAGATTTGTGTCAAATGTTTTAAATTAAATGTAAAAAAAAAAACATACAATGATAGAAAGAGGAATTCTGTATTTTAAAATAAAGAGATCTACAAAAAAGGATAACTATGGAATTGGATGTGTGCCATATTTTAAAATAGTAAAAATAATGTACAAAATAAACTGATAGAAAGCTAAATTTTGTTTTAGTTTTGTTTTTTATAAAAAAGAGATCTACAAAAAAATACATGATTATGGAATGGGATTTGTGTCATATTTTAAAATTGTAAAAACAATGTACAAGAGTAAACTGATTTACTTTTTGAAATTCTGTATTTCTTAATACAAGAAGGTAAAATTGATCTACCAAAAACATACGCAACCTCATTAAATTTGATCCAGATTTTTACACTTTCTTTCAAAGCCTCTTTTTTATGTTAATTATTTTTCCCCGTTTCAGTTTTCCTTTCTTCCGTTTCTATTTTCAGTTTTACTTCTGGCACAAATCTCTCAGGGGCGGGGCTTAGCTTATCTGTCGCCTCATTGGTCGGTATTGTTCACAGTAATGTATCTGTATTGGTCAGTTATTGTTAAACCCAACATCAAGCGAACGTGCCAACCCTGACTGAAAAAAAAAATCTAAATGGCAACAGAAAAAAAATTGATAAAATAGAAAATAGGCTAAGAAAGAAAACTGCTGTAAACCGGAACAGATTTAATGTATTTATATATTTTTTCAAGATCATTTTTATTTTTAGTTGAGTTAAAAGAAAAAAAAAATAATATCACTCTCTACCAATTTTTGTTTGTTTGATTTTTAAAAATCTTTTTTGGACCTCATTCCACAGGATAACCACATTAAATCGGTTCCCGTTTTCAACTATTTTCTTTCACAACCTCTTTTTTAATTTCATTCACTTTTTTCCGTTTCAAATTTTCACTTTCACTTCGGGCATGATGCGTCTAAATTCAGCTGACCAATAGAGATACATTACTGCGAACCCCACCGACCAATGAGGAGACAGAGAAGTTAAGCCCCACCTCCCTGCGACATTTGTGGCGGAAGTAAAACATAAAAATGGAAATGGAACAAAATAAATGATATTTAATAAAGAGAATTTTGGAAAGCTGGACCTAATTTCATGTGGTTATGTAACTTTTCTAGATCATTTTTATATGTGTTTTATAAAAAAAAAATACAGAAACGTCACGGTGGCGCAGTGGTGGCACGGTCTCACAGCATCATGTTCTCCTCGTGATCGCGTGGGTTTACTCCGGGTGCTCCGGTTTCCTCCACGAGTCCAGAGCAAGAAGGTCTCTGGTTCGAGTCTCGGCTAGGTCAGTTGGTATCTCTTTGTGGAGTTCTCATGTTCTCCTCGTGATCGCGTGGGTTTACTCCGGGTGCTCCGGTTTCCTCCACGAGTCCAGAGCAAGAAGGTCTCTGGTTCGAGTCTCGGCTAGGTCAGCTGGTATCTCTGTGTGGAGTTCTCATGTTCTCCTCGTGATCGCGTGGGTTTACTCCGGGTGCTCCGGTTTCCTCCACGAGTCCAGAGCAAGAAGGTCTCTGGTTCGAGCCTCGGCTGGGTCAGTTGGTATCTCTGTGTGGAGTTCTCATGTTCTCCTCGTGATCGCGTGGGTTTACTCCGGGTGCTCCGGTTTCCTCCACGAGTCCAGAGCAAGAAGGTCTCTGGTTCGAGCCTCGGCTGGGTCAGTTGGTATCTCTGTGTGGAGTTCTCATGTTCTCCTCGTGATCGCGTGGGTTTACTCCGGGTGCTCCGGTTTCCTCCACGAGTCCAGAGCAAGAAGGTCTCTGGTTCGAGCCTCGGCTGGGTCAGTTGGTATCTCTGTGTGGAGTTCTCATGTTCTCCTCGTGATCGCGTGGGTTTACTCCGGGTGCTCCGGTTTCCTCCACGAGTCCAGAGCAAGAAGGTCTCTGGTTCAAGCCTCGGCTGGGTCAGTTGGTATCTCTGTGTGGAGTTCTCATGTTCTCCTCGTGATCGCGTGGGTTTACTCCGGGTGCTCCGGTTTCCTCCACGAGTCCAGAGCAAGAAGGTCTCTGGTTCGAGTCTCGGCTGGGTCAGTTGGTATCTCTGTGTGGAGTTCTCATGTTCTCCTCGTGACCGCGTGGTTTTTCTCCGGGTGCTCCGGTTTCCTCCACGAGTCCAGAGCAAGAAGGTCTCTGGTTCGAGCCTCGGCTGGGTCAGTTGGTATCTCTGTGTGGAGTTCTCATGTTCTCCTCGTGATCGCGTGGGTTTACTCCGGGTGCTCCGGTTTCCTCCACGAGTCCAGAGCAAGAAGGTCTCTGGTTCGAGCCTCGGCTGGGTCAGTTGGTATCTCTGTGTGGAGTTCTCATGTTCTCCTCGTGATCGCGTGGGTTTACTCCGGGTGCTCCGGTTTCCTCCACGAGTCCAGAGCAAGAAGGTCTCTGGTTCAAGCCTCGGCTGGGTCAGTTGGTATCTCTGTGTGGAGTTCTCATGTTCTCCTCGTGATCGCGTGGGTTTACTCCGGGTGCTCCGGTTTCCTCCACGAGTCCAGAGCAAGAAGGTCTCTGGTTCGAGTCTCGGCTGGGTCAGTTGGTATCTCTGTGTGGAGTTCTCATGTTCTCCTCGTGACCGCGTGGTTTTTCTCCGGGTGCTCCGGTTTCCTCCACGAGTCCAGAGCAAGAAGGTCTCTGGTTCGAGCCTCGGCTGGGTCAGTTGGTATCTCTGTGTAGAGTTCTCATGTTCTCCTCGTGATCGCGTGGGTTTACTCCGGGTGCTCCGGTTTCCTCCACGAGTCCAGAGACATGCGGAATAAGAGAATTATATAAAAACGAGTGTTTGAGTGAGAATGAGTGTGTGTGAATGTTTCCAGCGATGGGTTGCAGCTGGAAGGGCATCCGCCGCATAAAACATATTCCAGAAGAGTTGGAGGTTCAATCCGCTGTGGAGACCCCGAAAGGGAAGAAAGAAAGCTGACAAGAAAATGGATGGATTAAAAATATAGTTATATTTAAAATGTGTCACAAATCTCACTCCATACCAAGTGGAGGAATAATCAAATCTAAAGAAACATCCAGCGCAGAGCAGAGTTAGCGAAGCCACTGGCTCCCGACGCTAATCACTGCACTGCAGCCGCGTTTTCATTCCAGCGCAGAACAATAGCGTGCTTATATGCTGCTGGCCACTGTCCCCGGGCGAGGACTGTTTTCCTGTTCTCTCCCACTGAGAGGTTTATCCACGCCGGAGGTTAAAGCTCAGGGAAAGAAGGTTTAGAGTTACCTCTCGCTCGGTAGCGTTTCATATGGATCCACTTTCTAGGGTTTGGTTCAAAAACAACAGCTACAAAGAATGTCAGACCGGCTCAGGGCAAGGCACTCTATTAGAGCAGTCTGCTGTGGCTCTCACAGGAGTTTTGGTTTGCTTTGGCTTCCTTTAGCAAAGTCTATAATAGATGTCCTTCTGCCAAACGCTGTGGAGCAGGAGATTTGGGTTTGCATGGAAGCATTCGCAGAACATCAGCCTGCTGGCTTTCAACAACAACAACAAAAACGCTCATTTCAGCCCGATTGATTGATTTTTTTCTGGTCGGATCATCTTGAAATCTGCATACGGTGTACTTCAAAGGTTTTTTATTTTTATTTTATTTTAAGCCGTTTCCCAAAACTGGTCTCTAAATAATCCGCCTCGAAAATCTGCTCACTCAACCACAGAAAACTTCACGGCCAAATTAAGTTTCAAGATCCCCCCCTGGTGGAAGGAAAGCGCCCCTCAACTACACAGTTTTCAGGCATTCCTTCACAGCTTGTGGGCGGAGCTGAAACGCTTCATACCTACATATTTATGAAAGAAAAATTAGTTTTTTGAAGACGAGTTGCGATAATAATAATAATAATAATAATTCTTCCAATTTATATAGCGCTTTTCTAGACACTCAAAGATGGTTTACAAAAAGAGCATTATTCTCTCACTCCACATTCACTCTCTGCTGGTGATAAGCTACCTTGGTAGCCTTCAGCTGCTCCGGGGCCATCTGACAGAACGTGGCTGCCATTCTGCACCTACGACCTCCTGACCTCCACCAAACACACTCCACCAGTCACTCACATCCACCAAACACACTCCACCAGTCACACTCATCCACCAAACACACTCCACCAGTCACTCACATCCACCAAACACACTCCACCAGTCACACTCATCCACCAAACACACTCCACCAGTCACTCTCATCCACCAAACACACTCCACCAGTCACACTCATCCACCAAAACACACTCCACCAGTCACTTCACATCCACCAAACACACTCCACCATCCACACACATCCACCAAACACACTCCACCAGTCACTCTCTCATCCACCAAACACACTCCACCAGTCAACACTACATCCACCAAACACACTCCACCAGTCACCTCTCATCCACCAAACACACCCCCACAGTCACTCTCATCCACCAAACACACTCCACCAGTCACTCACATCCACCAAAAACAATCCACCAGTCACTCACATCCACCAAACACACTCCACCAGTCACACTCATCCACCAAACACACTCCACCAGTCACTCTCATCCACCAAACACACTCCACCAGTCACTCTCATCCACCAAACACACTCCACCAGTCACACTCATCCACCAAACACACTCCACCAGTCACACTCATCCACCCAAACACACCCCACCAGTCACTCTCATCCACCAAACACACTCCACCAGTCACACTCATCCACCAAACACACCCCCACCAGTCACTCTCATCCACCAAACACACTCCACCAGTCACACTCATCCACCAACACACACTCCACCAGTCACTCTCATCCACCAAACACACTCCACCAGTCACTCTCATCCACCAAACAACTCCACCAGTCACTCTCATCCACCAAACACACTCCACCAGTCACTCTCATCCACCAAACACACTCCACCAGTCACTCTCATCCACCAAACACACTCCACCAGTCACACTCATCCACCAAACACACTCCACCAGTCACTCTCATCCACCAAACACACTCCACCAGTCACACTCATCCACCAAACACACTCCACCAGTCACTCTCATTCCACCAAACACACCCCCACCAGTCACTCTCATCCACCAACACACTACACAGTCACACTCATCCACCAAACACACCCCACCAGTCACTCTCATCCACCCAAACACACTCCCACCAGT
Organism: Danionella dracula; assembly: GCA_900490495.1. Lineage (NCBI taxonomy): Eukaryota > Metazoa > Chordata > Actinopteri > Cypriniformes > Danionidae > Danionella > Danionella dracula. Next base: position 21,702 of record UELW01000574.1, read on the forward strand.
CACACTCATCCACCAAACACACCCCACCAGTCACTCTCATCCACCAAACACACCCCACCAGTCACTCTCATCCACCAAACACACTCCACCAGTCACTCTCATCCACCAACCACACTCCACCAGTCACTCACATCCACCAAACACACTCCACCAGTCACACTCATCCACCAAACACACCCCACCAGTCACACTCATCCACCAGTCACTCACATCTACCAGTCACACACATCCACCAAACACCCCCACCAGTCACTCACATCCACCAAACACACTCCACCAGTCACTCACATCCACCAACCACACTCCACCAGTCACTCTCATCCACCAAACACACTCCACCAGTCACTCACATCCACCAAACACACCCCACCAGTCACTCACATCCACCAGTCACTCACATCCACCAAACACACTCCACCAGTCACTCACATCCACCAAACACACCCCACCAGTCACTCACATCCACCAACCACACTCCACCAGTCACTCTCATCCACCAAACACACTCCACCAGTCACTCACAACCACCAAACACACCCCACCAGTCACACTCATCCACCAGTCACTCACATCCACCAAACACACTCCACCAGTCACTCACATCCACCAAACACACCCCACCAGTCACTCACATCCACCAAACACACTCCACCAGTCACTCACATCCACCAAACACACCCCACCAGTCACTCACATCCACCAAACACACCCCACCAGTCACTCACAACCACCAAACACACCCCACCAGTCACACTCATCCACCAGTCACTCACATCCACCAAACACACCCCACCAGTCACTCACATCCACCAAACACACCCACCAGTCACTCACATCCACCAAACACACCCCACCAGTCACACACATCCACCAAACAACACACACAAACACACTCCACCAGTCACACTCATCCACCAAACACACCCCACCAGTCACACTCATCCACCAGTCACTCACATCCACCAAACACACCCCACCAGTCACTCTCATCCACCAAACACACTCCACCAAACACACCCCACCAGTCACACTCATCCACCAAACACACCCACCAGTCACTCTCATCCACCAAACACACTCCACCAGTCACACACATCCACCAAACACACTCCACCAGTCACACTCATCCACCAAACACACTCCACCAGTCACAGACATCCACCAAACACACTCCACCAGTCACACTCATCCACCAAATACACTCCACCAGTCACAGACATCCACCAAACACACCCCACCAGTCACACTCATCCACCAACACAACCCCACCCAGTCACTCTCATCCACCAAACACACCCCACCAGTCACACTCATCCACCAAACACACTCCACCAGTCACTCACATCCACCAAACACACCCCACCAGTCACACTCATCCACCAAACACACCCCACCAGTCACTCTCATCCACCAAACACACTCCACCAGTCACACATCCACCAAACACACTCCACCAGTCACACTCATCCACCAAACACACCCACCAGTCACACACATCCACCAAACACACCCCACCAACACACTCCACCAGTCCACACTCATGCCACCAAACACACGCCAACCAGTCACACTCATCCACCAGTCACTCACATCCACCAAAACACACCCCACCAGTCACTCTCATCCACCAAACACACTCCACCAAACACACCCCACCAGTCACACTCATCCACCAAACACACCCCACCAGTCACTCTCATCCACCAAACACACTCCACCAGTCACACACATCCACCAACACACTCCACCAGTCACACTCATCCACCAAACACACTCCACCAGTCACAGACATCCACCAAACACACTCCACCAGTCACACTCATCCACCAAATACACTCCACCAGTCACAGACATCCACCAAACACACCCCACCAGTCACACTCATCCACCAAACACACCCCACCAGTCACTCTCATCCACCAAACACACCCCAGTCACACTCCCCACCAAACACACTCCACCAGTCACTCAATCCACCAAACACACCCCACCAGTCACACTCATATCCAAACACACCCACCAGTCACTCTCATCCACCAAACACACTCCACCAGTCACACATCCACCAAAACCACCCACCGTCACACTCCCACCAAACACACCCCACCAGTCACAGACATCCACCAAACACACTCCCACCAGTCACACTCATCCCCCAAGCACCCTCCACCCAGTCACATCCCACCACCCAACACACCACCAGTCACTCACATCCACCAAACACACCCCACCAGTCACACTCATCCACCAAACACACTCCACCAGTCACACTCATCCACCAAAACACACCCCCACCAGTCATAGAGACATCCACCAAAACACACTCCACCAGTCACACTCATCCATCCAAACACACTCCACCAGTCACTACATCCACCAAACACACCCCACCAGTCACACTCATCCACCAAACACACTCCACCAGTCACACTCATCCACCAAACACACCCCACCAGTCATAGACATCCACCAAACACACTCCACCAGTCACTCACATCCACCAAACACACCCCACCAGTCACACTCATCCACCAAACACACTCCACCAGTCACTCACATCCACCAAACACACCCCACCAGTCACACTCATCCACCAAAACACACCACACAGTCAACCTTCATCCACCAAACACACTCCACCCAGTCACACTCATTCCACCAAACACACCCACCAGTCACAGACATCCACCAAACACACCCCACCAGTCACACTCATCCACCAAAACACACTCCACCAGTCACTAACATCCACCAAACACACCCCACCAGTCACTCTCATCCACCAAACACACCCCCACCAGTCACTCACATCCACCAAACACACCCCACCAGTCACCACTCATCCACCAACACACTCCACCAGTCACACTCATCCACCAAACACCACCCCACCAGTCACAGACATCCACCAAAACACACCCCACCAGTCACACTCATCCACCAAACACACTCCACCAGTCACTCACATCCACCAAACACACCCCACCCGTCACACTCATCCACCAAACACACCCCCACCAGTCACACTCATCCACCAAACACACTCCACCAGTCACACTCATCCACCAAACACACCCCACCAGTCACACACATCCACCAAACACACCCCACCAGTCACTCTCATCCACCAGACACACTCCACCAGTCACTAACATCCACCAAAAACACCCACCAGTCACACTCATCCACCAAACACACCCCACCAGTCACTCACATCCACCAAACACACTCCACCAGTCCCACTCATCCACCAAACACACTCCACCAGTCACTCTCATCCACCAAACACACTCCACCAGTCACTCACATCCACCAAACACACTCCACCAGTCACTCTCATCCACCAAACACACCCCACCACTCCGAGATTTTCTCTCCGTTTCTATGAGAAAAAGCCCCCCTGGAAGCTCCTCCCCCAGCACCCGCAATTGTTTCTTTTTTTAAATCATATTTTCTACAATCAATTCACACATTCACCAATTCCCGGAAAGAACACGGCATTAGAATGAATCGCTCAAAAACGACACATCACTAACGTTAGATTCTAAGCTGCACACGTTCTTGGATCTGGTGTCTACGGCGGCCGAGAAATGCAAAACACATTTACATAACGTGAATAACTTTTACAAATTACAAAAAAATTAACATTTTAGAAAAACACAATTACATTTCAGAATCTTCCCGGAAAGGGAGGATACCATCGAGAACCGATAACTTGGCTCTGATTGGACGAGACTTCTGTCAATCATTACAAGCGCTCGTACAAGCAAAACTATTTCTGTAGTTTTTGCAAAAATAAGGGTTATAATGACTTTAATGGGATTACATAAATACTATTACGAGGAAGGACGTGATTATCTGGTGGTTGTGAACATCTCAGCAGTCCATGGAGGAATTGTCAGTGTTTGTTTGGTTAAAAACACTCTTTAATTAGCAGATGACGTGGCTAGAACCTTTACAGAAACAAAAGTTGCACATTGAACACGATTACGTTAGCAACAGACTCTGCGTTTAGAGTTTCACTTCTGAGAATCGTCAGATGATGGTGTTCTTGGAATGTTACGATGTCTGCCATGTTTCTCTCAAACTCTGGATTCTTTTCTCTCGTGAGCTGCAGAGCTCTGGAGGAGCGTCGTACATTCTACACAGCCAAACACAACCAACAATTTATCGAAATCTAGCATTAGTTTACAATCTCCAGCTCCAAGTTTCCTCCTGACAGACTGTGATGTCACTTCCAAAGTACTTTGATTGACAGAAGTCTCGTCCAATCAGAGCCAAGTTATCGGATCGCGATGGTATTCTCCCTTTCCAGGAATCTGAAACATAAACATGATTTCTGACCTTGTAAATGTGCTTACTAAAATGTAAATGTGTTTTCTGAAATGTAAATGAGTTTTCTAAAATGTAAAAGTGTTTTCTACAATGTAATTGTGTGTTGTAACTTGTAAATGTGTTTTCTAAAATGTTCATTTGTTTTGTACTTTGTAAAAGTGTTTCATGTTATGTAAATGTGTTTTGCACCTCTCGGCGTAGGTGTCAGTCAAAAGTCCTCTAAATCTAAACACAAGAAGGTGAAAGAGCTCGCATTAAGCATACTTTGAGTTGATCTATCTCGGCTAATGTGTGGAGCAAAGACTCCCCTAAAGCTAATCTGTGGAGCAAAGACTCCCCTAAAGCTAATGTGTGGAGCAAAGACTCCCCTAAAGCTAATGTGTGGAGCAGAGACTCCCCTAAAGCTAATCTGTGGAGCAAAGACTCCCCTAAAGCTAATGTGTGGAGCAGAGACTCCCCTAAAGCTAATCTGTGGAGCAAAGACTCCCCTAAAGCTAATGTGTGGAGCAAAGACTCCCCTAAAGCTAATGTGTGGAGCAGAGACTCCCCTATAGCTAATGTGTGGAGCAGAGACTCCCCTAAAGCTAATGTGTGGAGCAGAGACTCCCCTAAAGCTAATGTGTGGAGCAAAGACTCCCCTAAAGCTAATGTGTGGAGCAGAGACTCCCCTAAAGCTAATGTGTGGAGCAGAGACTCCACTAAAGCTAATGTGTGGAGCAGAGACTCCCCTAAAGCTAATGTGTGGAGCAGAGACTCCCCTAAAGCTAATGTGTGGAGCAGAGACTCCCCTAAAGCTAATGTGTGGAGCAAAGACTGCCCTAAAGCTAATGTGTGGAGCAAAGACTCCCCTAAAGCTAATCTGTGGAGCAAAGACTCCCCTAAAGCTAATCTGTGGAGCAAAGACTCCCCTAAAGCTAATGTGTGGAGCAGAGACTCCCCTAAAGCTAATGTGTGGAGCAGAGACTCCCCTAAAGCTAATGTGTGGAGCAAAGACTGCCCTAAAGCTAATGTGTGGAGCAGAGACTCCCCTAAAGCTAATCTGTGGAGCAAAGACTCCCCTAAAGCTAATCTGTGGAGCAAAGACTCCCCTAAAGCTAATGTGTGGAGCAAAGACTCCCCTAAAGCTAATGTGTGGAGCAGAGACTCCCCTAAAGCTAATGTGTGGAGCAGAGACTCCCCTAAAGCTAATGTGTGGAGCAAAGACTCCCCTAAAGCTAATGTGTGGAGCAGAGACTCCCCTAAAGCTAATGTGTGGAGCAGAGACTCCCCTAAAGCTAATGTGTGGAGCAGAGACTCCCCTAAAGCTAATGTGTGGAGCAGAGACTCCACTAAAGCTAATGTGTGGAGCAGAGACTCCCCTAAAGCTAATGTGTGGAGCAGAGACTCCCCTAAAGCTAATGTGTGGAGCAGAGACTCCCCTAAAGCTAATGTGTGGAGCAAAGACTGCCCTAAAGCTAATGTGTGGAGCAAAGACTCCCCTAAAGCTAATGTGTGGAGCAAAGACTCCCCTAAAGCTAATCTGTGGAGCAAAGACTCCCCTAAAGCTAATCTGTGGAGCAAAGACTCCCCTAAAGCTAATGTGTGGAGCAGAGACTCCCCTAAAGCTAATGTGTGGAGCAGAGACTCCCCTAAAGCTAATGTGTGGAGCAGAGACTCCCCTAAAGCTAATGTGTGGAGCAAAGACTCCCCTAAAGCTAATGTGTGGAGCAAAGACTGCCCTAAAGCTAATGTGTGGAGCAAAGACTCCCCTAAAGCTAATGTGTGGAGCAGAGACTCCCCTAAAGCTAATGTGTGGAGCAGAGACTCCCCTAAAGCTAATCTGTGGAGCAAAGACTCCCCTAAAGCTAATCTGTGGAGCAAAGACTCCCCTAAAGCTAATGTGTGGAGCAGAGACTCCCCTAAAGCTAATGTGTGGAGCAGAGACTGCCCTAAAGCTAATGTGTGGCGCAAAGACTCCCCTAAAGCTAATCTGTGGAGCAAAGACTCCCCTAAAGCTAATGTGTGGAGCAGAGACTCCCCTAAAGCTAATGTGTGGAGCAGAGACTCCCCTAAAGCTAATGTGTGGAGCAGAGACTCCCCTAAAGCTAATGTGTGGAGCAAAGACTCCCCTAAAGCTAATGTGTGGAGCAAAAGACTCCCCTAAAGCTAATGTGTGGACAGAGACTCCCCTAAAGCTAATGTGTGGAGCAAAGACTCCCCTAAAGCTAATCTGTGGAGCAAAGACTCCCCTAAAGCTAATGTGTGGAGCAAAAGACTGCCCTAAAGCTAATGTGTGGAGCAAAAGACTGCCCTAAAGCTAATGTGTGTGAGCAAAGACTCCCCTAAAGCTAATGTGTGGAGCAAAGGACTGCCCTAAGCTAATGTGTGGAGCAAAGACTCCCCTAAAGCTAATGTGTGGAGCAAAGACTGCCCTAGAAGCTATGTGTGGAGCAAAGACTGCCCTAAAGCTAATGTGTGGAGCAAAGACTGCCCTAAAGCTAATGTGTGGAGCAAAGACTCCCCTAAAGCTAATGTGTGGAGCAAAGACTCCCCTAAAGCTAATGTGTGGAGCAGAGACTCCCCTAAAGCTAATGTGTGGAGCAAGACTGCCCTAAAGCTAATGTGTGGAGCAGAGACTCCCCTAAAGCTAATGTGTGGAGGCAGAGACTCCCTAAAGCTAATGTGTGGAGCAAAGACTGCCCTAAAGCTAATGTGTGGAGCAAAGACTCCCCTAAAGCTAATGTGTGGAGCAGAAGACTCCCCTAAAGCTAATGTGTGGAGCAAAGACTGCCCCTAAAGCTAATGTGTGGAGCAAAGACCTGCCCTAAAGCTAATGTGTGGAGCAAAGACTCCCCTAAAGCTAATGTGTGGAGCAAAGACTCCCCTAAAGCTAATGTGTGGAGCAAAGACCTCCCCTAAAGCTAATGTGTGGAGCAAAGACTGCCCTAAAGCTAATGTGTGGAGCAAGACTGCCCTAAAGCTATGTGTGGAGCAAAGACTCTCCCCTAAAGCTAATGTGGTGGAGCAAAAGACTGCCCTAAAGCTAATGTGTGGGAGCAAAGACTGCCCCTAAAGCTAATAGTGTGGAGCAAAGAGCTGCCCCTAAAGCTAATGTGTGGAGCAAAGACTCCCCTAAGCTAATGTGTGGAGCAAAGACTCCCCTAAAGCTAATGTGTGGAGCAAAAGACTCCCCTAAAGCTAATGTGTGGAGCAAAGACTGCCCTAAAGCTAATGTGTGGAGCAAAGACTCCCTAAAGCTAATGTGTGGAGCAAAGACTGCCCTAAGCTAATGTGTGGAGCAAAGACTCCCCTAAGCTAATGTGTGGAGCAAAGACTCCCCTAAAGCTAATGTGTGGAGGCAAAGACTCCCCTAAAGCTAATGTGTGAGCAAAGGACTGCCCTAAAGCTAATGTGTGGAGCAAAGACTCCCTAAAGCTAATGTGTGGAGCAAAGACTGCCCCTAAAGCTAATGTGGTGGAGCAAAGACTCCCTAAAGCTAATGTGTGGAGCAAAGACTCCCCTAAAGCTAATGTGTGGAGCAAAGACTCCCCTAAGCTATGTTGGAGCAAAGAACTCCCTAAAGCTAATGTGTGGAGCAAGACTGCCCTAAAGCTAATGTGTGGAGCAAAGACTCCCTAAAGCTAATGTGTGAGCAAAGACTCCCTAAAGCTAATGTGTGGAGCAAAGACTCCCCTAAAGCTAATGTGTGGAGCAAAGACTCCCCTAAAGCTAATGTGTGGAGCAAAGACTGCCCTAAAAGCTAATGTGTGGAGCAAAGACTCCCCTAAAGCTAATGTGTGGAGCAAAGACTGCCCTAAAGCTAATGTGTGGAGCAAGACTCCCCTAAAGCTAATGTGTGGAGCAAAGACTCCCCTAAAGCTAATGTGTGGAGCAAAGACTGCCCTAAAGCTAATGTGTGGAGCAAAGACTCCCCTAAAGCTAATGTGTGGAGCAAAGACTCCCCTAAAGCTAATGTGTGGAGCAAAGACTGCCCTAAAGCTAATGTGTGGAGCAAAGACTGCCCTAAAGCTAATGTGTGGAGCAAAGACTCCCCTAAAGCTAATGTGTGGAGCAAAGACTGCCCTAAAGCTAATGTGTGGAGCAAAGACTCCCCTAAAGCTAATGTGTGGAGCAAAGACTCCCCTAAAGCTAATGTGTGGAGCAAAGACTCCCCTAAAGCTAATGTGTGGAGCAAAGACTGCCCTAAAGCAATGTGTGGAGCAAAGACTGCCCCTAAAGCTAATGTGTGGCGCAAAGACTGCCCCTAAAGCTAATGTGTGGAGCAAAGACTCCCCTAAAGCTAATGTGTGGAGCAAAGACTGCCCCTAAAGCTAATGTGTGGAGCAAAGACTCCCCTAAAGCTAATGTGTGGAGCAAAGACTCCCCTAAAGCTAATGTGTGGAGCAAAGACTCCCCTAAAGCTAATGTGTGGAGCAAAGACTGCCCCTAAAGCTAATGTGTGGAGCAAAGACTCCCCTAAAGCTAATGTGTGGAGCAAAGACTGCCCTAAAGCTAATGTGTGGAGCAAAGACTCCCCTAAAGCTAATGTGTGGAGCAAAGACTGCCCTAAAGCTAATGTGTGGAGCAAAGACTGCCCTAAAGCTAATGTGTGGAGCAAAGACTCCCCTAAAGCTAATGTGTGGAGCAAAGACTCCCTAAAGCTAATGTGTGGAGCAAAGACTGCCCTAAAGCTAATGTTGTGGCGCTATAAGCTAATGTGTGGAGCAAAGGACTCCCCTAAAGCTAATGTGTGGAGCAAAGACTGCCCTAAAGCTAATGTGTGGAGCAAAGACTGCCCTAAAGCTAATGTGTGGAGCAAAGGACTCCCCTAAAGCTAATGTGTGGAGCAGAGGACTCCCCTAAAGCTAATGTGTGGAGCAAAGACTGCCCTAAAGCTAATGTGTGGAGCAAAGACTCCCCTAAAGCTAATGTGTGGAGCAAAGACTGCCCTAAGCTAATGTGTGGAGCAAAGACTCCCCTAAAGCTAATGTGTGGAGCAGAGACTCCCTAAAGCTAATGTGTGGAGCAAAGACTGCCCCTAAAGCTAATGTGTGGAGCAAAGACTGCCCTAAAGCTAATGTGTGGAGCAAGACTCCCCTAAGCTAATTGTGTGGAGCAAAGACTCCCCTAAAGCTAATGTGTGGAGCAAAGACTCCCCTAAAGCTAATGTGTGGAGCAAAGACTCCCCCTAAAGCTAATGTGTGGAGCAAAGATCCCCCTAAAGCTAATGTGTGGAGCAAGACTCCCCTAAAGCTAATGTGTGGAGCAAAGACTCCCCTAAAGCTAATGTGTGTGAGCAAAGGACTGCCCTAAAGCTAATGTGTGGAGCAAAGACTCCCCTAAAGCTAATGTGTGGAGCAAAGACTCCCCTAAAGCTAATGTGTGGAGCAAAGACTCCCCTAAAGCTAATGTGTGGAGCAAAGACTCCCCTAAAGCTAATGTGTGGAGCAAAGACTCCCCTAAAGCTAATGTGTGGAGCAGAGACTCCCCTAAAGCTAATGTGTGGAGCAAAGACTCCCCTAAAGCTAATGTGTGGAGCAAAGACTCCCCTAAAGCTAATGTGTGGAGCAAAGACTCCCCTAAAGCTAATGTGTGGAGCAAAGACTCCCCTAAAGCTAATGTGTGGAGCAAAGACTCCCCTAAAGCTAATGTGTGGAGCAAGACTCCCCTAAAGCTAATGTGTGGAGCAAGACTCCCCTAAAGCTAATGTGTGGAGCAAAGACTCCCCTAAAGCTAATGTGTGGAGCAGAGACTCCCCTAAAGCTAATGTGTGGAGCAAAGACTGCCCTAAAGCTAATGTGTGGAGCAAAGACTCCCTAAAGCTAATGTGTGGAGCAAAGACTGCCCTAAAGCTAATGTGTGGAGCAAGACTCCCTAAAGCTAATGTGTGGAGCAAAGACTCCCCTAAAGCTAATGTGTGGAGCAAAGACTGCCCTAAAGCTAATGTGTGGAGCAAAGACTCCCCTAAAGCTAATGTGTGGAGCAAAGACTCCCCTAAAGCTAATGTGTGGAGCAAAGACTCCCCTAAAGCTAATGTGTGGAGCAAAGACTGCCCTAAAGCTAATGTGTGGAGCAAAGACTCCCCTAAAGCTAATGTGTGGAGCAAAGACTCCCCTAAAGCCTTAGTGGATGCTAGAGCAAAATAAATCAGATATGGGTCAAAACCAGAACGTAGTCATAGTGACAAAATAGATATCAGCAACAACCTGCAGAGTGAACGAGTCCCTTCTTCACCTCTAACAGAAACCATGAAGGATGATTTGAGCGAGTGTTTTTCTGGAATCTGATCTCGGCTGGTGCTCGTCTCACCCCGCAGACACAGGAGGCTCAAACAAACGTCTCAACCCCGAGAAGAACCGTCCAAACCCTTCCAGCTAGTCTTAAGTGTGTTTCTCTTTCCTCCGAGTCTTCAAGAGTCTTATCTAAACAACCTAGCCACATGGCGCCGAGAGCTGCACGATGAACATCTGATGGTGTCAAATGTGTTGTACACATTGGTGAAAAATGGGATTTAATTTTTCCATGCGATGTAGATACTGATCTAGTAAATGGCTCTGTTCACGCTCTGTGTAACTGCGAATTCTCATTCCTTACTGATAAAATAAGTAAAGGCAGTTGTGGTCCGGTGGATGAGGAGATGGACTTGCCACATATATATAATGTACTTATAGACCAGATATGTGTATCTAATAACTTTTTATTCAACATATACAGAATATAACATGTATTGATAAGGAGCTTGTGCACAGCGCGAAAGAGACCGCGCTCATACTACCCCAACTTGAACACCAAATTATAAAATAAAAGTCCCTATTTGAAGAAAAAATTTAAATAAATATAATTACAATCTAGCGTAATACATTATTACTCTGATACACGTCCACTCCATGTACGTGCTGCTCACGTTATGCTCACTTTACTCTTACGATACTCTCACGATATGCTCAAGTTTCTCTTACATTACTCTTGTGTTTCTCTCACGTTACGTTCACTTTACTCTTGCGGTACTCACATATGCTCACATTACTCTTACGTTACTCTCGCGTTACTCTTACATTACTCTCACGTTGCGTTCAATTTACTCTTGCGGTACTCTCATGATATGCTCACAATACTCTTATGTTACTCTCATGTTACGCTCACTTTACTCTTACGATACTCTCAAGTTATGCTTACATTAAGCTCACGTTACGCTTATGTTAAGCTCACATTACTCTCACTTACTCTTACATTATGCTCATGTTACACTCACTTTAAGCTCCTGTTATTTTCACGTTACGCTCACGTTAAGCTCCCGTTACTCTTACGTTACGCTCACGTTACTCTCACGTTAAACTCCCGTTACTCTCACATTACGCTTACGTTACTCTCATGTTATTCTTACGTTAAACTCACATTACGTTCACGTTAAGCTCCCGTTACTCTCACGTTAAGCTTACGTTATTCTCACGTTACTCTCACTTACACTTACATTATGCTCCCGTTGCTCTCACGTTAAGCTCCCGTTACTCTCACATTAAGCTCCCGTTACTCTCATGTTACGCTCATGTTACTCTTATGTTACGCTCACGTTACGGTTATGTTATGCTCACGTTAAACTCCCGTTACTCTCACATTACGCTCACATTACTCTTACGTTACTCTCATGTTATTCTTACGTTAAACTCACATTACGTTCACATTAAGCTCCCGTTACTCTCACGTTACGCTCAGGTTACTTTTATGTTAAGCTCACGTTACGCTTATGTTAAGTTCACATTACTCTCACTTACTCTTACATTATGCTCATGTTACACTCACTTTAAGCTCCTGTTATTTTCACGTTACGCTCACGTTAAGCTCCCATTACTCTTACGTTACGCTTATGTTACGCTCAAGTTACTCTCACTTACACTTACGTTATGCTCCCGTTGCTCTCACGTTAAGCTCCCGTTACTCTCACGTTACGCTCATGTTACTCTTATGTTACGCTCACGTTACTCTCACGTTAAACTCCCGTTGCTCTCACGTTAAGCTCCCGTTACTCTCACGTTACGCTCATGTTACTCTTATGTTAAGCTCACGTTACGCTTATGTTAAGCTCACATTACTCTCATTTACTCTTACATTATGCTCATTTTACACTCACTTTAAGATCCTGTTACTTTCACTTTACGCTCACGTTAAGCTCCCGTTACTCTTATGTTTTCTCTCACGTTACTCTCACATTACGCTCACGTTACACTTACGTTACTCTCATGTTATTCTTACGTTAAACTCACATTACGTTCACGTTAAGCTCCCGTTACTCTCACATTAAGCTTACGTTATGCTCACGTTACCCTCACTTACACTTACGTTATGCTCCCGTTGCTCTCATGTTAAGCTCCCGTTACTCTCACATTAAGCTCCCGTTACTCTCACGTTACGCTCATGTTACTCTTATGTTACGCTCACGTTACAGTTATGTTAAGCTCACATTACTCTCTTTTACTCTTACATTATGCTCATGTTACACTCACTTTAAGCTCCTGTTACTTTCACGTTACGCTCACGTTAAGCTCGCGTTACTCTTACGTTACGCTTATGTTACGCTCATGTTACTCTCACGTTAAACTCCCGTTACTCTCACATTACGCTCATGTTACTCTTATGTTACTCTCATGTTATTCTTACATTAAACTCACATTACATTCACGTTAAGCTCCCGTTACTCTCACGTTAAGCTTACGTTATGCTCACGTTACTCTCACTTACACTTACGTTATGCTCCCGTTGCTCTCACGTTAAGCTCCCGTTACTCTCACATTAAGCTCCCGTTACTCTCACGTTACGCTCATGTTACTCTTATGTTAAGCTCACGTTACGCTTATGTTACGCTCACGTTACTTTCACGTTAAACTCCTATTACTCTCACATTACACTCACGTTACTCTTACGTTACTCTCATGTTATTCTTACGTTAAACTCACATTACGTTCACGTTAAGCTCCCGTTGCTCTCACGTTAAGCACCCGTTACTCTCACGTTAAGCTTAGGTTATGCTCACGTTACTCTCACTTACACTTACGTTATGCTCCCGTTGCTCTCACGTTAAGCTCCCGTTACTCTCACGTTACGCTCATGTTACTCTTATGTTACGCTCACGTTACGGTTATGTTACGCTCATGTTAATCTCACATTACACTCACGATAAGCTCCCATTAGTCTCACGTTATGCTCACATTACTCTCACGTTACTCTTAAATTATGCTCACGTTAAGCTTATGTTACGCTCACATTACGCTTACGTTACGCTTGCTATGTGAAACAGGCATAAGTAATCGCTCCATGTTTGGTTTAAGACAACCCTTTAACTGTGCAAATATTTGAGTTTGTTTTCTTCGCTCTCTCTATGATGTGTTGCGTCTCCATAAGCTCTCAATCTCATCGATTAAAAATAGGTACCAAAGTCAGTATTTATAATTAGAGAATTAACATGATCTTTAATCGGCTTCGTGGTGTCGCGTCCTTCTTTTTGGAGGTGTTTCTAACAATAAGTTTGATTTATAAGCACTGACGCTCCTTCAAAGAGACACATCAAGCTTACAGAGACATAAACAATAAAAGAGGAGAGCGAACAGGAAATAGTCTCTTAAGTGGTCGAAGCTCGCAGCACACATTCCTTCCGAGCTATCCGAACAGCAATTAGGTCATCCAAACATTCGTTACACATTGTTCGCAATCTATCTTTCAGTGGACATTTTAACAGTTCCCCATTGTTTCACAGAGAACCTGAAAGAGCACTTCTCGTTGCTCCAAACACATTAACACGGATCGTTAGCTTGACAGACCATGCGGAAAAATGAACAGTTTTCAGGATGCAGACCTCTGAGCTGCAGTTTTCATCAGTTGATTTTTAATTGGTACTTTTTACACTTTTTCCAGGTTTCTGATTTGTAAACCAGCCTGGATGCATAGCTACCAAACACAATCAGGGCTGTAAATAGATTTATTTACATAAATATTTACATATCTGTTTAGACTAGCATTCGAATAATTGGCTCCTGGTATTTGTCTAAACGGATCTGGTGTCTGAGCACAATAAACATAGAAACTGTGAAAAACAATGTGGTTCCCAATGTTCCTCTCGAAGCTCTCCTCATCATGTATCTCTCCTCCTGCAGCTGATGCTGATCACCTGTTTAATGTCTGTGTTACAGTTTTCTAACCGTTGTTTCTTCATTTAGTAGGTTCTGTTTTGTCTTTGTTTGTTTTGTTTTTTCAGGTTCTTCAGGTTTCAGAGCGTAATGTGAGAGAACTGTTCGTCGATGGATCTTGAGTTTGTATGTTCTTTATGCTGGTGAGGTGATTAGCACCTGCCTCAGTCAGCGAGGCTCCCAGGGACCTCACAGAGGAACTCCTATCTACTCTACCTGATCCTCACGAGGACTTCATGGAGCTGCATTGAAAGCAACTGCTAAAAAACTTGATTGAATTGAATGAAAGGAGTGTGTGTCCGTTGAATGTATTTTGGCTCTCGTTTAACGACAAACAGAACTATCCCGTCTTCTCCGTTTGGTTCATGACCAAGAGTGTTCATCTGATCACATTTATATTTACATTAATGCATTTAGCAGATGTTTTGTCCAAAGTGACTTACAGTAAAGGAGAAATACTATGTAATTTGTTATACAACGTCTCAGGTCGCTCATAGTAGAAGTATCAGCTGATCAATCAAGATTCAATCAAATAATCAATAAGAGTTTCAAGTTGCGAGATCTGAACTCCATCTTTCTCATTCCTACATTAAAAATATTCTAATAATGAGTTGTTGAAGAATTTGAATAAGTATAATGTCCCGTTTTCAGTTATCGTTTCTTTTTAGAACAAAGAGTGTTTTGATTACTTTCATTTTACTTTTATTTTGATGTGCCACGAGCCTTTAAGGGCAACCATGAGTGAATGTGGATGTTTTTAGTTTTTGTGTTAAAAATATATCTATTTTTATATGTGAACTTGGCCTTTTTGTCCATTTTTCTCACCTTACTAGAGTGAACGTAACGTAAGCATAATGTAAGCATAACGTAAGGACAATGAGAGAGTAACGTAAGCATAATGTGAAAGTAATCCGAGCATAACGTAAGCGTAACGTGAGAGTAACGTGAGCGTAATGTGAGAGTAACATAAGCATAAGGTAAGTGTAATGTGAGTGTAACGTAAGAGTAATGTAAGCATAAAGTGAGCGTAACGTTAGACTAACGTAAGAGTAACGTGAGCGTAATGTGAGAGTAACATAAGCATAACGTAAGCGTAATGTGAGCGTAATGTGAGAGTAACATAAGCGTAACGTAAGCGAAAAGTAAGCGTAACAGGAGCTTAACGTGAGCGTAATGTGAGAGTTAAATAATCGTAAAGCAAGAGTAACGTAAACGAAAGCGTAACGGGAGAGTAACATAAGAGTAACGTGAGCGTAATGTGAGAGTAACATAAGCATAATGTAAGTGTAACGTAAGAGTAATGTCAGCATAACGTGAGAATAACGTAAGCGAAAAGTAAGCGTAACGGGAGCTTAACGTGAGCGTAATGTGAGAGTTAAATAAGCGTAACGCAAGAGTAACGTAAGCGAAAAGTAAGCGTAACGGGAGCATAATGTGAGAGTAACATAAGCGTAACATAAGCGTAACATAAGTGTAGCATGAGCGTAACGTGAGCATAATGGAAGCGTAACGTAAGTGCTTATTTCCCTGTGTGCGATTCCCAGTTGTGCAAATTCATATCAAGTTCAAATGGAAAAACCTCTACTTTAAATACAATTTATATATATATATTTTAAAGAGGCTCTCCTTGCTCCAACCTCGAATGCCACATATGTTTAAAATTGAGGTAGACCGGGTGGAGCTTATCAGAGACCAGTCCAGAGCTTATCAGAGACCAGTCTAGAACTAGACATGAGCTTACTGAGCTTATCAAGACCAGTCTAGAGCTAGACTGGCGCTTAATGAGCTATCAGAGACCAGTCTAGAGCTAGAACTGGAGCTTTCTGAGCTTATCAGAGACAGTCTAAGCTAGACTTGAGCTTACTGAGCTTATCAGAGACCAGTCTAGAGCTAGAATGGAGCTTACTGAGCTTATCAGAGACCAGTCTAGAGCTAGAATGGAGATTACTGAGTTATCAGAGACCAGTCTAGAGCTAGAATGGAGCTTACTGAGCTTATCAGAGACCAGTCTAAGAGCTAGACTGGCGCTTACTGAACTTATCAGGACCAGTCTAGAGCTAGAATGGAGATTAGAGTTATCAGAGACCAGTCTAGAGCTAGAATGGAGCTTACTGAGCTTATCAGAGACCAGTCTAGACTAGAATGGAGCTTACTGAGCTTATCAGAGACCAGTCTAGAGCTAGACTGGCGCTTACTGAACTTATCAGGAGACCACTCTAGATCTTATGAGAGACCAGTCTGGAGCTTATCAGAGACCAGTCCAGAGCTTATCAGAGACCAGTCTAGAGCTAGACTGGAGCTTTCTGAAGCTTATCAGAGACCAGTCCTAGAGCTAGACTGGAGCTTACTGAGCTTATCAGAGACCAGTCTAGAGCTATACTGGAGCTTACTGAGCTTATCAGAGACCAGTCTAGAGCTAGACTGAGCTTACTGAACTTATCAAGACCAGTCGAGCTAGAATGGAGATTACTGAGCTTATCAGAGACCAGTCTAGAGCTAGAATGGAGCTTACTGAGCTTTCAGAGACCAGTCTAGAGCTAGAATGGAGCTTACTGGAGCTTATCAGAGACCATTCTAGAGCTAGACTGGCGCTTACTGAACTTATCAGAGACCACTCTAGATCTTATGAGAGACAGTCTGGAGCTTATCAGAGACCAGTCCAGAGCTTATCAGAGAACCAGTCTAGAGCTAGACTGGAGCTTTCTGAGCTTATCAGAGACCAGTCTAGAGCTAGACTGGAGCTTACTGAGCTTATCAGAGACCAGTCTAGAGCTATACTGGAGCTTACTGAGCTTATCAGAGACCAGTCTAGAGCTAGACTGGAGCTTACTGAGCTTATCAGAGGCCAGTAAGGACATGCAGCTCTCATGTTTCTGTCAAGAGCTTATCAAAGACCAGTCCAGAGCTTATCAGAGTCCAGTCCGGAGCATATCAGAGTCCAGTCCAGAGCTTATCAGAGGACCAGTCTAGAGCTTATCAAAGACCAGTCAAGAGCTTATCAAAGACCAGTCCAGAGCTAATCAGAGTCCAGTCTAGAGCTTATCAGAGACCAGTCTAGAGCTTATCAGAGTCCAGTCTGGAGCTTATCAGAGTCTAGTCCGGAGCTTATCAGAGACCAGTCTAGAGCTTATCAGAGTCCAGTCTGGAGCTTATAAGAGTCCAGTCCAGAGCTTATCAGAGTCCAGTCCACAGCTTATCAGAGTCCAGTCTGGAGCTTATCAGAGTCCAGTCTAGAGCTAATCAGAGATCAGTCTAGAGCTTATCAGAGTCCAGTCCGGTGCTTATAAGAGTCCAGTCCCGAGCTTATCAGAGTCCAGTCCGGAGCTTATCAGAGTCCAGACCGGAGCTTATCAGAGTCCAGTCTAGAGCTTATCAGAGATCTGTCTGGAGCTTATCAGAGACCTGTCTGGAGCTTATCAGAGTCCAGTCTGGAGCTTATAAGAGTCCAGTCCAGAGCGTATCAGAGGACCAGTCTAGAGCTTATCAGAGACCAGTCTAGAGTTTATCAGAGTCCAGTCTAGAGCTTATCAGAGAACAGTCTGGAATTTATCAGAGACCAGTCTAGAGATAGACTGGAGCTTACTGAGTTTATCTGAGACCAGTCTAGAGCTTATGAGAGACCAGTCTGGAGCTTATCAGAGACCAGTCCAGAGCTTATCAGAGACCAGTCTAGAACTAGACTGGAGCTTACTGAGCTTATCAAAGACCAGTCTAGAGCTAGACTGGCGCTTACTGAGTTATTAGAGACCAGTCTAGAGCTAGACTGGAGCTTTCTGAGCTTATCAGAGACCAGTCTAAAGCTAGACTTGAGCTTACTGAGCTTATCAGAGACCAGTCTAGAGCTAGACTGGAGATTACTGAGCTTATCAGAGACCAGTCTAGAGCTAGACTGGCGCTTATTGAGCTTATCAAAGACCAGTCTAGAGCTAGACTGGCGCTTACTGAGTTATTAGAGACCAGTCTAGAGCTAGACTGGAGCTTTCTGAGCTTATCAGAGACCAGTCTAAAGCTAGACTTGAGCTTACTGAGCTTATCAGAGACCAGTCTAGAGCTAGACTGGAGATTACTGAGCTTATCAGAGACTAGTCTAGAGCAAGGCTGGCGCTTACTGAGCTTATCAGAGACCAGTCTAGAGCTAGACTGGCGCTTACTGAACTTATCAGAGACCAGTCTAGATCTTATCAGTGACCAGTCTAGAGCTAGATTGGAGCTTACTGAGCTTACCAGAGGCCAGTAAAGACATGCAGCTCTCATGTTTCTGTCTAGAGCTTTTCAGAGACCAGTCTAGAGCTAGTCTGGCGCTTACAGAGCTTATCAGAGACCAGTCTAGAGCTAGACTGGAGCTTTCTGAGCTTATCAGAGACCAGTCTAAAGCTAGACTGGAGATTACTGAGCTTATCAGAGACCAGTCTAGATCTTATCAGTGACCAGTCTAGAGCTAGATTGGAGCTTACTGAGCTTATCAGAGACCACTCCAGAGCTTAACAGAGACCAGTCTAGAGCTTATCAGAGTCCAGTCCGGAGCATATCAGAGTCCAGTCCAGAGCTTATCAGAGACCAGTCTAGAGCTTATCAAAGACCAGTCAAGATCTTATCAAAGACCAGTCCAGAGCTTATCAGAGTCCAGTCCAGAGCTTATCAGAGTCCAGTCTAGAGCTTATCAGAAACCAGTCTAGAGCTTATCAGAGAACAGTCTGGAATTTATCAGAGACCAGTCTAGAGATAGACTGGAGCTTACTGAGCTTATCTGAGACCAGTCTAGAGCTTATGAGAGACCAGTGTGGAGCTTATCAGAGACCAGTCCAGAGCTTATCAGAGACCAGTCTAGAACTAGACTTGAGCTTACTGAGCTTATCAAAGACCAGTCTAGAGCTAGACTGGCGCTTAATGAGCTATCAGAGACCAGTCTAGAGCTAGACTGGAGCTTTCTGAGCTTATCAGAGACCAGTCTAAAGCTAGACTTGAGCTTACTGAGCTTATCAGAGACCAGTCTAGAGCTAGAATGGAGCTTACTGAGCTTATCAGAGACCAGTCTAGAGCTAGAATGGAGATTACTGAGCTTATCAGAGACCAGTCTAGAGCTAGAATGGAGCTTACTGAGCTTATCAGAGACCAGTCTAGAGCTAGACTGGCGCTTACTGAACTTATCAGAGACCAGTCTAGAGCTAGAATGGAGATTACTGAGCTTATCAGAGACCAGTCTAGAGCTAGAATGGAGCTTACTGAGCTTATCAGAGACCAGTCTAGAGCTAGAATGGAGCTTACTGAGCTTATCAGAGACCAGTCTAGAGCTAGACTGGCGCTTACTGAACTTATCAGAGACCACTCTAGATCTTATGAGAGACCAGTCTGGAGCTTATCAGAGACCAGTCCAGAGCTTATCAGAGACCAGTCTAGAGCTAGACTGGAGCTTTCTGAGCTTATCAGAGACCAGTCTAGAGCTAGACTGGAGCTTACTGAGCTTATCAGAGACCAGTCTAGAGCTATACTGGAGCTTACTGAGCTTATCAGAGACCAGTCTAGAGCTAGACTGGAGCTTACTGAACTTATCAGAGACCAGTCTAGAGCTAGAATGGAGATTACTGAGCTTATCAGAGACCAGTCTAGAGCTAGAATGGAGCTTACTGAGCTTATCAGAGACCAGTCTAGAGCTAGAATGGAGCTTACTGAGCTTATCAGAGACCAGTCTAGAGCTAGACTGGCGCTTACTGAACTTATCAGAGACCACTCTAGATCTTATGAGAGACCAGTCTGGAGCTTATCAGAGACCAGTCCAGAGCTTATCAGAGACCAGTCTAGAGCTAGACTGGAGCTTTCTGAGCTTATCAGAGACCAGTCTAGAGCTAGACTGGAGCTTACTGAGCTTATCAGAGACCAGTCTAGAGCTATACTGGAGCTTACTGAGCTTATCAGAGACCAGTCTAGAGCTATACTGGAGCTTACTGAGCTTATCAGAGGCCAGTAAGGACATGCAGCTCTCATGTTTCTGTCAAGAGCTTATCAAAGACCAGTCCAGAGCTTATCAGAGTCCAGTCCGGAGCATATCAGAGTCCAGTCCAGAGCTTATCAGAGACCAGTCTAGAGCTTATCAAAGACCAGTCAAGAGCTTATCAAAGACCAGTCCAGAGCTAATCAGAGTCCAGTCTAGAGCTTATCAGAGACCAGTCTAGAGCTTATCAGAGTCCAGTCTGGAGCTTATCAGAGTCTAGTCCGGAGCTTATCAGAGACCAGTCTAGAGCTTATCAGAGTCCAGTCTGGAGCTTATAAGAGTCCAGTCCAGAGCTTATCAGAGTCCAGTCCAGAGCTTATCAGAGTCCAGTCTGGAGCTTATCAGAGTCCAGTCTAGAGCTAATCAGAGATCAGTCTAGAGCTTATCAGAGTCCAGTCCGGTGCTTATAAGAGTCCAGTCCCGAGCTTATCAGAGTCCAGTCCGGAGCTTATCAGAGTCCAGACCGGAGCTTATCAGAGTCCAGTCTAGAGCTTATCAGAGACCTGTCTGGAGCTTATCAGAGACCAGTCTGGAGCTTATCAGAGTCCAGTCTGGAGCTTATAAGAGTCCAGTCCAGAGCGTATCAGAGACCAGTCTAGAGCTTATCAGAGACCAGTCTAGAGTTTATCAGAGTCCAGTCTAGAGCTTATCAGAGAACAGTCTGGAATTTATCAGAGACCAGTCTAGAGATAGACTGGAGCTTACTGAGTTTATCTGAGACCAGTCTAGAGCTTATGAGAGACCAGTCTGGAGCTTATCAGAGACCAGTCCAGAGCTTATCAGAGACCAGTCTAGAACTAGACTGGAGCTTACTGAGCTTATCAAAGACCAGTCTAGAGCTAGACTGGCGCTTACTGAGTTATTAGAGACCAGTCTAGAGCTAGACTGGAGCTTTCTGAGCTTATCAGAGACCAGTCTAAAGCTAGACTTGAGCTTACTGAGCTTATCAGAGACCAGTCTAGAGCTAGACTGGAGATTACTGAGCTTATCAGAGACCAGTCTAGAGCTAGACTGGCGCTTATTGAGCTTATCAAAGACCAGTCTAGAGCTAGACTGGCGCTTACTGAGTTATTAGAGACCAGTCTAGAGCTAGACTGGAGCTTTCTGAGCTTATCAGAGACCAGTCTAAAGCTAGACTTGAGCTTACTGAGCTTATCAGAGACCAGTCTAGAGCTAGACTGGAGATTACTGAGCTTATCAGAGACTAGTCTAGAGCAAGGCTGGCGCTTACTGAGCTTATCAGAGACCAGTCTAGAGCTAGACTGGCGCTTACTGAACTTATCAGAGACCAGTCTAGATCTTATCAGTGACCAGTCTAGAGCTAGATTGGAGCTTACTGAGCTTACCAGAGGCCAGTAAAGACATGCAGCTCTCATGTTTCTGTCTAGAGCTTTTCAGAGACCAGTCTAGAGCTAGTCTGGCGCTTACAGAGCTTATCAGAGACCAGTCTAGAGCTAGACTGGAGCTTACTGAGCTTATCACAGACCAGTCTAGAGCTAGATTGGAGCTTACCGAGCTTATCAGAGACCAGTAAAGACATGCAGCTCTAATGTTTCTGTGCTCAGAAATCCACCAACTGACACAGCAATCAGAAACCAACTTTTCTGTTGGAATATTTGATGCTCTAAATGTTACACCCGAGTGTGGGAAACAGAGCTCATAAAATTGCTTGAGATGCAGGAGTTTGTTGATCCACGAGCTGGAGTATGAAGCTGCGGCGGCTGTGGTTTGGAGCGGCTTGGGTTTATTCTGGGGTCCCTCTTGGGGAAAAGGGACTCGGTGGTAAGCCTCGCTGGAGGAACAGGGAAGTCAGATTTCTTTCTCACATCTGTTTCAGGCCAATGAATTTGATTTCTTAAGAATACTTGTTTCTAACTGAACCCGACTGTGTTCTTGGGATTCTTGGGAAGTTAAAAGTTAACCCTTCAGTCTCTGATGCGGTTGTAGTTGAGCAGAATGAGCTGAAAAGAATCTGACAATAGTTGGAAAAAACTGAATGTGGAGAAAAGCCTAAACTGAACCGCAAAGGATTCGGAGATCTGGATGTGAGCACTGGAATCTTAATTGGTTGACTGGAAACTACTGAGAGCAGGTGGACGATTGCAAAAAATAACATAAGAAACATGTATTTCAATTAAAATTTTCGTATCTGAAATCCCAAATGGGATATTTCCCAAAATCAACAATCCAAACAATCTTTTCCAGATACGCCAATGTCGGCTCAGAACCAGGTGGGCATATATTTCAGACTGCTGTTAAGAGTTGAGCCGAACACAACTCAAGCAGTTCTGGTCAAAAAATGAACCAATCCAGCTTTCAAACGCAGATAGCAACAGTTTGGCCAGATCCTCTGGTGTCAGTTCCACACAACTGAAGCGGGCTGGTGTCTTTTGACCGAACTGAACCACATATGTACTCACTCAGATTGTTTTTCCCACCTTTGTGGCAGATCTGTGCTGCAGAATCCCCAAAACCGGATCCCAGTCAGGACTGAAGGCTCATGTGTTCTGTCTTCAAAACTGCGCTAATTCTTAATAATTTGCATAAACTTGTATATCTGACTCCATAATTGATTTTAAAGGTTTTATCTTTACCAGTATTCTTGGTTATAACTGGTAAAGAAGTTATAACTATTAGAATGTTATTTATTAATGATAATATTAAATATTAACCGATTCAATGACTGTTAATTTAACTCACACTTGATGTTAATATTGTTGTTAACCCTTAAGTGTTTCAGTAAAAGAAGAACGAGAAAAGGTTCAGAATCAGAATCAGCTTTATTGCCATGTGTGTGTGTGTGTGTGTGTGTGGGCGTACTTGTGTGTGTCTGCGTGTGTGTGTGTGTGCGTGCGTGAATGCGTGTGTGTGTGCGTGCGTTCGTGAATGCGTGCGGACACAAGGAATTTCCTTTCATAAAATGGAGCCATCAGTGCAAACAACATAAGTATAATACAAACCACATAAGTACAGTAAAGTGCAACACAACAAGCAGTTAACAGAAGGCTCTTAAGTGCAAACTGTAAGGAGATGAAATGAGCGAGAGTCCAGGAGCAGGTAACAGATGACGGGGAGATACGAGCTAAGAGTTCAGCAGACGGAGAGCTCGAGGAAAGAAGCTCTATTTGTGTTGTACAGTCCTGGTGTTGGTGGCTCTGAAGCAGCGGCCGGAGGGCAAGAGCTCAGAAAGGTGGTGTCCGGGGTGAGTGGGGTCTAGAATGATTTTGTTAACCCTCTTTCAAACTCTGGTGGTGTACAGGTCCTGGAGGGAGGGTAGAGGAGCACTGATGATCTTCTCACTCTGGTGGTGTACAGGTCCTGGAGGGAGGGTAGGGGAGCACCGGTGATCTTCTCACTCTGGTGGTGTGCAGGTCCTGGAGGGAGAGTAGGGGAGCACCGAAGATCTTCTCAGCCTTATGAATAGTCCTCTGAAGTTTACGGATGTCTGCTTTAGAGGCGGAGCTAAACCAGATAATGAAAAAAAACACGTTCATGCATTTATTATCACTGATGTGTAGTAGGTAGGCAATACATTAGGTTCAACCAGCATACAATTTATGAAATATGAACCCAGACTAGAGAGTTATTGTCTTCACATAATTTAAAACTCAAAAAAAATCATTAAAGTTTACTCCAAGATTACTACAAGATAAGAGTAGTATCTATCACAGACCATTTCAAAGACAAAAGGCCCGGATTTGAGCCTGCCTTTGAGAGCTTCTCCAGATCAGGCTCCTCCCAGAGAGGTGTGGCCTAACCAGGAGCACGAATCAGAGAGCATCAGTCAAAGCTGTTGGGAGATTTAAGGCATATATGATTGGCTCTCAGAGAAACAGTGAGGCTCATCGAGAGAGAAAGCTGGTGAGATATAGGTGTAAAAGAAGGCTTCAGGGCTCGTCCCATGAGCTTTTGATACTCAAATACACTCAACGCAGATTCAGTAAACACAGTGGTGCACATACTACTCTAACACCCAGAACTGGTGTTTGGATTTATGCTTGCTCATTCCAATCTACGCGTTTCTCCCGATGTCCATGTGAACAGATGGAAGTCCTTGTTGGTTCCTGTACTTAGTTCGGTCTTCTCAAGCAGATCACACAAAGGCATAACTCAGTTTCTTAAAGTGCCACTTCTGAACCAGTTCTGGGTAAGTCCTGTATCAGATCTGGGCAACTTCTATCCTTGATTGGGACCGGTTCCATACCAGTTACGTATCAGATCTGGCCTAGTTCTGTGCAATATCAGGGCCATATCTTCATGACTGTCGCTCCCACGCACTGAACACTCAGTACGTGCCAAATCAATTTTGCGGTTTTGAAACAGATCGGTCAGAATTGGGGATTTGCCCAGCTTGAGAGTGGCTGTCTTGGAAGTTACTTCGATCAGCAGGCTGAAATGTGTGTGCGTTCTCTGAGAGAGGCACAAGACAATCTGCTGAATGGAAGTTATTAGTGTCTTGATTAAACAGGGAGTGACATAGATGAATGAGATCCAGCTCGTGAGAAGGCAAGTGTGGGTGTGCGAGAGAAAATAAAAAGATGTGCAACTGAATGGTATCATACAGAAACAATAGGTCATCAGATGTTTATTGCTTTTGGAAAATGTACAACTGTCTACACATAGATGGTTTCTAAAAAATGTTA
>UELW01000776.1:0-76278 GCA_900490495.1 Danionella dracula
CTGATGCAAAAGTATTTGAACCCTAGGCTCTAGAGGGGGTCAAGCTGCATCATGTCCATGTCCATAATGTCCCACAATATTTTAAAGAAATCAAGCTGGACACACAGAAGTTGGATTATGCTTTATGGATTATGTAGTGGAAATTTAGTCATTTCAATTAAGTCACAAACCCTCTCTATAGCAACCAGATGGGTTATCCTGACAACCATTTTGCAGATCTATATTACAGCTTAGGAAAAGAGTTAAGACGTGGGGGTTGGTTTATATAACTAATTTTAACAAGGAGAAATCCTATAATGTCACTGACTTCTACATAGCAACCAGACTGTTCACCCTAGCAACCATTCGCTAAGCTCTATATCACATGCTAAATAAATTATGAGTTAACTCATAAGTGTGTCAAACTGTTTAAATAAAAAATGATAATAATTTACACTGCAGCAAACAACTTTTCCCAAATTTCTAAATCTATATCAAACTTTTAAATATCGTCTTTCACAAGGCAACATAAGGTTTCCATTTCAAACTTCAAAATCAAGTTGTTAAACGCTATTGCTTCTGCCCTGCAAGAACAAGTGTTTAGTGAGTCGGGAACGGGTTAAAATAGTCCAGCATTCACCTCACCAGGACCACAAGTTTCCATGAAACTCTCTCTCTAACCTAACACTGTTTTGTTTATGTTAAAACGTCAAAAACAAAAAGATCATCCGCTCTTCTGCTCGAACAATTGCTAACCTTAAGCACAACACCATAAAAAAAAACACCAAGCATACCTCAAATCCTCCGATCACCAACAGAGCGTTGATGTTGTGTTTCCGCATCTGCTCTGCAATTTTGTCGAGGTGCTTTGCAGGAAGCGTTCTGAAAAAACATGCGAGAGAGATAGTGAGGACTTCAATGATATTTAAGTACGTCAATAACACACATACACACACGCACACACACACACTAAAAAAAGATACCGTTTCGTTCCCAGCAGGGACCCGCCCTGGCCCGTCCATCCACCGACATCGGCCCATTTGATCTCCTTTATCTGAGAAGCAAGAGTCAGGGTTTAGTTTCAGCTGTCAGCTTATAGACTGTACCTCCCTAGTTCATCCATAAGATGTCGCCATTTTTCCATTCTGCCTGATAACGTTCCACTGTTTTCTCTCTGGTGCGTCTAAATCCCTGGCTAAAGTCTGGAATCACAGCTCTTGGAAGATCAATCAATCTTTTTTCAGATCTCATCTGTCAGAGAATATTTTCAAGCGATGCAGAAATTAATATATTTAAGATCCTTAGCTCTCTTAAAGAAGCTTTTACGTTAAAAATAAATTAAGTCCTTCGAAAACAAGGGGCTTACGTTTCGTCCTGTGAATGCGAAGCTCGTTCTCGTACATTTAGCATTTTTAACAAGCTCATTGAGAGCACTTCACATGTCAAAAGCGAAGGTATGTATTCACCTGTCCCTTATAGAATCCTTCGAAGCCATCGTTGACAGCAAACATCTTGTGTCCCTCTGAGATCCCGACCCTGACAGCGGAGCGGACGGCCGCGTTCATCCCCGCCGCCGGGGCGCCCACGTTCAGCACCGCCACGTTAAAGTTACTCTGAGGAGAGACGAACACACAGCCGCTCTTAACGTCAGAACGAAGGGTCGATGCGTCTACAGAAGACCTGAGAAAACGCTCGTTTCTCATGCTCCTGCAGAGCCTTGCAGCTGCAGCCCTGTCTTTGGAGACGTTCTTCTGGTAAACATTCTCCTGAAATCACAGCTGACAGAAACATATGCAAATAACAGCTATAATTAGGTCTAAAAATGTTTTCCCCGCCCCGAGTCCAAGGTTATTTAGCCTGATCCGAACCTTATGTGTAAGCCGAAAACGAACCGAGACTGTTAAAATGAACGCATGCAAACACAGTTTTTTAAAGAATTAGCCATTTACATATAACTGTAACTCAATTAATGAATGACTTACAAAGGCAATAAAGACATGGACCATGTGAAAATCAAATAAACTAGTAATTTAACCTTCAACATCTCAGCTCTAAATAAGCTAAAGTAACGGAGACAGCAACTCTCACTGCGAGCGCCACTTACACAAATCAACACGGTCTAAAACTGATCAACATCGTAGTTTCTGAGCGCTACTCCTCCGAGCTGCTTGAAGATACTGACTTCAATCCTTCTTCACATTTCTCAAACTGGTCTTGCTCAGGGTGCTATATCTCCTCGTACCGGTACCACTAAAGGATTATGGGATATCAACTAAGAATGCTGGGAGATTTCGCCATTGACTAAAAAAGGCGTCAGACTGTATCCGTCGCTCTGAATCTCGAGGAATCTTCAGACTCACAACCCTTGAGGCACGTATCAGTCACACTCGCAGCGCTGCGCACACAAGTCAACAAGGTCTTAAAGTAAGAAATCAAACAAGAAATTCAAAATGTATAAAAGATAATGGACAATAACGAAACTAACAAAGCCAACACAAAATAAATAAAGATTCCTCAGGAAATCTTTAATAACTGATTTAAGACGAACTGAAAATGACAACGAGCACTAAGCAATAATGAAATAAACTTAAATAAAATAAATAAAGGACAGGATTTGATTTGCCGCTGCATCTTCTTTGGCCACGTGAGCGCCAGGTGCACCTGAAATGTAACTAATTAGCCTATATAAGAAAATTATTTTCTCAATCAATGTGCCTCATTAGGGTAGAATTCCTTGTCGTTTTGCTTTCGTATTTTATCAGCGTATTACATTTTTTGGCATTTTATAAAATTCACGTCCTCACCGTCCATTTTCGTGTCTCTCGCAGTAATCTACATCACATGACCACGCAGCTGGGCGAGCCTGCGCCGGTGCACAATTATATAAATTGAGACCGATGGGTCGTGTCTCGGTGCTTCGTGTCGTGTGCAGCCGAAGATCTTCAGCTCTAATGCAAATTAAGAGCAGAACATTACTGTATTTTGCAATGTTAGTGTGTCTCTTTTTTTTTCCCCCTCGTACCACAACACGTTCCTTGTGTGTGCTGTATGAAACACCTTTCTGATTCTGATTTAGAACGTGAGTCTGGGCTCCACTGTGCTGTGAAAAAAGAAGCAGCACAGGTTCACAGCTCATCTTCCACTTTTGTGTTTTCTTTCCTCCCTTCGGTGTCGACGCTGCGCACACAGTCAGCAGCTGACCCCTGACCTGCGTTTACCCAGCGATGCATGGACACACATCAGTCGGCAGAGCTTACCAACCGAGAGACCAATCACAACAGAGCTCCGGCTCAGGGCAATTAAAGGTACAGTAGCAAACAAGCCCTGGCTTTACTGGATTTTCGAGTAAAAGATAAGTTTCTCGTTGCTCCTGTAGGTGGAAGGATCGAGCAGTGTTTGGTGTACACCTGCTCTCAGGTTTCAGGACTCACGTGTGGAAGCTCAGACTCTGGTTTGCGATGCGCCAGCAGCTTGTACGTCCTCAGGTTGTTCTCGAAGCTCCTGCAGGAACACACAATCGATAAGGTTTCAAGGTTGAGATGGAGCTGCTATTTTGATTTATAAAGAACTTTCAGATATTAAAGCAGGGGGTCGCAAACTATGACTCAAGGGCCAGATACGTCCAGATACGGTCCTCCCAAACATTTGGAAACAACACCTAACACATCTATACACATCCTTACACACACACACACATAAGCACACACACACACACGAATACACACATATATTGTATGAAGTTACACATTTTTACATTATTTTAAAGCATTTCACGCGCTCTGGCAACCCCAAGCACCATAAAAAACACATGTCAGATGAGCTTCACGTGAACATCAGAAAAATAAGAGATGTGAGAAATTATTAAAGACCTAGCATAATGAATTTACGACTTTTTTTAAAGCCTGACATTTGAGTTTTTACATTTTTTACTTTTAAAAAGTTTTGGTAACTGTGTTAATGTTTCTATATAGTGCAATAACGCTTATGAAGTAATTAAGGTATAATAATTTAAATTAAAATAATTTATTTTGAATACTTTATTTTGAATACATCTTCTTTATTTGTGATGGTATAAATGTGTTTTTTAGAAGCTTGGTAATTCACTACACATGACCCCTGAGTGCTTCTAAAGCTCTGAACTGGAGGTCACCTGCCGCGGAGCCGCACAGCCTCCTCGAAGTTTTTCTCGTCCATGGCCTTCTGCACCTCCTGAGTCTGCAAAACAGACCAAAACAAGAACAGAGCAATCCCTTTCTTATGACACAAACGTAGACTTTAATTCAAAGAAAATTAAATTAATACATTTTTAAAAAGTGACAGGAGCTTTTGCTTTCGTTTTTAAATAAAAAAAAATGAACGAATGAAAGATTCACGAGACACGTGTGGTTTAACTGAAAAATTAAAACAAGCTTTTTCCACTTGTTTTTAATTTTTGAGAGAGGATTGATAGAGAGAGCGAGAGAGAGAGAGAGGATAGAGAGAGAGAGAAAGAGAGCGAGAGAGAGCAAGGAAAGAGAGAGGATAGAGAGAGCGAGAGAGAGAGAGAGAGGATAGAGAGAGAGAGAGGATAGAGAGAGAGAGAAAGAGAGAGAGAGAGAGCAAGGAAAGAGAGAGGATAGAGAGAGCGAGAGAGAGAGAGAGAGGATAGAGAGAGAGAGAGGATAGAGAGCGAGCGAGAGAGAGAGGATAGAGTAGAGATCGAGAGCGAGAGAGAGAGCGAGATGATAGAGAGAGAGAGAGAGAGAGAGAGAGAGATAGAGAGAGAGGATAGAGAGAGAGCAAGGAAAGAGAGAGGATAGAGAGAGCGAGAGAGAGGACAGAGAGAGAGAGAGAGAGAGAGAGGATAGAGAGCGTGAGAGAGAGGATAGAGAGAGAGAGAGAGAGAGGATAGAGAGAGAGAGAGAGGATAGAGAGAGAGAGGATAGAGAGAGAGAGAGGAGAGCGAGATGATAGAGAGAGAGAGAGCGAGAGAGAGGTAGAGACGAGGACAGGAGAGCGAGAAAGAGGAGAGAGCAGAGAGAGAGAGAGAGAGAGAGAGAGAGAGGATAGAGAGCGTGAGAGAGAGGATTGAAGGAGAGAGAGAGAGAAGAGGCGAGAGAGAGATGAGAGAGAGGAGGATAGAGAGAGAGGAGGAGAGAGCGAGATGATAGAGAGAGGAGAGAGCGAAGAGAGAGGAGAGAGAGAGAGCAAGGAAAGAGAGAGGATAGAGAGAGCGAGAGAGAGGACAGAGAGAGAGAGAGAGAGAGAGAGGATAGAGAGCGTGAGAGAGAGGATAGAGAGAGAGAGAGAGAGAGGATAGAGGCGAGAGAGAGGATGAGAGAGAGAGAGAGAGAGGCGTAGAGAGAGAGGCGTGGAGAGAGAGGATAGAGAGGAGAGAGAGAGGAGAGAGCAGAGGTATAGAGAGAGAGGAGAGGATAGAGAGCGAGAGAGAGAGGAAAGGATAGGAGAGAGAAGAGAGAGAGAGAGAGAGAGAGAGGATAGAGAGAGAGCAAGGAAAGAGAGAGGATAGAGAGAGCGAGAGAGAGGACAGAGAGAGAGAGAGAGAGAGAGAGGATAGAGAGCGTGAGAGAGAGGATAGAGAGAGAGAGAGAGAGGACAGAGAGAGAGAGAGAGAGAGAGAGGATAGAGAGAGAGAGGAGAGGATAGAGAGAGAGAGGATAGAGAGAGAGAGAGAGAGAGCGAGATGATAGAGAGAGAGAGAGCGAGAGAGAGGATAGAGAGAGAGCAAGGAAAGAGAGAGGATAGAGAGAGCGAGAGAGAGGACAGAGAGAGAGAGAGAGAGAGAGGATTAGAGAGCGTGAGAGAGAGGATAGAGAGAGAGAGAGATGAAGAGACGGATAGAGAGAGAGAGAGCGATAGAGAGGAGAGAGAGAGAGAGAGAGAGGATAGAGAGCGTGAGAGAGAGGATAGAGAGAGAGAGAGAGAGAGAGAGAGGATAGAGAGAGAGGAGGATAGAGAGCGAGAGAGAGAGAGAGGATAGAGAGCGAGAGCAAGAGAGCGCATTAAAACTTTCCCTCACTCAGAGTGTGAGAGCTCCCTTAGGTGATGGTAAGTGCGTGCACCTGTTGGCTTATCATCGCAGCGTGAACCTCGTGCGGGTCTTACCATCTGCACACACTCCATCAGCGGCAGCCGCACCGACTGGTTTCCACACAGAGACACCACGTACGCCGGCGTGTTTGCGGTGGTTTCCAGCAGAGCCAGCACCGCCTCCACTCCCATACGGCTGGCCTGGACACGGAGACAGAGACGCATAGCACCAACCAGATCCAGAGCAAGCTAACTCTCGTATCTCTAATACCAAGAGAACAGTATTATATTCCAACCTAAATATTACCCGCCAGCTACTTTAACAAACACATCTCACTACTTTAAAAGCAGACATTTATTTTTTAAAGGGTCATAAACCCCCCTTTTTTGAGATATGAACCCAATAGAAGGCATTTTTAATGGTCATAAACCCCTAAACTCTTGCGCTCAACTTCATGATTCAGCATTCTCAACAATTCTCTGAACAGACGAAGCATCCTGCTAACTTCTAACAAAATTCATAAAGCATTTCTCAGGAGGCTCTGATAACAAATTGTTGCATTTTTATTTTAAAAATTCAACTTGGGAATTCACACTTCCAATTTCCAAGAGGTTAAGTTCTAGAATCCACCATTTTTTGCATCAAATGTTCTCAATCAAATATCAAACTGGAAAATTCTCCAAAAAAAAAAAAAATGTATCTGGACGTTCCAAGAACGAACAGGTTCTCCCTGCAGTGCACCAAAATCAAAGCACTTTATCTGAACGCTCACAACATGCTCTGAGATCCATCATTTTTCTCTTAAAATGTACCAAATTTAAGTGTTTAATGTGAAATTTAAATACAACTCCTTTCCAAAATCCTGGCGCTGGTTTATCATTCACTCCCTGAAGTCCCTTATTCAACAAATCTCAAACTAGGGACACCAGCATGTTACCAAAAAAGCATCCGCAACTCTACATCACCGATGTCTTGAGCTGCTTCTGACTGACTTTGATGGATGTCTGACAACAGCTTTGCAAGGTGTATATTACAATACCAAGCATGCGTTTTTGAAGCCACGTTAAAAAACTGTTTGTCGCTCAAAAAATCCCTAAATAACAGATACCCTGGAAGGACAAACGAGGAAGCACCTACTGTAGCCAATGAGAATAGCCTGAACAGTGAGCTGTTTCCTGTTTGTTGAAGTCACTTTCGGCACAAACTCTATCAAACCACATCAAACCTAGTGTTGCGAGCTGAGAGGGGTTTCCTCTTTAACTTGTTGTTAAGAATCGTTCTGCTTGATAGTCTCTCTCACCAGGATCCTGTCGAAAGCGGAGGGCGTTCCTCCTCTCTGGACGTGGCCCAGGATGGTCACACGCGTGTCGAAGCCCAGGCGGCTGACCACCAGCTGCAAGAGTCAGGACACCAGTTACTAACCTCCCATCAATTTAATGGCTACAGCTACATTTATAACTCTAGCAGAACGAGTCGATGCGTGATGAAGAAAGAAGGAACAGGACACATGTTTTCAAGCCTGTTCTTTAAGATTCAGCACAAGTGAAGAAGAGTCGCAGTGCTGCATGCGTTAGCGGATGGAAAGCCAGAGTAATGAGGTTAGGAAATAAAGGGGTCAGGAAATAAAGCAATGCTTTGTGAAATCCGTTCTTTAAGCAGTTAGCGTGCGCGTGATCGATGAAATCGTTGCAGTTAATTCCATTGTTTTTGAGAGAGCTCTGAATAATGTTACGGAAGACAACATGAATAACAGAAACCATTTTTGAGTATTAAATTTTATTTTAAGAATTCCATGACCTATGCCATTCCAGCTAACAGATTTAGGTTACAAGAACGTTCTGGGAACTTTACCGCTAACGTTGCGAAAACGTTTTCCTGTTTTTTTACGTTCTGTGAACGTTCTCCCAACGTTATTAAACATTTTCACAACATTCATCACTCACAAAAAGAAAACGTTCTAGGAATGTTCTGAGAATGTTGCTTAGATAACGTTTTTAGTTTAACGTTATTAGAACTGGATCGTTCTTTTGGAAACGTTTTGAGCTAACAATTAGACAACCTTTAAAGAATGTTAGCGAATAATACGAGAACGTTAGCAGATCAGATCTAAACATCGGGGAACAGCTGAACAGATTCCAAAATGGTACAATTCTTCTATTTATTAGAGCATATTTAAAAAAAGCGAATT
This sequence comes from Danionella dracula, assembly GCA_900490495.1. NCBI lineage: Eukaryota > Metazoa > Chordata > Actinopteri > Cypriniformes > Danionidae > Danionella > Danionella dracula. The sequence continues at coordinate 8,199 of UELW01000776.1, forward strand.
GTTCATTTATTGGAAAAAGGGAACTCTAATTTAAGTTAGGGGTGGGAACGAATGTTTAACAACTAGCCAAATACAACAAAGAGCTGAAATAACTTAAAAAATGTACGACTGTTTCATGTGGTCTTAGGGCTGGGCGATAAACTGATTTTATTGATAAACTCGAGTGAGTGGTTCATTGCTGGAATGTAAATCGGTTTTCTCTTGAGCGTAAATTGCTAGAAATTAAATGAGCTCAGCCCCGTCTGACTCTGCAGCACACGTCACCGAGATCGATTCGGATCAGCTCTTCACAGACTCTATCCACGACGAAGAACTTCAGCGGCGAGGAGATACCGCAGCAGCTCGAGATGCGACGGACCCATGCGCAGGACTCGCATCGCTGGTTGCATTTTTTAAATACAAGCTGTAACTACACTTGTTTTGTCAACAGAAACTTGTAGAATACCGCTTCTACATGTTTCATAAGGTCATATTGAAAACTTCTTAAGATCGTTTAGAATCTAATTTAATACCTATATCATTACATCAAAAACAATGAGAAAAGTTTTATCATAATAAACAGTATGACTCAAATATATTGTCTGAGACCCTAACAATCACTTTCATGTTTTTGAGCATTTATGAAGGTTTTCTCAAACTCTGGCAACCCTAACAATCACTTTCATGTTTTTGAGCATTTATGAAGGTTTTCTCAAACTCTGGCAAACCGTAACCATTTTTTTATTAATTTAAAAAAAAAATTATTTTATGAGCATTTTCTCAAATTCTGGCAACCCTAACAATCACATTGACATTTTTTTTTACATTTCTGAGTGTTATGTTAATATCTGGCAACCTTAACAATCACTATTATGATTTTAGCATTAATAGGAGTTCATGAGTGATTTCCGACAATCTGGCAACCCTAACCATCACTTTTTATGATTTTGAGTGTATATGAGCCTTTTCTCAAACTATGGAGCAGTAAATGGTACTTTGACGTTTTTGAGGATTTACAGACATTTTCTCAAACTCTGGCAACCCTAACCATCACTTTTAAAGTTTTTGAGTATTTACGCACATTTTCTCAGACTATGGCAACTAGGGCTGAACAATTTGCAATTAAATTGGAATTACTCCATTAAATAATTAAACCAGTCATGTAAGAGTTTAACAGCTATCACAGTTTTCAATTCACAGCTTTTCATGTTTCTGACGACAACTTTAAATTACTAAAATATGGAAAGGTTACATTTTAGCTTTTTTCTTTAATTTAGCCTTTATTTTTTTTTTATGCAATACTGACTTTAATACTATTGTTTATCAAAGGTTTTATTTGGGTACAACAAATCAATTTGGTTTAACAAATCAATAAATATGAGACTACTGTATTATACAAGTTGGTAAATGCTCATCTGTTTAGTTAATTTAAATATATATATATATATATATATATATATATATATATATATATATATATATATATATATATATCAATTTAATTAGGCATTACATGTTACTGTTGGACAAATATGCAGAAAAGGTTATATTGGTTAAAAATACATGCAATTCAATTATTTTAAAAATTATTTAACCTTTTAACCATCTTTTTTTGCATTTAGGAGCATTTTCGCAATATCTGGCAACAACAAAAAACACATCTCAGATGAGCGTTACATGAACATCAGAAAAATAAGAGCAAAGTTAGGACTTTTTAGGACCTAAAGTTTGGACGTTTCAATTTTTAGACTTTTTAAGACCAGCAGAAACCCTGAGAATAATATTTGATCTACAAAATAAGCTAATAAGAACAACCTGCATGCTCCTCTTCAGGCCACATTCCAAACCCCAAGCGCCGACGCTGTGCTTTGGTTAAGCGTGCAGCGGACAGGGCCCGGCGGGTTAGGCTCCGCGCGGCTTCCCGGAGAGGAAGCGTGTGTTTAGGCAAACCCAGAGGACAGAGCCGCAGAGGAGGGCAAACAGAGCTCAGAGAGGTCAAGGGTCGATGCAGGAGCCGGCTCTCCAGGCGCCTCGTGTACTTACGTTCTTCACGTGCTCTGAGGTAACGGGCCGGTTGCTACGATCGATCGCACCCTCGGCTACTATAATGATATTCAGCCGCTTCATTCCTGCGCGCTTCTACGAGGACGAGAGACACGTCACAAACTCAGACAGCAACGTCGGGAGAGATTCAACAAGCTGGAAACTCGGGTCCAAGAGGGACCAAAACTAAGGAGTCGGTTTAATGCAGAAAGTGTAGCGCGTGCAAATCAGGTTTCGTGAACTGTAAAATTAATTTGTGTTTTCATCTGAGTGTTTGAGGAAAAAATTCCGGTTTCATACGAGTCAGGAATTTCTCACAAACATGAAGAAAAAAAATTCTAGTAAACTCTTCTCATACATTTGTTGAGCGAGGGTCTCCTTCTGCAAATACAAACACTTCTACTTGAATGTTTTTTTGCAGTCGAATGTGAATTGATATTTCCGTGTGTGTATCAGCCAATCAGATTGCTGTAAAGGTTGTGACTGTTGGAAGACGACAGCCAATCGGCAAACAGCACAGGTGGGCCTTTTACGCATTTCCATCATAAGCATCAAGCAACCTTCAGTGTCTGATTTTCATCTTTTAATTGAAATGTGTTTTATAGTTGAACCCACGTAAGTATGAAAGAACCACTCTTATTATATCTTTCTTTCTTTCTGATGTGGTAGAAATGGGCTGCGGAAGAAACAAATCAGACCATTTTTAGCTATAAAACTGATAAAACAACATTCAACAAACTAACTCATGTACAAAAATATGGCCATAATAAAAATAATGTATAAAAAAGAAAGTGAGGTAAATAGTTTTTTTATTATATTTAAATTGTTATTTAACTAAGACTAAAACGGTTCCATGAAAGAAGATCTTTCATCTATGTGTAACAGATAGCTTGAATGAGATTCATGACTGTATGGCAGTGAGCAGTGAGCCGCCATATTGGTAAGGGCAATTCACTGATTGGCTGTCGTCTTCTCAGTATAAATTGTTATTGCAATTTTGATTAAAAATAATCACAACTCCATTATCTACAAAAAAATCGTTCAGGCTTAATGGCAACCCAAACCATGAATTTTTACATTTTTGTAGCATTTAAAAATATTTTCTCAATATCTGGAAACATCAAAAAGCACATCTCAGATGAGCTTCACATGAACATCAGAAAAATAAGAGCTGTGATAAATTATTTAAGACCTAGAGCAGTTAAGTTGAGACATTTTAAAGCCTAAAATTTGGGCTTTTAAATGTTAGACTTATTAAGACCAACGGAAACCACTAAGAATAATATTTTATCCAAAAAATAAATTAATAATGACAAACAATTTATGACTACGGGGCCCCCTGGCCGTCATATTGGTAAGGTTAACCTATGTTGTTCATTGATTAGCTGTCGCCTTCCGTCAGTCACAATCTATACAGCAATCTGATTGGCTGATAAGCACGCATAATTTTCGGTTCACGTCCGCGAGAGACGGCCACAAGAAAAATTTTCTTGTGTGGAAGAGTTTGCAGCTGCAGAATGAGACTGACAAACGCAAAACCCTCGCTCCAGAAGCGAATTAGAGAAGAGCTGCACTTGTAAACTCGGCGTGTAGTCTGTGAGATCAGATGTTTTGGCTCAAACACTAAGATGCAAGTACAAATTAGTTTCACAATTCACAAAACCTGATTTGCACGAGTGACATTTTATGCATTGAATTCACTCCAAACACAATGCTTTAATTGAGCTTTCTTTCTTTCTGCTTGAGGTCAGTACAGTGAACCGGTGGAAGCGAGCCCCGGAACACGGCGGTGTCCGTGGGAAGGCTCCAGGCTGCTTTGGGACTACTTTGGGTGGCTCGGCGTTTCCAGGTTTTTGCTCTCTCCCTGTGAAAACACTCCGTACTCACATCCTTCACTATACTAGAGGTGATAGCATTCCCATGTCTGTCAATGGCTCCTTCGGCGACTATGATTATGTTCAACCTCGAACCTCTGGATCGAGTCTGAGGCAGTTTTACCACAAACAAACACAGATGTTAGAGTCAGCGACATCAGAGGTGCTCACAGCTCATAATAGTTACACAGCAAGGCAACATAAATGTACATGCTTCAAAATAAATCCTCATCAAAGGACAACTTCGGTTCATCTGACTTTTAAAAAGTCTAAATTCTTATAATATTTAATCTATAACCTAATAATCTTTAAAGAGTGGCTGATTATTAAACTGATAACAGTGTTAAAAATGTTAAATTACAAAATCAAGTCCCGTCATTGTAATATTTGTTACTTTGGACAGCAGCTCAAATGTCTACATATTGAAAAAAGTGGCACTAAAAATATTGGCACTTTTTTTGTTAAACGTAGAGATTTGACAATTGGTCAATTTGACTCTTTGAGTAGATCATTTGTTTAACAACCGCTTAACTATATATATTATAACTTATACTATACTATATAACTTCAAATACAAGAAAACTGTGATTTTAATGGAATTAAATTTTGCTAAAAGGATTTATTTTTAGTCAACTTACCCCACTTTTTCAACTTTTTCCAATAACATGTTTAGTTTAAACTAAACCTGCACATTTTTTTTTGTTTAGTATGGAGAAAAACCCAAAAATAAAACTAGACTTACTCCCAAGTTACTCCAAAACTTTATTCAGCTGATGTCAAAAGCAGAGAAAAACTTTTAGAACTAGTTTTGCCTAATTTAAGGATCTGGATAAAATAACACACGTTGAGTTTGGCTATCAACTAATATGAATAAATAAATAAATAAATAAATAATACCCTGAGTTGGAAAAAATGTTTTATTCATATGAATAATACTGCATAAACAAAAATATAAAAGCTCTACATTTTCTATATAAAAGAATGTTCAGTTGCTACTTTTCCTCTGATTTTAATTACTCAAGTAAAAGATTTCTGAGCGGAAATCAAAGCTGGGGCTAAAAAAATAATCACTGCTGAACTTAACGATAAAAACATTCACTTATTTCCTCTTTTTCTATTCATTTTAATGTTTAAATGTCATATCCCTGGCTTTGTATCTCAGATCTGTTTCCTCTCAAATATGTTTGTATTCTTTTGTAAAGCACTTTAAACTGCCAACATGTACAAAAATGTGCTCTATAAATAAAATCAGCTTCACTTTAACTATCCTAATGTTTTCTACAGATCATTTTGACTCAAAGTATGAAGATCTTGCACACTTTTTAAATATAAAATTCTCCCTAGTGTAAATAAAAGCAGAATAAAAGTTCCTCGAAGCATTGGTCTATGTTTCTGATAGAGTATGTCTCTGAAAATCAATTCAGCGCGAGCTTCTGTGAATAATTACAATCCTGATCCAATCCGGATCCTTTGACTTGAACATCTGCCAATCCTGATACTTCCTAGTTCGATCCTTGTTTTGTGCTCCTGATGCTATTCCGATCATTCTTCCTGATGAGAAACATTTTTGTGATGCTTTAAAAATAAAAGAGGATTATAACTGAGTCCTCCCAGTTTTATTTTTTATCATCAGTCATGGACATCAACAAACATATATTTCTTTTTTACCGGATATCTGAATAAAAACAAACATTATTAGCACTGCTGCACCACAAAGCATATAACAAAATGTAACTAAAATGAATGAAATGAAGAATAGAGCACTTCCAGCCTTCGCCGAACAGCAACTCTCAGTAAATAAATAAAAACTAATTAAAGAGGAGGTAATTTTATTAAGATTAATACAATTCTGTTATTAAAAATAAAGTCCTCAGTAGGGTTGAGTGATGTTTTTTTTCATATCAGTCGATATGGATAATTATCACAAAATTGTCAAATTTTTATTTGAGGTAAAAATAAACGCAGGTTTTAGAGTGCAAATCTGATCTTTAACTGAGCTTTTCAGCTGTTCTGTTATTGTGAAAAACAAGACGGACATTTTCTAAACATGGACAGTTTGATGTAATATTATTGTATAATTAAAAATATTAAAATTTGAAAATAAATATTTGGAGGCAGTTTCAGATAGATTTTTTTATGAAAAGGTGTTTATAACAAAGAAGTGAAAGAACTGTATCTGAGGTCAGAGGAAGGACCTGCTGTGATAAACTAACATAAAAAACTATGTTTATGCTTCAAAAAAAGCTCTTTTAGAAGACTTATAAAATCAGTGTTAGAGCGGTGGATAAACAGAGAGGTGTACGTGTTTGATTGGGGTTAAAAAAATTTAAAAAACATTTGCCGGCGGTGTTTCGAACAGCGCCCTCTGTAGTAACACCATTGTGTTTATCAACTCTGCTAGTTTCTCTTCTGCTGTGAGCAAACATTAAAAAATAAACCAACCAACAAGCTAAACCAATGAGAAGAGTTTCTGCTGAAGTGCAGTTTCTGATTGGTCTTTCAGCTGATTAAGTCAGGAACAGGAAGTATCCACAGACATCACATACATTTTTTTTTCAGAAAATAAAGATAAAAGTGTTGCGGTTGCAATGTCCCGATGTCTTACTTTCCGGATTCTTCTAAAATCACATGCCCCTGTTTAATCGGGGCAGCTCTATTTATGTCTTGTGCTACTTTCTCTTTTTTGAAATCTGAACAATCTTGAGCGTATCTATAGTGTGTTTAGTGAGTGAGAAGAGTGATAGATATTGTGTTTTACCGCAGAGAGCTTCTGACACATTTTCTCCTCCCACCCGTCCTCTGGAGGCATCTCAGGAATCAGCACCCAGTCGGCTCCACACGCCAGCGCACTCACCAACGCGAGGTATCTTCATGAACACATCAGCATGAGCCTGACGCCCCAGAAGAGCTCCAGCACTCTCTCATGAACGCTTACCCACAATGCCTGCCCATCACCTCCAGCACAAAGGTCCTCTGGTGACTGTAAGAACACAGGAAAACGGCTCAGCATCGGCGCTGCGCAAGCGACGCTTGAGCTGACGCACCTCTGAGCCGTGGTCATGATGGCGTCCACCACCTCGATGATGCGGTGCAGGGCTGAATCCGTGCCGATGGTCATGTCCGTGCCACAGAAGTCGTTGTCGATGGAGCCCACCATTCCCACGATGTGAAGAGCGGAGTACTTCTGAGCCGCGTCCTCGTCGATCAGACCTGCAGGAAAAAACAGACGGAAATTAAACACTTTACACGCTACAAACCTGAAGAGGTCTGCTGGAGCCGTGTTGAATTGTGAAAAACAAAAACACACTATTTTTTACTATGTTAAAGTCACACTAAATATACTAATATGCTAACCCTTAGTGGACAGGTAGTGAGTAGGGGACGAAAATGTATTATTTGTTGATTGGAATGTTGCTAAATGGGGAGAGAGAGGGAGAAAAGAATAGAAAGGGGAAGCAAAAAATGAGGGGAGAGAGAAAGAGAGGAGGGGAAAAGAGGAGGGGGAGAGAAACGGAGGAAAAGGAGGAGAGAGCAAGAACGAGAGGAGGGAAGAAAGAAAGAGAGGGGACAGAGAGGAGAGAGTGAGTGAGATAAGAGAAGAGTGCAAAAGAAGAGGGGGGATAAAGAGAGGAAAGGGAGAAAAGAGAGAAAGAAAGAGAGGTGGGAAGAGAGAAAGAGAGAGGGGAGGCAAAATAGGAGGGGAGAGAGAAAGAGAGGAAAGGGAGAAAAGACAGAGAAAGAAAGAGAGGAGGGGGAGAGAAAGGGAGGAAAAGGAGGAGAGAGAGCGAAAGGGCAAGAAAGAGAGGAGGGAAGAAAGAAAGAGAGAGGGGACAGAGTGAGTGAGATAAGAGAAAAGTGCAAAAAAGAGAGAGAGAAAGAGAGAAGGAGAAGGAGAGGAGAGAGAGAGAAAGATAGAAGGGAGAGAGTGAGTGTGAGATAAGAGAAGAATGCAAAAGAAGAGGGGGGAGAGAGAGGAAAGGGAGAAAAGAGAGAGCAAGAAAGAGAGGTGGGAAGAGAGAGAGAGAGAGAGAGAGAAGTGGAGAGAGTGAGTGAGATAAGAGAAGCGTGGGCAGAGAAAGAGACGAGACAGAGAGAGGGAGTGAGAAAGTTGTAAAGCACCTTAAATTTCACTCTTGTGCTGCTTTTTCTACACGAACAAGGCAAGGCAACTTTATTTGTGTTATGATTCCCAGAGAATCAGCATATAATCATTATGTAGAGATGTGTTAATTTTAGTGTATTATTGTTTATCATGTTCATTCTCTGTTTGTGTGTCTATTGGTGGTGGAGAGTTGATTGAGTGCGGACTCAGCCAATCAGGGGAGTGGGTGGGCGGGCCTTTAAAAACAGCCTGCTCTGCATTCATGGACGCTCTCTCTATCTCAGTGTTTCAGAGGCTCGTTGCGGCGGTTCCATTCCAGTGTTTTTACACCACTAGCACCAGTACCCGGTCCCCCCCCCCTCCCCCCCAAAGTACTGGTCTATGTGATCTCTCTCGACCCCAAACGACACGCTGTGCGAAAGCCTGACGCGGGTGGAGTAGTGAGGGATCACCTGTGGCAGAGTGAGTGTGTTGCCTTGTTTTCAGCGCGGCTGTCGTGAAAAGTTTTATGTTCAGAAGTGAGTGAACGCTTGTGAGCTGCTGTCTCCCCGTTTGCCCCCCTAATACGAATTCCGTGTTTTTTTCTGCTATTCTTTTATTTGGGTTTGTGAGCAGGTTATTGTATAGCGATTCAGTTGGTTGTTTAACGGTGATAACCGTTACAGTATTTTGTTTGTATGTTTAATGTTTATGTTTCGTTACATTGTAAATAAATCACGTTTTGGTTTTGAAAAGGTTGTCAGTTATAGCTTCTCTGAAAACAAATTAAATCCTTTCTGCTATTACTCACTGTTGCGGCCCACGAGCCAATTATTTAACAATGAAGCTGGGCCGTAACAATTTGCTTGACCTTGAAACATGCTTTTTTATTTTTCTATTTTTTACGGTTCTAGAATAAAGTGCAATACCACTCCACTACATTAAGGGGCAGTGGCGCTCTCATTGGCAGAGTGTGCGCAGGGAGCATTCGCTCGGTGGTGTAGGGGTTTTGTTTGCACTGAGCATGCGCGCTCTGCACACAGTACAGAGTACGAGGATGAAGAGTAGACACGACGTGTAGCCGACCCTCAAGTGACGTCATGAAACAATATTTAACATATTTAAAATATTAATATGCTAATAAGGATATAGTGTTATACTTATAACAATTTAATACAACAGAAAATAAATGAGAAGCACTGCTCTAGCGGGTGCCACTGCACTGCAGAATTTTTGCAGACTCTCCACACAGAGGTACCTTGCTCCACCAGCTCCGCCAGCAGGCCGCTCCACTCCTTCCTGAAGAGATTAGCTCCGGTCAAGCTGCCGTCTCCGCCGATCACACACAGGTTGGTGATGCCTCGCTGCACCAGGTTATGTGCCGCCTTCAGTCGGCCCTCGTGAGAGCGGAAGTCTTTGCACCGAGCGCTGCCAATCACAGTGCCGCCCTGAAACACAACCCCAGCACACCTCAACCTCTTCCCGCTCGAGACGAGGCTCAGAGTCTGGAGCGCGAAGCCCCTCACGCCGCACTCACCACTTGCAGCATGCTGGACACGTTCTCCCACGTCGCCTCCTTGATGTTGTCACCTCCATCCACCATTCCCTGATAACCCTGAGAGGAACACACAATATCAAGCTTTCAAAATACGTCCTCGGTGTTCCACTGGGTTCACAGGTTTAGGTGGAGGAGGGTGGTGGGGCACCAGTCATAAATTCAGCTTCTTATAAAAAAGAAGAGCAAGAATGGATTGGTGTTTTAATATAAGAATTTTGCAGTTTATTTTATGCTAATATTTTTTGCGTACGTCTATGGTGTTTTACATTCAAATATTTAGCATTTCACCTTTTATCCCTTTAACTGTCACACCAAAAAGAAAATTAATTTTTATTATTAAAAAATTCTTTCACATCCCATATATACATATATATACATGACCAATGATCAAAGAAACTGCAATTCTTTAAATAATTCACTGGATAAAAAAAGATTAACATCAGTTACTGAAATTGTTTTATTCCGTGTGCATTTTGTAGCTTAATTCATTTTAATATTAAATATGACACTTTTGCTACACCAAGCAGTTTATTATAAGTTAGAAGTTATTAAGCAGCATATCTATATATTTTTTTATTTATTTATTTTTATTTATTTATTTTTTCTACTATTAACCCTTTAATTTCCTGTAATTGATAACCTTACATTTGTAAGAGGATGATATTTATTTAAGCAGGTCAGATTTAAGTTATTTTACTGTTATTACTACTCAGGTCTCTGTTTATAATATAAAATAAAATGCTACATTAATTCAATAATTGAAAAACCAAACTCATGTCAGTGCATCGATAATTAGGCCTATTAGTCGTATTAATGATAATAATAATAGCAATCGTGGAAAAAAAAGTATGATACCGAAGAGTCATTGCGAGAGTGAAAGTTCTTATGTACATGTTGTTCCTCCAGCAGCATGCTAACGATGCTGAAACTGAAGCTAGGGTTATGAGTCTGCTAGGTACTCAAATTAAACAAATTAAAACATTAAAAGAGGGTTTTATTTTTGGCAGGAAATTTTCACGGATAGAAAAGTAGAGAACTCAAAGTCAAGTCCTGAAGGGACTCAGCATCAACCTTCATGCAACACACTTGATTTCACCCATAAACTCTTCTTGAAGCAGCTCTTCAGGAATGGCCCCGGATTTAAAGCATGTTTAAATATAGAACATATACTATAATATGTAATAAATTATTTATACACTGTAATATGTAATATACTATTTAATGCATTCTATGAAGCATTCATTTTTTTATACCTTTTAAAATATTTGTATTTAATTTGTAATACCGTGTGTTTTTATATGTTTGATTTGCACACTCTGTGTCGGTTTGTGAGGGGTAGTCGGGAAACGTCTTAGAGAAATATTTTAATTACATACGTCTTTAGTCAGAAATATGATCGGAGCTGCTATAAGTGTGCATGTTGTTGTTTGCACTTGTCGTCTAGTTTATTGTAAATCAGAAAAAAGCTTGTAAATGTTCCACAAATGAAACATAATGGCAGCTTTTGTCACCATTATTGTTCGGTTTCTGACGCAGGGAATAAACGTTTGGTATCCGCTCTGCTCCCTCAGCAACTCCAAACCAACACCAGGAGCTCCCACGCAGAGCCCTTCGGACACCAGCAGGGAGGCGCCAGAGATCTCCGGCGCGGTGGCCTGCTAATGCACCAAATCATCTTTATAGGAGCACACAAATTTGAAAAATAGATTTATTCTGCTTACGCCGCACGCTTTATGCCCCAAACACCAGGAAGAGCCGAAATAATCCTCTGAAAATGAAGCTTGTTTTTATTAGAAAAGATTGACTGTACCCTGCAGGACACTTAAGAAACAAACGTTATTCAGTGCTGACACAAACAGCAGTTTGTCTGATTTAAAAGCACCGCTCTGGGTTTGATTCTGAGCGCGTACACTGTAAGCAGAACTCAAACACTGATTTACGCTCACATCAGTAGAGCAGCTTCTCATAAAACCTGTTTACATGAGACGAAGGGCTGCGGGCGATCGTTCAGGCGCTGATGTTAAAGCTCAAACATCAGAGTCAGAGGCTACGCAAGGAACTTTTGAGGCTACAAACACACGTAAAGGGCTTCGCAAAAACGTAACATTAAACGTGAATGCTACAAAGAAACATTGGTACACATTTAGGAAAAAGGGTTAAAAAAAAGTCGTTGGATTTATTTGCATCTATTAATGAAGATGACAGCAGGGGTGAGTGACAACTTTCTTCCCTTTCGGGGTCTCCACAGCAGAATGAACCGCCAACTCTCTGGCATATGTTTTACGCAGCGGATGCCCTTCCAGCTGCAACCCATCGCTGGGAAACATTCACACACACATTCACACTTTAACACTATGGACAATTGCTCTTATTCAATTCTCTTATTCCGCATGTCTCTGGACTTGTGGGGAAACCGGAGCACCCGGAGAAAACCCACGCGATCACGAGGAGAACATGAGAACTCCACACAGAAATGCCACCTGCCCCTGCTGAGGCTCAAACCAGCGACCTTCTTGCTGTGAGACGACCGTGCTACCCACTGCGCCACCGTGACTGAGTGACAACTTGATATATATATAAATATATTTCATATTTACAGGTCACCCCTGTAAATCTGAAATCAAAATAAAGTGAAATAAAGTTTATAGGATCTATGGAAAGTGTGCAAGAATTGCTTAAACAATTTTTGTGCATAAATTTAGGCACCTTTGTCATTTTATTGATTTCAATACCTTTAGCATTAATTATTAGAACTCAAAATTGGTTGGTAACCGCAGTGACCCTTCACTATCTATTTCTGCTCAAAGATTAAAAGCATCACACTTTTATTGCTTTTGTTCTATTATTCTAGTTTTCCACAAGAGAAGGTATATTCTGTAAGTCTGTTGTCTTCGCAAGTCTGTCATCTCCACTACAGAGATTACACACTCATTTGTTTACATATCGTGATCGGGTGGAAAACCAATCAGAAGGCAGGCTGCATGAGCAAAGCCAGCAACTCTTGCTTCTGATTGGTTTAGCTCAGGGGTCGGCAACCCGTGGCTCTGGAGCCGCATGTGGCTCTTTAGCGCTGCCCTAGTTGCTCCCTGGAGCTTTTTCAAAAATGAAAAAATAAAAGGAAAAAGGTAAATATGTTTTTTGTTTAATATGGTTTCTATAGGAGGACAAACATTCTTAACGCTTTCCAATGCTGTAAAAGAGTGTAGAATAAATATTTAATTTCAACATTTCTGTCAGCGACGATTTGCGTCATCACCCGCGACACACGCTTCTATCAGCAGGGGGCGGGATGCCAGGGGTGGCTGCTGTAAACACACCGGCTGCTGCGTGGTGGGCCCTGGATCCCAAAGAGAAAAAGAGAAACATAACTGAGGAGAACTGAGGACTCAACGGTTCGTGGACCGAATCCTTTACATTCAGTGCCGATGCGGAAGGATTGCCTGAATGTTTGCTCTGTAGCGAGAAGTTGTCTAATAATAAGAGTAACGTGGAAAGACATTTCCAGATAAGGCATGCACGTATTTAGTAACAAAGTGGCTGTGATTTTATATACTTCTTATCAAAAGGCTGCTGTTTTATTTTTATAAATGTATACTGCGTTTTTTCGCATTGTTTGTTGCCCAGTTAAGGGGCACGTTGTGCACGTTCCATTTTGATGTTGTTTTTGTGAATCCTCAAAATAAAAATGACATCAAAAATTCGATTTCTTTATTGCATTTCTCTAATTTCATCAAAGCAATGAAACATAATTCATTAATATTGTAATCGTACAGCAGAGTAGTCACGTGGTGCGTCGTTCTCTACAGGATTCAGTGCAGGGAAAATAAACATTTAATCATGAAGGCTCATTATGTATTCGTAGCCAACGTAGTCATTTTTAAAGTAGGCTAATATAGATACATAAAGCATGTGTTGCCTTCATTATAAGGCTTATACAAGGCTTTTAATTTTTTGCGGCTCCGGACCTATTTGTTTTTTGTTTTTTTGGTCCAATATGGCTCTTTCAACATTTTGGGTTGCCGACCCCTGGTTTAGCTAGTTGACTGACTTCTTTTCTTTTCTTTTTAGAATATTGAGAGAGAAAAAAAGTCAGAACTTTAAATAACAGTACTTTTGTTTTTCGATTTTGTGTGTTTTTACGATAAAAACAAGTGTTGAAGAGTATGATAAATGGCCTCCTCTCTGTTTAGAAGTGCGTCCATTGTGACAAACACTCGAAGCCTTTGGATGAGGATTTTAGCTCTCACAGAGGAGAGACATGGCCAAAAGTTGGTCCGTTTAAACATCGGAGTGAATGAGAACCTGCTCCCTTCTGAAGTCAACTCTAGAGGTCGCTCGAGGAACTGCAGTTCAGCTACTTCCTGTTACGCATCGAGAGGGAAAGCAGGAGGATGCTGCTTGGTTAAGCTGTTTACACACTTAGAACATAACTTCAATAAACGTACAGGATGTTATTAGAATGTTCTCTTTTGGAGATGAGACTACTGCTGTTCAATGCTCCTGTCATGACTTTAGACGTTTCGACACCGTCCCGAAAGCTCAGACTATTTGAAACAAACAAAACCCTTGATTTTGGCCAAACGAAGCTTCAAACGTTTCAAAACACTCAAGTCATGTGACTTCTGCCGAACAAAGCCTTTAAAATGGAAAAAATAAATAAATATATATATATATATATATATATATATATATATATATATATATATATAAAATGTATTTCATTGGTCAGAATTGCCATTCTGAGCGCACAGCTGTCTCAATATGGAGATATAGATTTTTTTTTAAAGGCATAACTATTTATAGACGTACTTTCAAACTTCAGATTTTTTTGCAGATATTCAGTTTGTAAAAAAAACAGCTTGACGGTTTGAAGAAGAAAAATGAAAAAACATCATTCAATATTTTTAACCACAAAAATCAGGTTGTCAAATTATAGGCATCATTACCCTGTTGGATCTATCTTGCGATTTAAGTTGTTATATTACAAAATTATATCGCAATACAAGATATTTACATATCAATTTGCCCATCCCTACTTTAGCAGCACCTCCTGTATAGCTCATGCGTAGATTGTTTATATTGCAACTGTGTACACCATGTACTCGTATGCAACTTTATTAGCAACTTCTTCGTAGTAAAAACTCCCCAAAAAGTTTTATAAAAATAACAGATTGTTCAGACTCAGATAATAAATACAACGACAATATTTCATTGTTTCTTTTGGTGCCGGAACCTATTGCAGGGCTTGCAAAATCTCTAGCCAGATGTCTATTGTGTCCTCCAGCGGGGCTACCAGAATCTATCTGCGTCCCTATCTTACAGGGAGGAACAATATATTTCACTGCTTTGCATTCTCTTACAGATATAGTTGGTTAATTATGTTCTATGTAGTTTTCGGGCAATGAAAGGGGAGCCACTGTAAATACGTGAAATATTGAAATTTCGTCGCTTTTTAAAATTTTGCTTTCACTTTTGGTTCATCGTTGTGTGAATGGTGTATGAGGAGCGGCAGCACTGATTGGTCAGGGACGTATTTGCTGCGCACCAATGCCTACGAGTTCGTCCTCTACTATCACTACTATCCTCACTCGCCTCATGAAGTCTCTCGCAGCGAGCTTGAACGAGATGGAAGCTGTTTGCTCCGTGGAGAGAATATAGAATATCACGTGCGTTTTTGTGTGGATTCACGGAGGTATTTTAGTTCCGCTGGGCCAGATGAGACGCGTCAGGATGAAGAAGGGACCGTCAGAGAAGCTCCGAAAGCGAAAACGTTCAGAAAAATCAGACTATGAGGCAAAAAGAAAGTTTCATTTTCAGAGTCTGACTGATACACGATATACATTCTTCTTACAAGTTCATAGAAATATTTGAGTTCTCTATTGAGATTTTGTTTAGTCTTTTTTTTTTACTTTACAGATTTCTACATAAAAAAAAAATCTCTTCTATTCAGACAACCTACATTTATTTCCAGAGACAGAAGAGTGCCTGCCCGAAGTGCTACCGGGGATTTTAAAGTTTTCCGAACCCTGTATTGATTAACGAACTGGTACAAGTCCACTTCTTTAAAGAAGAACATTGTGACTTTCCCAGAACATCCAGCGAGCTCTAAGGACATTGTTCTCAACATCATTTTGGAAATGAACAACTTCTTGCAGGGTGCATGCTAAGAGGAATCTGGTTAATAAGCACAAACTGCCTGCTTCCCCTTTCGACCATCAACCCGGTAACAAACCGGCTTCATGTGTGAAACACCAGTTTTACTAAAGTAGAGGGAAACGCCCTCGCTGACCTCGTGAATGAAGTAGACCTTGGCTCCCACATAGATCCCCATACGGACCACAGCTCGAACCGCTGCATTCATCCCTGCCAGAGAAAACCAGAGTCAGTGTTCACATTCAGCAAGCCAACAGCTGAAACGATTCCAGCTAGAGATACGTAAAAAAAAAAATATATATATATATATATATATATATATATATGAATTTGATTTTTGTTGATTAGAAATAAAGACAAGTGTTATTTCCTAAAACTAAACATCATATGCCATTAAAACATGTTTTGAGTGTTTAAGTTGAATATTGGCCGTCTGAAATTGAAGACAACTACATTTGTTTAAGGCATAATTTTCCCCGACTACAGATATCCTGTTTGTAAAAATAAAGTTTCAAGTTTTAGCAATTAGCTTAGCTTATAGCATGTTCTCCATCACATCTGGAATCAATGGCGCTGGTCGCTGTGTTCTACACCTCTGTCTCCGGAGTCATTTCTATCTAAACAATTTAAAAGGCATACAAAACTATCTCCAGATCAGCCCCTGTCTACCTCCATGAGCTCATACGCTCCTACATGCCCTCCAGAAGCCTGCGCTCAGAGAAGGAACAGCAACTCTTGGTTCCGTCCCACAAGGGCAGAAGATCTCTCAGCAGAACCTTCTCTCTCACTGTCTCTGGCTGCTGGAACAAACTCCTGATGCAGTCAGGAGAGCATCAACACTGAGAGCCTTCAGAAAGCAACTGAAAACTCTTCTCTTCAGAGAACACCTAATATAAAAAAAAACAAATTAAACAAAAAAACTACTACCTTCTTTTTTCCTCCTCTGTCTTTATCTTCTTCGCCTACTGCTTTGGTTTATTGATCAGTTGATAGAATTTCTATTATGAGAAGCTGAGATAGACTTTGACGTTGTAACAGATCTCATATTGTCTCTCCTCTAATGTAAGTCGCTTTGGACAAAAGCGTCTGCCAAATGCATAAATGTAAATGTAAAATGTAATGTAAATGTTAATTTGTCACAACATCATCAAATTCATTTTTCTAAAACTTAAGCCACAACATTCACATTGCGAAATTCAGATGGTCATCAGCAGGCAAGAGTTGCAATTTTTTTCTTGCAGAGCGTGTTGCTCTGCGGCTCGCAAGGTGCTATTCTTCTCTATAAAAACAAAAAAACTAATTCTTCTCTGTAATCAGTACAAATCACTAGCATGCTCCTAGCTTCATCGACTGTTCAGTAGCGATGTGCTGTTCGTAAATGATTCGTTCAAAAGAACGAATCTTTAAAGTGAGTCATGAGGAACTACTCTTTCTAGTGAACGATTCGTTCTCTTCGTCTCGTTCAATCTCACGATTGCTTCTCAATGAACCCGGAGCCGGATACAGAGAAGAGCAGTTCCTCTGAATCGCTCTCGACTCGCTCTTATCGTTCTCGACGCTCTTCAACGGCGACAGAACCGGATGCTAGAGAGGTTTAGCTCAGTTGAATCGCTCCTTCTATTTGGATGGTATTTCACGCGGTATTGTGGTGATATTTCAGTATATATGTCGTTCAAGGAGTCGTTTTGTTGAGTGAACGAGAGTCAAACGAAGGAAGTCACCAGAAGGAACCAAACTTCCATCTCTTCTGTTCAGTGATCATCTACTCCTCGCTGTTGATGGAAACTCGACCTTCTTTTGGGGCTATCTGAATTTTACAACCTGAATTTTGTGGTTTGAATTCTATATTTCAAGCAATGAGTGTCAATAAAAGATAGGGGAGCCCCTAAAAGGTTAGTGACCCATGGTTTTTTGCCTAACCGGATCGACTGAAACACAGTTAAGCACTACATGCGACATCGTTATAATACACTCTTATCCTTTCCATTTGATGCCATCAAATCATCTTTAACTACTTTTTATCATCTGTATTCACATTTTGTGTCCTCTTAATGGTGCAATCTTTATGGTTGTGGGCAGTTGTGGTTCAGTGGATGTAAAGATCGACTTGTGAACTGAAGGTCCCGGGTTCGATCCCGAGATCCTCCGCGTTAAAGGTGGAGTGAGTGATGGAACACTTGTTCTCCATCTTCAGCAACCACAGCTGTGGAGTCCTCGAGGAGCACCGGTTCCCCGACTGCTCCCCGGGCCCCGGAGCCATGGCTCCCACTGCTCCAGGTGAGTGCTCACGGTGTGTTTTCACTGCTGTGTGTGTGTGTACACTGGGATGGGTTACATGCAGAACACACATTCCAGGCATGGGTTACTCCAGATCTGGCCGACTGGTCACTTTAATTTTGTACAATTATAAGTGCTTTTGCGATAGTGTAGGTTGTTGCTTCATCCATAATAATACAAAAACACTAAATAGTTCACTGTCAAAACAACATTTTTTTTTATTTCACTCACCAGGCTATAAACAAAATCTACATTCGCCCTAAAAACTATATTCACGCTAAATCAATTCACCAGAAAAATCATATTTACATAAAAAAAATTCTATAAAGCCGCTTGGCTTTGATCACGTGACTTGATTTCCTGTGACGTAGCCTTCCAGCAAGCGCCACGCACCGAAGCTCACGTACAAGCTCGAACCCGGGCTTCCCTCAGAAACCACCAAACTCGCCATTTCTACCCAAACAACCAGGTACAACCCGAAACAACACAAGCACACGAGCTCCACGCGCCGGAGGAGCGTTTAAAGCCCGTGAGAGAGCTCGCCACGCGGGTGACAGACAGACAGGAACGAACGAGGCGGTTAACGGTGTGAGGCGAGACAGAAAAGTGTTTAACGCTGCAGCCTGGCGGTTTGGGTCCCTGGTTAGCAATGTACGAGGTGATGGAGGGAGAGAGGGAGGTGATGGATGGATGGAGGGAGGGAGGGTGGTGTTTATCAAGCGAACACGAGCTAGTTTCTCATCCGATGGAAGGATGGAGAACGTGAAGGTATGTGTCCTGACGAGCACCTGATCCTAATAATGAGTCCTAATTGGGCTAAAAACGCGTATCACACTAACCTTCCACAAAGAAATGTGAAGACCGAAAGAAAAATTATAAAAACAGAATAATTTCAGTCGTTTATTGAGATCAACGACTGAAGGTGTAGGTCTGCGCATGCGCGCGAAACCGAGGTAGGAAAATCTTTTGGCAAAAAAAAAATCGTTAGAACACCGAGGTCACGTGATTCCGCAATGCAGCGCTATGACTATGATCACGAAGCCTCTATGAAATTTATTTAACCATACACATAATCATATAATGGAGAGTTTATTAAAACCAGACAGCGGGATCAGACACTAGGTTAAAAGTAAAACCCAGTGATGGGAGAATGAAGGAATTTAGTCATCCTCCATCTTCATCTCACCCCCCCCCGCACTACTTTAGTTATCTTGCTATAAACCCTGTAAATAACTAACTAAAAATTATATTGATTTACTGGATTCTGCATTTCAGTTAGGTAATATTTTAGAATATTGCAATGACCTTGTGGTGAGTTTATGCTAGGTTCTCATCTCAGTTACCATCACGAGCGATTTAATCTGTTTCTATGTAAAGCAACAGATCCAGGGATGGAACCTTACAACGCACCACAGATAAATAAGGTGTTAAATGTATTAAATATCAAATAGTAGTTATTGGAGGGTTACAGTTGTAGCATTACGTACCTTGCGCATCTCCTCCGCTCGTCAGCACCGCGATGGCTTTTCCGGCGCCTGTCAAGTTCTCAAAAAACCTTTTATTGTCTTTCTGGGCCATTTTCGCTTTCGGTGCGAAGAGTCTGTCGCAAAATAACGTAGAATAAATTAAATCCGATGTGAGTGGTGCCGGTGAGGAGTCGATCCTCGTCGGGATTCCTCCTCTTGCTGGAACGTCCTCTCCCGCCCTCAACAGCGCTTTCATCCAATGGCTGATCAGGAATAGTGTTTGCGTCGTAAACGTAACCAATGGATGACGCTCTAAGGACGTTTCCGGGTTTGGGTGAATAAATAAGGTCTACGTTACTCAAGTTTATAACGTTAACATTTCATTTAGAGTTGCTGCATTCCGCTATGAGAGGTGAAGCGGCAAGTTAGCTTGTGTTTAAATAAACGCAGATTTACTGACGCTAGAACCGTTATTCCCGAAGTTTGCTGCCACCTGTTGGTTTTTTTCAAAAGGGCAAAAGTAATTTCCCTTCGTTATTACATAATATTCGTAACGATGCTATTTTACGTAATAATATCGAAATATATATATTTTTAAATAAGTTTTAGACCTTTTTCCCTTTTTCATACCAAATACAACATGTAGCCATGAAATAACCTTTTTCTTGGCTACAAACACAATAATATCAAAATATAGATTTTTTTTGATGTTTATTGTTCATCCATCACAGATTGTAATGATCTGTATTCCACAAAGATTGTGCAAGGGTCAGGAGACTTGATAATAAAATAGAAACAGTTTACAAACAGCAAAGCACATAATGTACAACCTCCCACAGGATTCTGATCATCACAGGTCATAAAACACGTGTTATACTACAAATATTACATATACACTATTAAATACATAAGTCGATTAATTTTTTCCCACAAAATAATAGTCCATGCTTCATTAAAAGCTAATCATTTTACATTTGCGATTCGATAAGTATAATATGTAAAAAGTTTAAGCCCCTTTACCTTCAGGTATTATAAAAGACTTGGAGTATGTACATATACGAACAATAAAATCCCATCTCATCACTGTCATCGTGTTCTCATTGAGCGTCGCTCTAGCCTCTGAAGAATCTCCTGAACCGTCGAATTAATGATCTCCCAAGCACAGCGAGAGTGAGACTGGAAAAGTAGAAACATATCAACATTATTACAGAACGAAAGAAACAAAAAAGTAAAAATTGACGCATGTACCTTTTTTTTAAGGAAAGCTTCTAATTTGCTGAAACATTGGATCACATGTTCATCCTCGACGTAACCTGAGTGAGGAACCTAAAACACAGAAAAACATAAAGTAAGTATCTTTACAGTTACCTACAGCTTATTCCTTTATTTCTGTTTAGCACCAAGATTTGTATCTAAAACTTAGCCATATGCACATCTCTACGATAAACTACTGTATTTGACTGTATTTCACTTTAGCACCTTGATAAGCATCTTTAAGCTCATTAGCCATATGCACAACTCTACGATAAACTACTGTATTTGACTGTATTTCACTTTAGCACCTTGATTAGCGTCTTTAAACTCATTAGCCATATGCACAACTCTACGATAAACTACTGTATTTGACTGTATTTCACTTTAGCACCTTGATTAGCGTCTTTAAACTCATTAGCCATATGCACAACTCTACGATAAACTACTGTATTTGACTGTATTTCACTTTAGCACCTTGATTAGCGTCTTTAAGCTTGTTAGCTATATGCACAACTCTACGATAAAATACTGTGCTTGACTGTATTTCACTTTAGCACTTTGATTAGCCTCTAAGTTTGTTAACTAAATGCACATCTCTGTGATAAATAATTGTATTTCACTGTATTTCACTTTAGCGCCTTGATTAGCATCTTTAAGCTTGTTAGCCATATGCACATCGCTACGATAAACTACTGTATTTTACTGTATTTCACTTTAGCACCTTGATTAGCATCTTTACGCTCATTAGCCATATGCACAACTCTACGATAAACTACTGTATTTGACTGTATTTCATTTTAGCACCTTGATTAGCATCTTTAAGCTCGTTAGCCATATGCACATCTCTATGATAAATTATTGTATTTGACGTTATTTCACTTTAGAGCCTTTAGTATCATCTTTAAGCTTGTTAGCTATATGCTTAGAATCAGAAAGATGTTCTTTGCCAAGTGTTCGCACACACAAGGAATTTGTTGTGGTGCAGAGGTACAAAGTTGTGGTACAGGGGTACAATAAGCTACACTAGCACAATGATTAGCATCCTAGAATTCATTGGGTACAAGCACATCTCCACAATAACCTACTTTATGTGATTTTATTTAACTTTAGTGCTATGATTAACATCTGAATCTCACTACTTACATATAGTTTCTCTCTGTGTTTGAATTCTTCTTTAATAAACGTACAAGTTTCTAATCAAACTGTAAATATTTAGATCCTTACACAGTTGCTGACGGTGCGTTGTGTGTGATGAAGAAGCTCAATAAAAGCTTCGGAATCTGGATTCTCTGTGTAAAGGCCTTCTGTTTTCATGACGACATCAATCAGACGCTCGTGATCCATCTGCGAATAGTAGAACATTTATTTTAAAACCATCTCTATGGATGATCACAAGCATGCTGAAACACAGACGCAGCGCAGACCTTATGGAGGAGATGGCGTGGCACACACAAGCTCTCCTCCTCGTAATCGAACACGCACTCGAGAGAGATAGCAGTGCCCTGGGGAAGATTCATGAGAGTTGATGTGAATTCCGAGTGATTAGAGTTGTGCGTCTGTATTTAGACTGCTAACCATTGCATTTAGCGTCTGGATGAGGTGACCCCACTTTACGTGTCTTGTACATTTCCTCTCGGCTTCCAACAGAGAGATGAAGGTGCAGACGACGAAGATTCTCCAGATCATGATAGCTGAAATAGAGTCAAATTATTCAACATTACTGAATTCTTTTAATGCTGCTTTTTATACTCATTAAAGTGCAGTAAAGCTGGCTTTTTAATAGCACACAGCTAAAACCAATGAACACATATAAAATATCTATCTATCTATCTATCTATCTATCTATCTATATATAGATATATATATATACTAGATATATATATATATATATAGATATATATATCTATATATATATATATATATATATATATATGTATATATATTTATATAGTATATAAGTATATATATCTATGTATATATATTTACTATGTATATACGTATATATCATATATATCTATATATATACTATATATATATATATATATATATATATATATATATATATATATACTTATATATATATATATATATATATATATATTTGCTACAAATTGCCCATTAATGTAGTATATTACATAAATATAGTTCCACAGATAATGTTGTAAAAATGTACAAATTGATACCGACTCTCGTTCACCGCTGAGCAAAAAGAAAAATCAAAAGGAAATAAAGAGTTGAATTAAATGAAGTTAAACAATTCCTCAGATCCCAAATATTGACGCGTACATGATAGAAAAATAATGTGGTGCTTAAAAACTTACTTTTAAGAACTCGGTTTTGTTTTTCCAGATATATTCCATGTTTCAGTTTATCTTAAAAAAGCATTTCGTTCGGAACGAACATATTTTGGGTTCATTTTAGACCAGAAACACTTCCATTAACGTGCAGTAAAGCTGGCTTTTTATGAGCTGTGCGTAATAGACCAGCGATGAACAAAACACCAAAATAAAGGTATTACAGTAACTTGTTGTTTTTGGCATTGACACTGTTGCAGAAGGTATTATATCTTATATTTACCTCAACTACAACAATAAACTCTGGTAAGGAAACAAACAGATGCATTCTAATCAGGTGCAACTCATTTCATTTTTATGATTAAGTTCCTTAAGTTAAAATAAAATGAGGAAAAAAATGTAGAAACTTGATTAAAAACTTTTTTTTGAGGTTTAGCCCCTGTTGTCATTGTGGAGTAAAGTAAACAAGCGCTGAAGTAGTTTTTGGCTGCTTTATACTTGTTCTGAGAATTAAAATTCAAGCCACTCAGCTTTACTCAGCTTTTAAAAACGGAATAGATGTATTTTTACCGCAGTACACATGACGAAGATTCAGTGTTGTTATTATTTAGTTTTCTTCAATTAGAGATAGTTTTATATGACATGCACACCACTGAGCATACATTTCTAACATTATAAGCATACACAGAACAATAAATTGAGTTTTACATGAAGAACAATTGAAATTAAGATAAACCGAGGTGTTAAAGGTTTTTTTAAATGTTTTTTTGTTTAGTTTTAAAGTGCTTAAGAGAGTTTACAAGTGTTTTTATCTGAAGCTTTAAGATATTTTAGCCTGAAGAATTGATAGCGCCATCGAGAGGGTTGCTGGAGGTACTGCACGCTGTTCTCCTGTGAGTGCTCGATGAAGGATGGTTTCGTGAGAAGAGAAGGAGCAGCTCGCTGAGGGCCAGAGATGAGACGCTGGAGGTTTAGGGACATGGCTGCAGCCACGGATCGCTGTGTTTGGCCTTCCTTGAAAGAAAAGTTTTCTTTGCCGGCGCACAGAGTGACTCGTGCAGGATGTTCACTAAAATAACAAGTGCTTTCGGGATTTCATCTTAAAATTCGAGGGAATGCATTATTAGATTACAGGTTTGTAAGCATAATGTTATCAAAAGTTTACTGCGTAACTGTAACTGGGCGAAGCACTCCTTCAGGACTATTTTTTAATTTTACAAATAAAAAAATTACTATCCTTGGTTGAATTTGACTAAAAAAAATAGTTCTTCTCAGACACTGTTTATTTAGACTAAAAAAAAAACGCAGAAAAAAAAAAAATATATATATATATATATAAAAACACACACACACACACACACACACACAGAGAGACATATGCACAAATGCCTAAATGTAAATATACATTTATTCATTTAGCAGACGCTTTTGTCCAAAGCGACTTACAGAAGAACAGAAGGGAGAGAGACAATATGAGATCAGTGACACAGTAGAGTCTCTCTCAGCTCGCTCGTAGTAGAAGTATCAGCTGATCAATAAACCACATCAGGAAGAGAATAAAGACAGAAAAGAAGGAATTGTTATTCAACATTACTGAATTCTTTTGATGCTGCTTTTTATTTTCATTAAAGTGCAGTAAAGCTTGCTTTTTAATAACTGCATATTAGCACACAGCAAAACCAGCAATTAAAAAATTGATAAAGTGTGTGTATGTATATATATATATATATATTTATAATTTTTCTTTTTTTTTTCGTTAGATGTGCACTTTTCTGTTTGTTTAACTGATCTGGAGGATAACTTTCTTCGTTATCTGACTGTCATCTGCTAACCTAGGAAAAATTTTTTTGCTCCAAATTGGTTGTTACGTTTGTATATTAAAATTGTATAGTGCTTTATGTATGTCATATTGCCTTGAAAAACTATTCAAGGCTACAGATTTATACTGAATTCATTCACTGCTGAGCAAAAAAAAAACAGAAATTATCTTAAACATTTCCTCAGATCCCAAAAATTGAAGCAATGTTTTTTTTTGGTTTGTTTTTTTTTTATATCAACAGCAGCCAGAGATAACGAGCCTTTATCGGTTGCTCTCGTGTGAAAAGTGTGACCTCACACCGCTCGCTCTCGTATGTCAGTGCTCAGATTTTTGTGTTGAAGAATGATCATGTTTATTCTTCTGTCAGGAGCCCTCGTTTGAAAGAAGCGTGTTCAGTTATTGATGAAGTGTACTAGGTTCTTCTGAAGGAAAGGTGTGTGTGTGTGTGGCTCTCACCTGTCGTGCTCCCTGTCGTCCCGCTGCAGAGATGCTGCGAGGTGCTGCTGAGACGTGCTGCTGCTGCTGCTGCTCTTATACCCGCGCAGGCGCCGAGCCGGCAGAAGCCGAGCAGGTCTGGAACGCTGACCACACCTGTCAGGTGAGAGAAAGCGAAACAGGACCTCGCTTCTGTTCGTCTGAGCTGTGTTTCCGCCGTTGAGGATGCGAGGAAGTTCCTGGTCGCGGAAAGCGCGGGGGTGTTCAACTGATACTGAGGGAGGCACCTGCTCCTCTCTTAATCACACTCATGTTGTGGTGTATTTTTATTTCGTCTTGTACGCTTAGGTGGCATTTGGTCTTTTCTTCATGTTTTGACACTTGTATTCTAGGTTTTTAGGCGCTTTTATTTGGAAAGCACACATTTAGCACACATTAGAAATTCATTTGGTGAAGAATAAAGACAGATAGGGGAAATAACAATGAGTAAAATGTTAAAACAAATAACATTGAAGTCATTAAAATACTTAGAAGGAAAAAAAACATACGTTCGTAAGTGCAAAGTTGTTATTTCTAAGGGGTCATAATATGTCTTGTGAAGGAAAACATAAACTAACTATTTAAAAAAAGTAGACAGTTTTTTTATATATATTATTTATTTGCTTTGACAGAGTACAAATAGATCAGCGCGCTAAGAAATACAAAATTTACATCCAATATTTATCGAAAAGTAAAGATCAATCAAAAATCTATGAATTAATTATTACAAGTGTCTTTTATTTTTGTTTGTTTTGTATATTTTACAAATTTATTGACGCATTTACAACACGCTGTAATAACGATATAAATGTAAAAGAAACAAATCTGAATTATTAATTTCATTTATTCATTAAAATATAGTTAAAATACATTTTTTAAACGTTTATATACAAAATAATACATAAAATAAATAATTTAGCTAAAAATGTACAATTGTTTTATAATATTTATTATAGTTTTCCGTGTACGTAAGCATTGTGATGCTTGCACATGTGCAATAAATAGATTTATTTTAGTAATTTATTAAACTTAAATTCTAACTTTTTATGTCACATCAGAATTTTTTTAATCATGCATCATATAGAATTAATAGTGAAAATATTTATACATCATCGTCATAACAGATTTATATATTTATTTTTAATATAGAAAAGTAGTTAAATTAAAAACACATAAATAAATCTGTACAAAAATTAGTTTTATATTGTATATATAATTAATTGATTGATGCATTTACAACACACTGTAATAAATAAAAAGTAATTTATTCATTAAAAGAAAATTAAAATGAAACCGTTTCAATATTTATAGTAATTTAAAGTAATACATTTCATGACATACATTACAACACATTTTCCTCAAAGAAAAAAAATTTAATGAATAAATGGTTTGTGTACTAAGGATTTACTTACAAGTGTGCAATAAATAGATTTATTTGTACAATTCTCATATTTATAATCTAGCTAGTTCATGTATTTTTATTAATAGTTTTTATGAATTTATAATTTATTAATATATATAAACACACACATATATATATATATATATATATATATATATATATATATATATATATATATATATATATATATATATATATAAACACACACATATATATGTTTTTAAGGTGATAAATTATTCTGTAGAGATGTTACACGAATAATTAATTTGAAGTTGAAGCGTTCTCAATGAATGAGAGCCTCGAGGTGTTTGTTAAAAACAAACTCACGTTTGTTTGAAAATGGTTTTCATGTGTGGAAAATAAAAATTGGGAGCGCGAACGTCGGCGTATTCAAGGAAATATGGATAGAAGCAGAAGAAAGGAGCGTAATCACTGATTTGAACTTGTGTCTACGAACATCCCGATCGTAAAAAGGAAGAAGTCAGAAGCGATCCATCATCTGGTCCTCCTCAGATCGAGCCGGCGGCTTCTTCAGAGAGCAGTCGGTGAAGCACGAGGCTCTTCTCCTGCGAGGAGCTCGTGTGTGTGGTCCAGAGGAGCGGAGGATCAGAGGTGCTGATGTCCCTTCCTCCTGCGAGACGCCTTCAGGGACTCGAGAGCGCTGCGAGGGAGTTTACCTGCAGATGAAACTGAAAGTAAAGCCCGAGCCTTTCACTGAAACTCAACCGCAGATGCTCGTGCACCACCTGAAGGCCTCCCACGACCCGCGGTCCTCTGGCTCGCAGTCAGAGCATCCTCTTCCTCAGCTGATCCACGCTTGTGCAGCTCAGGAGCTATGAGTGACACGCAGAGACGCTTTTTGGAAGAGCATCGACTCTTTCAGCACGAGCTGAAACAGTTCATCGAATTAATCGATTAAAAAAAATTATCCATTCAAGTTATTTCAAAGCTTTGTTTAATGCAGGTATACAAGAAAAGTATTTCTTCCGTTTTTATTTACTTCTGGTTACCAGCGTAGCAATTAGTTGCTAGTTACTTTTCACAGATAGTGTGGTTGTTTTTCGCCCCGCTGTGTAAAATAAACTTTGAGAATAAATGAAGTAACGGCAAACTACGACGTTCAATCCGACTTTCTCTTGACTTCTCGAGCAGAGGAGCAGAAGAGCTTTGAAGAGCAGAAACTGTCTTTACACAGCGCTATCGTGACACGAGAAATACAGATTCACGCGGAGTCAGATCTCGCCGTGTTCAAGGGACACCTTAAGTTAGAAAGTAAGTGTGCTTAACACGGATGACACGCTGGAAGTGCCTCGTTGATGTTTTTATTTACTGGTTTTACAACCTCGCCAGAGATCCGGAGCGCTCCTTTCAGGTCAGACTGTGTTTTCATAGAATCAAGACCGCTTTGTGAATTAAACAGAGGTTTAGATAAATCACCCAATTGCCAAAATACCCCCAAATAGTAACCGAGTGAGTTTGGTCATTATAAAAGTAACTAATTATCACCGAAATAAGTTTTTACGATGCTTTAATTAGTCAAATACAATACATCTACACCATTCCACACTCATCTAACGTGATTGAAGAGTGTCAAATTCAACATAACATTATATTTATTATCATTAGTGGAGCAATCAAACACAATAACAGGTTTAGAACTTTAAAGATTTATTGTACAGAACATAACTTGTGGATAACTAAGTTTAAAAACAAACATTCCTTAAGAAATGTGCCAAAAATAAACAAATAATAACAATAAATATTAAACTACTATTTTGTTTAATTCTCTCTGAGTTATAAGAGTTTGTGGAGAGAAATCTCCAGTTTAGCTCGCTCTGGGTTCGTGGCTTCATCTCCTCCTGTTAGCAGAACTAGCATTAGCACCTCGCTCTTATCCCCTGATGGTGGCGCTGTGTAACGATGTTCGCTGCGCCGCTAGATTCGAGCTACTAGTCGCCGACGCAGAAAGACTTTTTTTGCACAACGCGAACATTCTGTGTTTCACCTGATCGATGGAAAGTAGTGCGTTTACTTCCAGTTCACGCGGACGCACTTGCAGGAACGAGCTATGTTATCGGTAGCAGAAATCAGCGTGTGTAAACGCACACCAGGCGAGCTGTCCACGAGGGCCTCGGCTCCGGGAGAGAACTGAAGCCCGGATACCCCCCTAAGTGAGGCGGAGGGCTGGTGGAGGGTTTTTTGCTGTTGCTCGCTCAATGAGACTGGGTGAAAGGGTGGAAGTCCGAGCTTAAGATAGAGACGAGAGACTAATTGAGCTAATTGACTGCAGCATGCTACTCCCGAAAGTTTGTTTATAAACATCACCTCACGAGGGCGCACTTGTTAGCGCAAGCAGAAATCGACGCGTATAAACGCACACCAGGTCCACAGGAGGGCCTCAGGTCCAGGATAGAACTGAAGCTCAATGCCCCCCTAAAATTGCAAGGGAGGACAGCCCCCAGGTGGATTCCCCAGAACTGCTTTGGACCTGGCTGGTAGGTTGGCCTGATGCTAGGATAGGCGGCGGCATGAATGTAAGGCGAAGACAACATAGGATAACACATTTAAGAACTGCGATTTTCCGACATAACTCTTTTATATTGCAATCCCTTTTTAGCCCTGTTGTCTCCAGTGTGTCTGTGACCTTATCTAGATTGCTCAGGAGTTCTTTATTATGATTGATGGGGACCAAACCTACGCCCCTCACTGAGATCATGCTCTTAAATGTTTGAGAACATCTTGATCGGTACCTTCTCGTGCTCTGTAAGGTAGACCTGATGAATTTTTGTGGCTGGGCTCCTCCTCGGGGTGCACCCTAACGCTCTTAAAACCCAGTGGAACACTTTGCCTAGTTAGATTTTTTGCCGTTCAACATTAAAGCTTGTGATACCCCAAAGATCTCCTGGTCTTCAATCACGAGTTCAGATTTCTTGAGTGAGGCTTTACAGAGTAGGAGCCTGAGCTGAGCTTGCAGGTGAGGGGCTCCTGGGGTCAAGGGAAGAGAAGATTTTCTGGTGAGCTCCATCAGTGTCTGAACTCGAGGCGGTTTCTTCAGGCGGGCTCCTCTTCCGCTTAGTGACCGAGTTGGGGAAAAAAATGTGATCTATAGGAATCCGGAGAGGGCTTTTAATTTTAAGCTTTGAATTTGGGCTGGTGATTGAGAGGGATGGGGACCTGTGAGCTCTTTTCAGGAAAACTTAAGAGTGCTACTCCCAAAACTTTGTTTGTAAACATCTCTTAGTGAAACTCTGAAACTATCAGAGTTGCCGTGACTTCGGCTCGAGGTCTCGATGAACGTGAATGACGTTCGCGTCGTGTGTTTGTGTGTAAAGACCCGGCCTACTCTGCATCTGATTGGCTATTGATGTTTCCTCTACGTCAGTTCTCGTTCTTTCAGGTACAGCTTGTTCACAGACACCAATCATCAGGATGCGTCCCCCAACCGCCCTGAACACGCACTACACCTTCACACCACAGAGAGGCGCTCTGGAGAGAGTCGCGCTCGCATTGAAACATCTTTAGTGTTCTCACATATCTGCTGCGGTAGTAACGTGCATTTCATGGACAGTAGTATAACGGCACTGTAACGGGAGAACACTGATTGGTTTGATTATAAGCTACTGAAAAAGTAGCGCGGTTAGTAACGGCGTTTGTTTATAGCGCCGTTATTCAGCTCCCTGATCATGAGCGACTGATCGATCAGAGAGGATAGTAACAGAGAGAGGATAGAATGGAAACACTGCTCAGTGCCTTCACTGAAGACGAGCTCGTCTGAGCGGAGCACAGAAGAATTTTATTTATTCAATTAACCTTCTAAACTCAAACATTTCTATCGGAATGTTAACGTTAGCAAATAGCGTTTTAGTTGTGAGCAGCGTTCTTTTTTGTTCAAGCTGAAAGTTATAATCAGTTTAAAAGCAATGTGCTTCTCAACACGGCTGTTTTAGGTTAAAAATGGGAGCTGGAGACTCTCTTTGAAGAGAGATTAAATACTTAAATTGTATTGTACACTTTTTAAATACCTCTCAATGGTTGAGCTTTCCCTCTGTACCTCCTAATGTGTTTTCATGAAACATAAATGTGTTCTCCTGAAATCTTGGATCAGTATTTCTTTTAGATATTTGTGGCCTATATTTTGGATAAATGTCTACTGTCCATAATAATCATATTTATGTTATTAGACTATAATTTCTGGAAACAACATTACAGCAAAATAATTGATAGCTGCAGCCCTGTTTGGATTCAGTGAGTGCGACATTTTTTCTGCATGCTTAAAATGAAAACCCTCATTACTCAAAAAAATAAATCCAATATTTTGAGAAAGCTCAACTTTTTCTCAATCAGGTTTACGTTGAAGCATTGCAGGCACGAGATGAATAACTCCCATAATGCACCGGGCGTTGCTCTCCCACCAACCGATGCTTTTTTTAAAATACAATTAAAAAACAATTGACTTGATTGCTGCAAAGTAGAAGTTCATGGATGAAGGATGGTTGCAAAATTGAAAATTGGATATTTTAATGTTTTTATGTGATAAAAATAGACTCTATTATTGTTATAATATGGATCCAACCCTAAAACCTCTTTAGGTAGGTATATAACATATGAGGGGTGGCAGTGTTTGATTCCAGCAACTCTTCTTTTTATACACTTTTTTATTACATTTTATTTTTTATTGGTGAGTTTTTCGTTGCTTTTCCCTAATATAATTTGTTTTATTTTACCTGTATTTTATTCCTTTTTTGAATGCTTGTTGACCTTGAAAGTCTTGAAATTAAATGTATTATTATTATTATTATTGTTGGATCCTTGCGCCAGCTTTAGCTCTCAGTCCTCGAGGCGAACTCTTATTTCACCTGGAGAGCCTCCACACCTGTAGAAACCGCTCCAGCGCTACTGAAACTCGTTGTGAGAACCACCGATCATGCTCTGAATCGATTACTAGAAAAGAAAACTGAAAGCAGAAGCGCAGGAAAACATAAACCATCCGAATACGTAACTGCGCCTGCCCCAACATGCGCCGCAGCGGCGTCTTTCCTTGAAACCAGGCTCCGGGGCTTATCTCCTCGTTCATCTTCAGATGTTCCTTTGGAAGGAAAGCCTGAGGAGTGATTTATAAGGAATGTGGAACGTCCGCGCGCCCGCTCTGGAGTCACCGCAGCCTCTCGAGGCTTTGTCGTCATTGTGTTGTGACAGACAGAAGGTCCTTCTGCAAGCACAAATACGCTCATATACTTGTGAATGATTGTGTCTGATTATAATTTAATATAAAATACCAGATAAAGCTAGCGACCTTCAGAGGAAAAGAGTATTAAACGTATTAAGCTGCAGGTTGTAACGGCTGGTGACCATAAAACTGAAACGCTTAAAGGGGAACTAAGGAACCAAAAAGTTTTTATTTAGATTTTAATTTTCTGGACAGAGAAATGAATGGAAACACAAACACACTTTTTAGTTTTTTTTTTTTTTATTCTCATTTTTATGAGTTTCATTCTCATTCATTAGTAAATGTAGGGCTGGGCTATAATTCAATATCAATAATTATCGTTGATATACATTTTCTGGATAGAGATTGATAACTTCCTGTCCAGAGTAATTGTAATGGCACTTCCGGCTTTTGCACGGATTCCATGTTTATAGCAGCTTCTGAGTTTTGTGAGGTAACACAGATTAGCTTCTTATTTCTCACAAACAAAAGCTACGTTCTCCATCTCCCTTGCTGGAAACTCTTGCTTCTGATTGGTTGAGCTCGTTAACGGATATCTTTCGTACCCTCTAGAGACTCGCGCTCAGACTAACAGAAGAGAAACACTCAGAGCGGATCAGCTCCAGAGATTTTTTGAAGTAGAAACACATGTGAGTTTATCACACCAGCTCGTTCTCTCGAGCTCAGATTCAGTTCTTTCTCTTCCTGAAGGTGAGGAACACAGAACATCAGGAGAAGATCCTCAGCTCTCGTTTAGAGAGAGTGAAGATGAGGAACACAGAAGATCAGGAGAAGATCCTCAGCTCTCGTTTAGAGAGAGTGAAGATGAGGAACACAGAAGATCAGGAGAAGATCCGCAGCTCTCGTTTAGAGAGAGTGAAGATGAGGAACACAGAAGATCAGGAGAAGATCCTC
The DNA here is from genome assembly GCA_900490495.1 of Danionella dracula. Taxonomy (NCBI): domain Eukaryota; kingdom Metazoa; phylum Chordata; class Actinopteri; order Cypriniformes; family Danionidae; genus Danionella; species Danionella dracula. The sequence goes on from UELW01000776.1 coordinate 40,994, forward strand.
AGCTCTCGTTTAGAGAGAGTGAAGATGAGGAGCACAGAAGATCAGGAGAAGATCCTCAGCTCTCGTTTAGAGAGAGTGAAGATGAGGAACACAGAAGATCAGGAGAAGATCCTCAGCTCTCGTTTAGAGAGAGTGAAGATGAGGAACACAGAAGATCAGGAGAAGATCCGCAGCTCTCGTTTAGAGAGAGTGAAGATGAGGAGCACAGAAGATCAGGAGAAGATCCTCAGCTCTCGTTTAGAGAGAGTGAAGATGAGGAGCACAGAAGATCAGGAGACGATCCTCAGCTCTCGTTTAGAGAGAGTGAAGATGAGGAACACAGAAGATCAGGAGAAGATCCTCAGCTCTCGTTTAGAGAGAGTGAAGATGAGGAACACAGAAGATCAGGAGAAGATCCTCAGCTCTCGTTTAGAGAGAGTGAAGATGAGGAACACAGAAGATCAGGAGAAGATCCTCAGCTCTCGTTTAGAGAGAGTGAAGATGAGGAGCACAGAAGATCAGGAGAAGATCCTCAGCTCTCGTTTAGAGAGAGTGAAGATGAGGAACACAGAACATCAGGAGAAGATCCTCAGCTCTCGTTTAGAGAGAGTGAAGATGAGGAGCACAGAACATCAGGAGAAGATCCTCAGCTCTCGTTTAGAGAGAGTGAAGATGAGGAGCACAGAACATCAGGAGAAGATCCTCAGCTCTCGTTTAGAGAGAGTGAAGATGAGGAACACAGAAGATCAGGAGAAGATCCTCAGCTCTCGTTTAGAGAGAGTGAAGATGAGGAGCACAGAAGATAAGGAGAAGATCCTCAGCTCTCGTTTGGAGAGAGTGAAGATGAGGAACACAGAAGATCAGGAGAAGATCCTCAGCTCTCGTTTAGAGAGAGTGAAGATGAGGAACACAGAAGATCAGGAGAAGATCCTCAGCTCTCGTTTAGAGAGAGTGAAGATGAGGAACACAGAAGATCAGGAGAAGATCCTCAGCTCTCGTTTAGAGAGAGTGAAGATGAGGAACACAGAACATCAGGAGAAGATCCTCAGCTCTCGTTTAGAGAGAGTGAAGATGAGGAGCACAGAACATCAGGAGAAGATCCTCAGCTCTCGTTTAGAGAGAGTGAAGATGAGGAGCACAGAACATCAGGAGAAGATCCTCAGCTCTTGTTTAGAGAGAGTGAAGATGAGGAACACAGAAGATCAGGAGAAGATCCTCAGCTCTCGTTTAGAGAGAGTGAAGATGAGGAACACAGAAGATCAGGAGAAGATCCTCAGCTCTCGTTTAGAGAGAGTGAAGATGAGGAGCACAGAAGATAAGGAGAAGATCCTCAGCTCTCGTTTGGAGAGAGTGAAGATGAGGAACACAGAAGATCAGGAGAAGATCCTCAGCTCTCGTTTAGAGAGAGTGAAGATGAGGAACACAGAAGATCAGGAGAAGATCCTCAGCTCTCGTTTAGAGAGAGTGAAGATGAGGAACACAGAAGATCAGGAGAAGATCCTCAGCTCTCGTTTAGAGAGAGTGAAGATGAGGAACACAGAACATCAGGAGAAGATCCTCAGCTCTCGTTTAGAGAGAGTGAAGATGAGGAGCACAGAACATCAGGAGAAGATCCTCAGCTCTCGTTTAGAGAGAGTGAAGATGAGGAGCACAGAACATCAGGAGAAGATCCTCAGCTCTCGTTTAGAGAGAGTGAAGATGAGGAACACAGAAGATCAGGAGAAGATCCTCAGCTCTCGTTTAGAGAGAGTGAAGATGAGGAGCACAGAAGATAAGGAGAAGATCCTCAGCTCTCGTTTGGAGAGAGTGAAGATGAGGAACACAGAAGATCAGGAGAAGATCCTCAGCTCTCGTTTAGAGAGAGTGAAGATGAGGAACACAGAAGATCAGGAGAAGATCCTCAGCTCTCGTTTAGAGAGAGTGAAGATGAGGAGCACAGAAGATAAGGAGAAGATCCTCAGCTCTCGTTTGGAGAGAGTGAAGATGAGGAACACAGAAGATCAGGAGAAGATCCTCAGCTCTCGTTTAGAGAGAGTGAAGATGAGGAACACAGAAGATCAGGAGAAGATCCTCAGCTCTCGTTTAGAGAGAGTGAAGATGAGGAGCACAGAAGATCAGGAGAAGATCCTCAGCTCTCGTTTAGAGAAAGTGAAGATGAGCTGAAAGTGGAAAGATGATGATCAGTTAACAAAAGCATAGTTCAATATATTCTGATCAGTTTTTTTTGCACTCGAGTCCAAATCATTTGATTTGAAGATCTGCTGATGCAGAGTCTCGATTGATGACACATAAATTTTTTGACACATAAAGAAAGAATAATAAACACTGAAAAATGTATGTGATTTTATTTAGATCGCTTTTTAAAAATACACAACTCCTCTTAGGGAACAGACTTTTTTGCTGTATTTAGCTCTAATTTTACTCCGTTAATTCTTCTTGTGGAGATGTTTCAGAGAGCTCCAACTTTTAGTTTTTAGACCTTTTATGAGGTTTATTTTTTTTAATCCGTGTATGTTTTTACCTCTGTATTGTGTCTTTGTACGGCAGCTTGGTCAGCGTGGGCTGTTGGAAGCTGCTATAGAAAATAAAAGTGTGATTGTTTGATTTAGCGAATAAACTCCACCTTTATTTTATAAAACGACCGTTATTTTCCTGTAATTTTCTCAAACAGTGACTTCATTAACAGCCTAGTTATGCTTTCTAAAAGCGTCTGGTTTTCTGAGAAGCGCACAAACAGACTCCATCTATATGCAAAATATTTCCTGTATATCGTTGCAGTGATTAGAGTTTGGAGAGAAACCGCAGCAGCAATTACGTTCCTGAACGCCTTGTTTTTGGCATCCTTTCTGACACTCTGTTTTACCGCCCCGACGGGTTCCAGGATTTATATGAACTGTGTCTCTTTCCTGTAAAAATGAAAACGCACCAAAGGTGAACTTGGGTTCTTTTCGGGAACGAATCCTTGTCTTCTAACGGTTCTCAAAAAAAAAAGAAGAAGCCAGAATTGGAGCCCGTTAAAAACAGCAGTGGTTCTTCAACAGTTACAGGAGAGAATGCTCCTCTGGGCTTTTGTTCAGAGCTGAGAGTTAGCAATAAAGCATTAGCTCGCGTCTCCCCATCAGACACCCGCGCAGCTCTGAAATGATTCTCATCAGCATGCGCCGAGGGTTTATTTAATGGTGCAACACATTCCTGCGGATGGCTGGTCAACGGGGGCGCTGCTCATTAGCCAAATTACACTGCGTCATAAACTCTCCCTTATTTACACCCAGAGAAGAAGAAGAAGAAGAATGAGAAGAAGGATTTTTATTATCATCACGCTGCATACACACAAGGGTAACTTATTTATGTGCTCCAGAGCATCTCTCCTTTCAGTGCAAGCAGCACATAATCAAGCTAAACGAACAATATACAACACATATATTATACAGATAGACAGAAAATACAACAATTAAACCAAAAATGAACAGAAAATAGTGAAGGGCTATAAATAGACAGTTTTATAAAAAATGTACATGCTCATAATAATAAATATCAATAATAAAATATAGAAATATAATTATGAAATGAATACTATGTTTTTGTATATATATACAGTCATGGCCAAAATTGTTGGCACCCCAGAAAAAAAATCAGAAAATCAAGTATTTCTCACAGGAAAAGCATTGCATTAACACATGTTTAGCTTTATACATGTTTATTCCCTTTGTGTGTATTGGTGCAAAACAAAAAAAAAGCAGGAAATACGCAGATTTGACAATGTCACACAAAACTGCAAATATGGGCTGGACAAAATTATTGGCACCTTTCATTTAATATTTGGTTGCACACCCTTTGGAAAAAATAACTGAACTCAGTCGCTTCCTATAACCATCAATAAGTTTCTTACACCTCTCAACCGAAATTTTGGACCACTCTTCCTTTGCAAACTTCTCCAGATCTTTTATATTGGAACGGTGCCTTTTCCCAACAGCAGTTTTAAGATCTCTCCACGGGTGTTCTATGGGATTTAGATCTGGACTCATTGCTGGCCACTTTAAAACTCTCCAGTGCTTTGTTGCCATCCATTTCTGGGTGCTTTTTGAAGTATGTTTGGGGTCATTGTCCTGCTGGAAGAACCAAGATCTCGGACGCAAACCCAGCTTTCGGACACTAGCCCCTACATTGCGACCCAAAATCCTTTGGTAATCCTCAGATTTCATGATGCCTTGCACACAGTCAAGGAACACAGTGCCAGAGGCAGCAAAACAACCCCAAAACATCTTCGACCCCCCACCATATTTGACTGTAGGTATTGTGTTCTTTTCTTTGTAGGCCTCATTCTGTTTTCGGTAAACAGTAGAATGATGTACTTTACAAAAAAGCTCTATCTAGGTCTCATCTGTTCACAACACGTTTTCCCAGAAGGATTGTAGCTTACTCACGTACATTTTGGCAAACTGTAGTCTTGTTTTTTTATGTCTCTGTGTCAGCAGTGGGGTCCTCCTGGGTCTCCTGCCATAGCGTCTTTTTTCATTCAAATGTCGACGGATAGTTCGCGCTGACACTGATGCACTCTGAGCCTTCAGGACAGCTTGAATGTCTTTGGAACTTGTTTGAGGCTGCTTATCCACCATTCGGACAATCCTGCGTAGCAACCTTTCATCAATTTTTCTTTTCCGTCCATGGCCAGCTAGATTAGCTACAGTGCCATGGGTTGCAAACTTCTTGATAATGTTGCGCACTGTGGACAAAGGCACATCTAGATCTCTGGAGATGGATTTGTAACCTTGAGATTGTTGATACTTTTCCACAATTTTGGTTCTCAAGTCCTCAGACAGCTCTCTTCTCCTTTTTCTGTTGTCCATGCTTAGTGTGGCACACACAGACACACAATGTAAAGACTAAGTCAAACTTCTATCATTTTTAACTGCTTTCAGGTGTGATTTTTATATTTCCCACACCTGTTACTTGCCCCAGGTGAGTTTAAAGAAACATCACATGCTTGAAACAATGTTATTGATCCACAATTTTAAAAGGGGGCCAATAATTTTGTCCAGCCCATATTTGTAGTTTTGTGTGACATTATGTCAAATCTGCTTATTTCCTGCTATTTTTGATTTGCTCCAATACACACAAAGGGAATTAACATGTATATAGCAAAACATATGTTAATACAATGCTTTTCCTGTGGGAAATACTTGATTTTCTGAATTTTTTTCTGGGGTGCCAACAATTTTGGCCATGACTGTATATATATATATATATATAAAACAATTACAGTTTCTACTTTCAAAATGGTAGATAAACAGACTTTAAATGTTTCTCTAAGAAAGCAAAAGAGGAAGAGAAGCATCTGGAATATTTTCCTCCATCATAGTAAGTTTTTTATTTGTGTAAGATGGACGTTCGTGTCCTTGACGCCGTCCGCAGGTTCCTGATGAAGGTAGACGAGGCTCAGAGTGAGCGCAGCCAGCTGTCTGTTTCGTGGAACTGCGTCACTTCCCAAAAATGGGTCCACAGAGGCGGGGCATGGCTGTAGGGAATGTGTCTGATTGGCTGAAGGTTTAAATCATAATATATCATAAAATTAATTATTAAATAACTCTCATCCTCTGGGTGTTCATGAAGATGAAAACTAGTGTTCAGAGTCAACAAACCTAACGGAGGCAGCGGTGGAAGCGGGTTTTTTGAGCTGAAAAATTTGTTCCGTTTTAACATTGGAGTGAATGAGAACCTGCTCACTTCTGGAGTCAAGAGGCCGCTCGAGGAACTGCAGCTCAGTCACTTCCTGTTACGCATCGCGGGGGAAAGTAGGCTGCTTGGTCTGTTATGGTCCAGCTTTAGATCATGAAGAAGACGTAATGAGTGAATGTGGGGGTGTTTTGGGGTGTGAAATTAAGCTAACCATCATCCATTGTTGAGCGTTAAAATTTAGGTAGAAATTGTGTATTTTTCTCCTTTGTCCTTCAAAAACAATCAACCAATGTGTGGCCACAATGGACCACGATTACTCCATCAGAAGCCCACAGCCGATCATTTTTAGTTTGACACGCACTCCCACAGTAATGTCAGCCGCTGGCTTCAAGTACCACCAGCGGAGAGCGTACCGCAGTTTGAGAACCACTGCTGTAAGTAATCAGTCCTAACTTTAATAGAGATGCTGTTATTGTTTTTTTTTTTAAACAAGCTCTCATGTGGTGTGAAACCCTGCTGGAGTTTTACATCTGAAAGTGCGTTGTGTAATAAAATATTGCCCTTTAATAAGAAAGAGTCGACTCAGAGTCGCTGAAACGAATCAGACTCGCTCACATGTCGTCTGTATAACCCAAACCCTTTATTCATTCACGCAAAGAAGACCTATGGGATTTAACACAATGGGATTCAATGGGGTAGTGGTCTTAAAAAGTCTTTTTTCATGTTAAATTACACCAAAAAGTATGTTGGAGAACATTTCTCCAGCTCTTAAGAGTTGCAGAATTGGTTATAGTTCATTTCTGTTTCTGTGGACATCAGGCCGCCTCAACAACATACAGCAAGATCCGTTTTCTTTTGTTAAATAAGAAATAAAAAATAAGAAATGTCTCATTTTGTGTTTAGAGAATAACACAGCTAATGTAAAAAAAAAAAATCATTACTGATTTAATGGACATTTTCCAAAATATAAATGAAGGCCTGAAATGTGATGTTTGTTGTGGATGCATGGAGGGTTAGGGAAGCTGGGTTTGTGGTTGTCACCAGCAGAGGGCAGCAGTGACTTGTACAAGTGACTCAGGGGCCGCAAGGGTCCTGCTAGAGATGCTTCATTTTTCAGACATTCAATCGCTGTTAACATACATGCTTAAACCATGATGAAAACCTCTCGATGGAGTGATGCCGTCCTCCGTCGCAGGCGGAGAAGGTACTCGGCTGCCTAATGCAGTGCATTATTTTACTGCGCTTCTGTTGGAAATAAAGACAAAGATTTTTTTAAGGTGTTTTGTTTTTATACATTGTCTTTTTGCCCTTGTCAGCTTAAATATTTTCAAGTTGTTCCAAAAAAGTTCCAAATGAGAGGCTTTGGTTTTTTTTCTTTGAAGTCAGTCGTGGGCCAGAAAGAGGCCGAGTACGGGCCGTCTGTAGGAGACCCCTAACCAGTAAAAAGGGCTTCTATTAGAGAGAGAGAGAGAGAGAGAGAGAGACATGGGATAGACAGAGAAAGAGGAGAGAGAAACAATAGGAAATGAGTGAGATAGGTGAACAGAGTGGAGAGAAAATGAGAGAGAGAGATACAGAGAGGAGAGGGAGGGAGAGATGATCAGTGAAAGCAGAGACACATGGGGTAGAGAAAGAGAGAGAGAGAAGGCACACAGAGAGAAAGAGAGAGAGAAATGGATCAGAAAAAGCATAGACACATGGGGTAGAGTGAAAAAGAGAGAGAGGAGAGAGAAACAATAGGAAATGAGTGAGAGAGGTGAACAGAGTGGAGAGAAAATGAGAGAGAGAGAGAGAAAGAGTGAGATACAGAGAGGAGAGGGAGGGAGAGATGTATCAGAGAAAGCAGAGACACATGGGGTAGAGAGAAAGAGAAGGCACAGAGAGAGAGAGAGAGAGAGAGATGGATGAGAGAACAGAGAAACATGGGATAGAAAGAGAGAGAGAGTTGGAGGAGAGAGACAGATGAGAGAAAAAGAGAGAACAGAGAAAAATGAGGTAGACAGAGAAAGAGGAGGTGAGACAAACAAAAGATGAGAGAGAGAGAGGTGAAGAGAGAGTAGAGGAAAGGAAGAGAGAGAGAGAGAGAAAGAAAGAAATGGAGGAGAGACGGATGAGAGTAAAAAAGTGAAACATGACAGAGAAAGAGGAGATGTGAGGATAGGGAGAGAGGAAGACTGAGGAAAGAGAGAGCTGGAGGAGTGAGAGAGAAATAGAGAGAACAGAGAAAGATGGAATAGACAGAGAGAGAGAGAGAGGGAGAGAGAGAGAGAGAGAAAGAGGAGGAGGAGAGAGAGGGAGGTGCAAGCAAAAGAGCATCATATTAATGCATCAACCCTCTGAAGTCTCGAGTAAATGCATAATTGTATGTGAAGCTGCTTCACTGATTTGCTTGGAAACGTTAAAATGAGCGCGAGCCTCTTATTGTTTGAAGATTGTAGAGTTATATATAATTAATCTATAGACTATAAAGAAGAAGGTAGTGATGAACTAAACCATTAAGATCATGATGGAAGGCCCATGCTCACCCGCAGCGAGTCTGACCATGGCGAAATGCAACCCCTCCCCGGTGTTCCCCAGCTCCGATGGATTATTTCAGCCTCGCCGGCCACAGAATCAAGAGTTTGCCAGCGATTCATCTTACTATTAATAATGTCAGGGCATTTTAGGCCCTCCAAATAAGATAATGATGAATTGGCTCAGAGGAGCCGGCCGGGCCGCTGACGCTGTTTATATCTGAGGGAGGAAAGCTCTGTCAGGGCTGATAAATCTGATTCTGGAAATAGTTTATAAAGTAGCGGATTGATGCGCCGGGGTCAGCGAAGGTGCCGAATTAATGTCAGAAAATGGGCTCTGCTACCTGGCCGCTGATGAAAGCCAGGGGAAAGTCTTTTATATAAATTGTCTGTGTGGGGAGATCGAGTAAATAGGGAGAGCGGGAAGACACTGGGAGAGATAATGGTCACGGAGGCATGGGTCAGCGTCTGAGGAGAGAGAGAGAGAGAGAGAGAGTGTGACAGGGTGGTTACAGGAAAGAGAGAAGGATAGGGAGGGATACAGATACAGGGAAAGAGGGGTGAGAAACGGACAGAAAGAAAGTATTGGGGGAGATAGAGAGAGAGGAGAGATGTAGAGACATAGAGATATAAAGAGAGAGAGAGAACAGAGAAAAATGAGGTAGACAGAGAAAGAGGAGAAGAGAGAGTGAGAGAAAAAGAGGAGAGAAACAAACGGAGACGAGGGAGAAAGGCAAAAAGAGAGTAAAGGAGAGGATTAGATGGATGGATAGATAAAGACAGAGAAGTAGAAGAAGGAGAGAGAAATGGAGGCATGGGTCAGCGTCGTGAGAGAGAGAAATATAGAGATGGGAGAGAGAGAGGAGAGTGAGAGAAAAAGAGGAGAGAAACAAACGGAGACGAGGGAGAAAGGCAAAAAGAGAGTAAAGGAGAGGACGTTAGATAGATAGATAGATAGATAGATAGATAGATAGATAGATAGATGGATAGATAGATAGATAGATAGATAGATGGATGCAAAGAGAGAGAAATGGACAGGAGAGAGATGAGATAAGACAGACAGATAGATCGGGAGAGAGAGGAGAGATATATAGAGAGCCGAGAGAGAGAGAAAGAAAGAAAGAGGAGCTAGAGATTGAAGAGAAAGAGATGGAGGAGAGATAGGGACAGAGATAGAGAGAAAGAGAGATGGCGTAAAGGAGAAATATATCTACTGAAGCCTGATCCTAGCCGCGTGGAGGGCAGATTCTGAAGAAGAAAATGAACTCAGTTCCAGCGCCCTGCGAGCGACGTTAGCTCTGATGTGCCAGCAATCTCTGATCCTGGAACAGACAGTTTCATAATTAAACATTTAAGGAAAAAGAGACCTTTCTTGTTCTGTTTTTGTTGCGAGTGTCAATGCAAATGCCTTTTCTGAGTTTTACTCGGCTGCCCTTTTCCTCGCCGCTCGGCTCCTTTAGATGCAATCATGCAGCTTCAGCATCAGATGTGCTCCTGCACCTTATCAGAGGCCAAACGAGAGCGAAGAATGGGCAGAAATCACTCCAGTCGCACACGGCAGGAATAACAGTGAGTAATTTATGATCGTAATCAGCTGCCGCTCTGCCACAGAGCCAGCCGCGAGAGCGAGAAGCATCTGAGAAACATGAGACCGAAACGAAGACTTCAGGAAGGGGAAAGAATCCTTCTGACTTTCAGTTGAAAACCAAAAACAAAAAAAGAAGAAATAAATTCGTTTTTTTACATTTTTGTTATTTAAAAGTTATATTTATTGTTATTTTGTTATTTAAATAGTTTTTTAATTTTTAGATTTTAAAGCAAAAACAAAATGAGAAATTAATTATATTTGTCATGTTTTGATTTCGAAGCGAAAACAAAAAAGGAGAAATTCATTTGTTATTTAAATTTTTATTATAAGAAAACAAAAAGAAATATATTTGTTTTTTATTTTAAAGCATAAACGAAGAAGCAGAAATGAATTTGTTATTTCATTATTTGATTTTCAACAAAAATAAATAAATAAGTTTTTTTTTTAAAGCAAAAGCGAAAAAACTGAAATGAATGTTTTTTTAAGCGAAAACAAAAAAAGAAAAATATCTTTTCTGTGATCAAAACAAAAAAAATGCAAAAGCAGATTGCGAGCTTTCAGCATTTCTATGTTTTCTAATAATATTCATTTGGAGAAATTTGCGTGACCTGGAAGTTTGATGACGTCAGTGACTGAGTTTTATTCCGCGCTGGCCAAACTCAGGCCTCGGCTTCTGAGAGCTTTGAGACGAGCGCGAGAAGAAGTTGTGTTTGTCACATTCTATAAAGAAAAGAGACGAATACAGAACATGAGACTCTTTCTCATGAGAGGGAGAGACAGTTTCTCTCCCCGGCTCCATCACTCGAGTTATAAGCTGCGTCAGTCAGCGTCTTTACCACACGCTTTTATTTTCCCTGAGAGTTATTTTACTCTTATTTACTTATTTCAACTCATCACTGATTTAAAAGCTTATGAAATTCAATACATCAAGACCTGGTGAGGAGTTTCAGTCCTTTATACTTATACTAATAAACTTACGCTTTTATTCTGGAGAAATCCGTTCCAAGCCACACAAAAACAACTCTAAAAACTGGAAATAACAAGAAAATAAACCTTCAATCCTTAAAAGTGCACAAAAATCTAATACATAATAATAAACTGATGAAAACAGAATGAAATAAATGAAAAATAATAATCCTTACCTTTCGAGTGAGGGAATGTGGGGAAGTGGAGGAGAAGAGCCACGGTAAGAAAAGTGCGCTTCACCAAAAAAAACAGCATGAAAATATTCACAAATTTAAGACACTAACACAAAACCGGAAGTGTGCGTGAAGAGAGGGAGAGCTCTTCCGGCAGAGCAAGATGATAGGCACGGACAGACAGCGTCAGGGCTGGAACTGACCAATAGGAGAGCAGGATACTACACACGAACACACAGCATCAGGGCTGGAACTGACCAATAGGAGAGCAGGATACTGATCACGAACACACAGCATCGGGGCTGGAGCTGACCAATAGGAGAGCAGGATACTTTGCTGGAACATGCAGCATTAGGGCTGGAACTGACCAATAGGAGAGCAGGATACTTTGCTGGAACATGCAGCATCAGGGCTGGAACTGACCAATAGGAGAGCAGGATACAACACACAGCATCAGGGCTGGAACTGACCAATAGGAGAGCAGGATACTGTACACGAACACACAGCATCAGAGCTGGAACTGACCAATAGGAGAGCAGGATACTACACATGAACACACAGCATCAGGGATGGAACTGACCAATAGGAGAGCAGGATACTGATCACGAACGCACACCATCAGGGCTGGAACTGACCAATAAGAGAGCAGGATACTGATCACGAACACACAGCATCGGGGCTGGAGCTGACCAATAGGAGAGCAGGATACTTTGCTGGAACATGCAGCATTAGGGCTGGAACTGACCAATAGGAGAGCAGGATACTTTGCTGGAACATGCAGCATCAGGGCTGGAACTGACCAATAGGAGAGCAGGATACAACACACAGCATCAGGGCTGGAACTGACCAATAGGAGAGCAGGATACTGTACACGAACACACAGCATCAGAGCTGGAACTGACCAATAAGAGAGCAGAACATTTGTTGGAGTCTTGAATGCCGTCACATGATGCTCAGTGTCGTCTTCCGTGTAAATTTCAGTTGTCTCATTTGTATTTCTTGTGCGCATTTTTCATATCTTGAAATTGTTTTCATATCATGAAGCAAAATATTATTTCTGCGGCCTTTCAGATGTCTCCTAGATGTCACTGTGGGGCCAAGTGTGGGATTGTTTTGAAGCCTCGAATCAATAAGGCAAGTTTGATTGGTCGGTTCGCACAGCACTACAGTAGAAAACTACCAAAATCTCTAAATCTCTCTATTCACGACAGACTCAGGAAAATCTCTCTCTCTTTTCTTTCTGGTTTCCTACAAAACTCATCGGGATGAAAGACGTTCATCGTAATGTCGCTGAGCATTCCCAAAAGGAAAATTCGAAAATTGGCCCAAGCTCTTAATTCGTTTTTGCATTTATTTGTCAAAATCACAGAATAAAAAATTCAAGGAAAATACGCATCGGTTTGACTTTTTTTGTTTTCATTTTAAAATCAAAAATGAAAAACAAAATAAGAACCTATTTCTGGTTTATTTTGTTTTCGTTTTTAAATTGAAAACCAAATGAACAAATCATGCGTGGATTTAAAAGTGGCCCGAAAAAAACCTCCGGAAAGAAAGCAGCATGTGTTGAGTACAGCAGCCTCCGGAGATAACAACAGGTAGATAGTTTCAGCTTTAAGTTTTAAGACTTCAAGAGACGTGAACGTTGAGACTAAGTCTGGCTGTGTATCCAATCATCGTATCATGTCTGTGTGCGGCAGATGGCTGTAACTCAGCGCGTTTATTTCCACCATCATTACCTTTGGAAATCATTACAGTTCCCTCTCTGGTAAATATGCCTTGATTAATGTAGCTAGACCTTTAAAGATTGCAGATCGCGAGCGCCTCAGATGATGTTGAAGTGTCTTCAAATGTTAAATGAGGCAGAAATACAAATTAGCCTGCAAATGCACAACGCTGCTTATTAATGGATGGCGTGAGATCCTCGCAGCTCTGAGAGAGACGCCGGAGTACAGCCACGTTATTGAAAACAAACTGACTAATGTAGATCATTAAAAGAAAAGGACGAGAGTTAATGATGGAAGAAATGTTGAGTAATGTTTTGTTTTTCAGTTTAAAACATGCTTGCTTTAAGGTCCTGCCCACTCAGAAATCTATTTTATCTCACTTTAAATGTCTGAAGAAGAAAGATTCATAAATGTGCTCAACACATCTCAAGCTAAAAAGCAAACTTCCTCACCCATTTCCTTTCCTTCCCAACGTCCTTCCATCCTTTCTTCCTCAGTTCACCTCCCTTCTCTCACTTCCTCCAAATCTTCCTTTGTCACTTCCACATCACTTTCTTGCTTTCAACCGTTGTTCCTTCCTCTCCTCGTTGCTTACCTCCATTACTTTTCCAACTTCCTTCTTATTTTCCTTCTCTTACTTCCTTTCATCCTTCCTTCCTCACTTCCCCACCCCTCTCTCATTTCCACTGTTTCTTCTTTTAGCACTTCAACATTACTTTCTTGCTTTCAACAATTATTTCTTTCCTCTCCTCCTTGCTTCCTCCCATCCTTTTGTTCTCGCTTCCTCCTTCACTCTGTTTCATCCTTTTTCTCCTTTCTTCCTCAGTTCACCACCCTTCTCTCACTTCCTCCAAATCTTCCTTTGTCACTTCCACATCACTTTCTTGCTTTCAATTGTTATTCCTTCCTCTCCTCGTTGCTTCCCTCCTTACTTTCTCTAACATTCCTTCCTTGCTTCCTTCTTCACTCTTACTTCTTTTCGATCTTCCTTCCTTCCTCACTTCCCCACCCCTCTCTCACCTCCATTCATTCTTCTTTCATCATTTCAACATTACTTTCTTGCTTGCAACAATTATTAATTCCTCTCCTCCCTGCTTCCTCCCATCTTTTTATCCTTGCTTCCTCCTTCAATCTGTTTCATCATTTTATCATTTCTTCCTCAAATCCCCAAACCCCCCCTCACTTCCTCCCACTCTTCCTTTGTCTCTTCCAAATCATGATCAAGCTTTCAAAGATTATTCCTTCCTCTCTTCATTCTTTCTCGTTGCTTCTCTCCATTACTTCCTCTTTTTTCCTTCCTCGCTTCCTTCTTCAGTCTATTACTTGCTTTCATTCTTTCGTCCTCAGTTTTCCAACCCTCCCTCACATCCTCCCACACTTCCTTCATCCTTTCCAAATCACGATTGTGTTTTTAATGTTTATTCCTTCGTCTGCTCGTTGCTTCTCTCCATTACTTTTACCATCCTTTTTCCTTTCTTCCTTTCTTTTTTCCTTCCTTCCTTTAGTCTTTTACTTCCTTTCATTCTTTCTTTCTCTGCTTCCTACCCTCACTTGTCCCATTCTTCCTTCAACATTTCTAACTCATTTTCTTATTTTTATATTATTATTTATATTATTACTTCCTCTCATTGCTTCCCTGATTTACTGTCTTTATTCTTCCTCATTTCCCATCCCTCCCTTACTTTTGCTTTTATTCCTTCCTTTTTATTTTCCTCCTTTACTTCCTCCCATTCTTCCTTTGTCAATTCCATATCACTTTCTTGCTTTCTTCCATTCTTCATCCTTCAGCCATGTCCTTAAAAAACCCATTATACCTTCTTTTTCCATCCTTTACTTCCTCTCATACTTCTTTTCTTGTTTTTATCCTCCTGCTTTCAACTATTATTTCTTCTTTTCCTTGCTTCTTTTACATTCTTCCATTCTTCTTTTCTCACTTCCTCCTTCACTCTCTTACTTCCTCCAATCCTTCTTCATAACATCCCATCCTCCCTTACTTCTTCCTATTAATTCCTTACTTCCTTTCCTTCCTTGACATCCTACCATACTTCTTTTCTTGTTTTTCTCTCTTACTTCCTACCGTCCATCCGTCCTCGATTCCTCCTTCACTTTCTTACTTGTTCCCATCTTTCCTTCCTTGCATCCTTCTTCACTCTTCCTTTTTCCCATTCTTCCTCCCTCCTTCCTCTTTCACTCTCTTTCCTGTCATCCTATCTTCCTTAGTTTCCATTCCTCTCGCACTTCTTCTCACTAATATTTATTTTCCCCTTCTTTGCTTCCTGTCTTATTTCCACCATCCCTCCCTCCCGTACTTCCTCTCAATCTTTCTTTTTCTCTTCCACATCTCTTTCTTGTTTTCAACCATTATTTCTTCCTCTCCTCCTTGCTCCCCAACCAGAATTGTTTGTTTTGTATGTTTTACCACACATTGATTTTCGGAAGTAGAAAAACGATGTTCTATTTTAATAGCTGAGCTTAGTTTGTGTGCAAAACAGTGTGTTAAGGCTGAAAGGTGAAATGATCAAAATTCTAGCGTCACAAACAATAAGGAGCTCTTGTTTCGTAAGTCAAAGACACATACTTTGGCGTCGTTTATTGGTGATCTAATGGAATCACTCACAGATGATGCTAAACTCATCCGCTGCCTGTAAGGCTACGATGCATTCCACTGCGATGCATATGCTGATTAATAAACACACTGCAGGTGTCAGATCGTAGAGCTCGAGCCCTGCAAGTGATTCCACCACTGCTGTCGCGAGTCGTTTTCTGGACAAATGATTTTCAGCTTCAGCGACTTGCTCTTGTTTTCCTTTGGTTACTTTCATGTTCTTTTTGTTATGTGGTGTCTCCCTTCCCATCTGGGGCTGATTACCTGTCCCCGAGACCTCAGGTGAGCATAAATCAAAGGCCTATAAGAGCTTTTTCATAAATGTATCCATTAGACGCACCAGGCACGAGGAGCGCATATGATCAGTGGCCCTCGATCACAAGGGTTCTTTAAATACTAGCGCTGCATTTCATGAGCTGCAGAAATCAGAGGTTTATTGATATAGATTGCAGAGCGATACCTCGGGGAGTGGTAAGAGTTTTAATAGTTTTACTCTGTTTAACCGCGAAGCAATTAAATGCAGGTTCTGTGTGTTTCGTCTCTTTGTCGCCAGCTCTTGACTGAACCTGGTTTTGCTTCTAGGCGAGCTGTTGAGTTAGTGCAAGGGTCTCCTCTTATTCATCTCACACAGAAAATAATCAAAGGAATAAATATTCCTTAATGCATTTTGGGGGAAAAAAATGTATGTTAAAATTTGATCTAATACGAGTATGGGGAGGAGAATTTTTTTCATTGAGACCTGAGATACTTAACACATTTCTAGGATCAAAATACTGAACAAGTGTTGACCGGCATTCATTTATTTAAGACCTACTACAATGCACTCTTGGAACAAGAAAAAAACCCTAAAATAAAGTTAAACCCTTCTTAGATCAAGCAAAAAATTCTGCCAATGGAGCGAGCAAATTTCACTTGGCAAGATTTCTTAAAATTAGAAAAAAAATTCTAACTGATAACAAATGCTGATGAATAAAAAAAAACTCTCAAAACAAGACTTTACAAGTTGTAAAACTGCATTGAAACTAGAATAGTTCACCTTGTATCTAGTCTCTAGTGGTCTTAAAACTAGGATGTTTTCTCTTTTATTTAAGACTAACTTAGAATAGTTTCTATTAAAAAATAAGTATATATGACCTGAAATTAAGAAAGTTTGTGCTTAATTTTAGTTCCTAAAGTAGAATATGGGTTCTTAAAACTAGAAATTCTGGCTTAAATTTTTTTAATTCAATTTTAAATAATTATAGTATATATTATTTAGGCTTATTGGTGCATTTTTAGACAGGACAGAAGAAGAACATTTAGTAGAGCTCAGGGGAGATGTTCGGTGAAGGACCAGAGTTGGATTCGAACCCTCGTCACCAGAGGCTTCAGCTCCACATGTGAGCGCTCTGACCGCTGCGCTATCAGTGCTGACAACTTATTTAGTTTCTGATAAGCTAAATAAAACTAAAAGAGAAAACATTCTTGTTTTAATACAGATTGTCTAGTTTTAAGAGCACTAGTGGCTAGATACAAGTTGGAATATTCTAGTTTCAATGCGTTTTTTACAGCTTGGAAAGACTTGCTTTGAGAGTTTTTGTATTTGTTAAAGATCCAACAGCTTATGTTTCCAGCTAGAAGTTTCTAAGAATTCTTTCCAAGTCAAATTTGCTCGCCCCATTAGCAGAATCTTTTACTTGATCTAGGAAGAGTTTATCTATATTTTTTTTCTTGTTTCAAGAGTGCTTTTTGAAGTACAGATCTCTTCCATCAAAGTTATTACACAACTGGATGGGTTTTAAGGTTTGGGGTGTTGATGATTTATTTACGGTGTAGATCCTTTTTCTTATTTTCTTTTCACAAACATTTGAGTCTTATTTCAAGAAATCAAATGTTCTTACCTTTAATTGATCTAGACTAGAACTAGATTTAAGATTTTTTTACCAGTATTTAATATTGATTTGTTAAAATAAAATATCAATAACATTCTTGATATAAGATTATGTTGAGTCAAAAATTCTTGTTTTAAGATTCTTGTTTTAAGATCAGTGGCAGCGTCACGGTGGCGCAGTGGGTAGCACGGTCGTCTCACAGTAAGAAGGTTGCTGGTTCGAGCCTGGGCTGGATCAGTTGGTATCTCTGTGTGGAGTTCTCATGTTCTTCTCGTGATCGCGTGGGTTTACTCCGGGTGCTCCGGTTTCCTCCACGAGTACAGAGACATGCGGAATAAGAGAATTGAGTAAGAACAATTGCCCATAGTGTTAAAGTGTGAATGTGTGTGTGAATGTTTCCCAGCGATGGGTTGCAGCTGGAAGGGCATCCGCTGCGTAAAACATATGCCAGAGAGTTGGCGGTTCATTCCGCTGTGGAGACCCCGAAAGGGAAGAAAGCTGACATGAAGATGAATGAAAGATCAGTGGCAAAATCAGCAACTTGTTTCACAAAGTTTCTTAATTCAAGAAAATAAATGACCAGAATAAGATTTTTTTCTCCTCAAGAAAATGTAAGTGATATTTTCTCACAATAAGATAAATAGCATATACCCAAAAAGTTTAAATGAGAAAATACCCCCTAAAATAAGAAAATCAAGATTTTCAATCTAAGTTTAAGCTTTTTCAGCTTTGCTCAGATTTAATTTTTTGAAGTGTACTACTACTACAAACTGGAGCACAGCCTCAAATGTTGTTAGATGAAAATAATTCAAATATTTTATAATGTGTTAACCACAGTTAACATGGAGGAACAAACCTCCCCAAACTCTGCTTTAGTTGCTGACTCTCACAGTTTACTCTGCACTCAGTTCTTTTTTTCCTCTGGCATGCTTTTTTATATTCGTACCCTCGTATCCAGCGCTATAGGTGCCGGTTGACCTTTGTTCAAAATCTATGTTTCAGCCACTCACCCTATTTGTCCCCTCACTACACTCCAGTGGGAAAGATAATTAGGCCTGAAATGAACTGTCTGTGTGCAGAGGGATCTAACCTGGTCAGTACTCTCGCTCGGGTTCTTATTTATGACGTTCATGTGTTTCTAATGTAAAATCAATGCATCGGAGTGAGGGGAAGTTACAGCCCTGTAGGGAAGATAATGAGAAACTACTTAACGATGCTTTATTTCTGGAGGAGAGCTGCAGACGGCAGAGAGGAGCAGGTGAACGATGCATCCGAGCGGAACAGCTCATCCACCATTACTTTTTACTCAGTTCTGGAGCGGTTTCAGCCATGTTGAGAAACAGCAGTGCTTTTTCTTGTTTTGCAATAAATCATTATTCTATAATAATGAGGTGATTTATAATTATTGACCTCAGAAATGAAAGGCTTTGTTCCTCCTTGGAACACAATTTGATATATTTTGGATATAAACAGAGGGATTCTCCTGTTGACAACGAAGGAATCGCGTCAGTGTCCCAAGTCCGCCAGCATCTGTGAATTCGTCATCAGGGGTCCCAATATAAACTTTGAAAAATGTTTGTTCGCTATGGAATGAAACATCATGTTTTAGTAATGAAGGAAGAAATTAACGTTAGCAAGGAATCATGGGAGGACGTAAAGGACGGGTTGGGAAGTGAAAATCAAAGGATTGGTGGATGAAAGTAAAAGAAAAGAAGAGGAAAGAATTATGGGTCAAATTAAAAAAAGACGGATTGGGAAATGAGAAACTAAGGATTGGAGAATGGAAGTAAAAGAGGAAACATTTATGAGAGGAAGTAAAAAGACGGATTGGGAAGTGAGAATTAAAGGATTGGAGGATGGAAGTAAAAGAGAAGATGGAGGAATCATGGGAGGACGTAAAAGACGGATTGGAGGATGAAGGTAAAAGAGGAGAAGAAGAAGGAATCATGGGAGGAAGAAAAAGACGGATTGGGAAATGAGAAACTAAGGATTGGAGGATGGAAGTAAAAGAGGAAATAATTATGAGAGAATGTAAAATGGGGATTGGGAAGTGACAATTAAAGGATTTGAGGATGGACGTAAAAGAGGAAAAGATGAGAAGATGAAGGAATCCTGGGAGGAAGTAAGACGAATAAGGGAAGAGACATTCAAAGGATTGGAGGATGAAGGTAAAAGAGGAGGAGAAGAAGGAATCATGGGAGGAAGTAAAAGACAGATTGGGAAGTGAGAAACTAAGGATTGGAGGATGGAAGTAAAAGAGGAAAAGATGAGAAGATGAAGGAATCATGGGAGGAAGTAAAAGACGGATTGGAGGATGAAGGTAAAAGAGGAGAAGAAGAAGGAATCATGGGAGGAAGAAAAAGACGGATTGGGAAGTGAGAAACTAAGGATTGGAGGATGGAAGTAAAAGAGGAAAAGATGAGAAGATGAAGGAATCATGGGAGGAAGTAAAAGACGGATTGGAGGATGAAGGTAAAAGAGGAGAAGAAGAGGGAATCATGGGAGGAAGAAAAAGATGGACTGAGAAGTGAGAAACTAAGGATTGGAGGATGGAAGTAAAAGAGGAAAAGATGAGAAGATGAAGGAATCATGGGAGGAAGTAAAAGATGGATTGGAGGATGAAGGTAAAAGAGGAGAAGAAAAAGGAATCATGGGAGGAAGTAAAAGATGGACTGAGAAGTGAGAAACTAAGGATTGGAGGATGAAGTAAATGAGGAGAAAAGAAGGAATCATGGGAGGAAGTAAAAGACAGATTGGGAAGTGAGAAACAGAATTAGAGGATGAATGTAAAAGAGGATAATAGGAATTAAAAGACGAACTGAGAAAGAAAGGATTGGAGGATGGAGGTGAAAGAGTAAGGAATTATGAGAGGAAATCAAATATGGATCTGTAAGTGACAAGCTAAGGTTTGGAGGATGAAAGTAAAAGATGAGAATAAGAAGGAGGTATGGGAGGAAGGAAAATGATTGGGAAGTGAGAATCGAAGGACTGCAGACAGTGCTTTTCTTCCAAACCCGTTTCAAGAGACTCGACAGTAGCTTCAAGCATTCAAGAGGAGCTGAATTAGTGGAAGCAGGTGTGCTACATGAAGGTTGAAGCTGCATCGTTCTGGCCTGCCTTTCTTGCTCACCTCTGTGATAGACAGGGTTAACTTAACTTTATGTATTTTTTCTGCTCAATGCAATGGAGGAAAATATGTTCTTTTAAATACAGCTTCCAGTCACTACATATTATTTAAATGGGAATTATTTATATCTCCGTTAGCTTGAGCCTCAGAAGAGTTTTTGGTTGGAAGGCACTGTACTGTCTTAGCCCTCCTGTCGGCTGGAGCTAGATTGATGTGCTAGCGGCGGCGTTTGCCTCCGCCATCTGCTAGGTGAGCGAGCACAGATGGTTCCGCTCCAGACTGGGAGTGTGTTTTGATACTCTCCGCCCGTAAAGCACACCTAAGTGACAGTGAATATTGATCAGGAAAAATGTAGGAGTAAATGAGGTAGGAACATTCACTGACGCCGCTGAAATCAATTCCTGCTAATGCTCACGAGACGCTCTGGGAGCGGTTAAAGCTCAGTGAGAAGGAAAATCTTATTTTGACGGGATCCGAGTCGAGGTAATCAATAGAGCGAGGTTTATATCACACGAGCTCCTGGAGGCAGGTGACACTCTCTGCAGTCTCTTTTGTGCGTTCTTTTTGTAATGCTGAGGATTTTACTCGTAATGGGCGGTTAGACAGGGTTTGTTCAAAATGTAACGTTTGCCTCGAACCTAAAATAAAGCTACTTTTTAATACAATTTATTAAATCGTGTCCTCTTTGGAAACAAGTATCTATTTCCTGCGAGAGACTCAGACTATAACTACTTTTATACAATTTATTAAATTGTGTCCTCTTTGGAAACAAGTATCTATTTC
Source organism: Danionella dracula (assembly GCA_900490495.1). NCBI lineage: Eukaryota > Metazoa > Chordata > Actinopteri > Cypriniformes > Danionidae > Danionella > Danionella dracula. The sequence goes on from UELW01000776.1 coordinate 61,999, forward strand.
CTGCGAGAGACTCAGACTATAACTACTTTTATACAATTTATTAAATTGTGTCCTCTTTGGAAACAAGTATCTATTTCCTGCGAGAGACTCAGACTATAACTACTTTAATACAATTTATTAAATCGTGTCCTCTTTGGAAACAAGTATCTATTTCCTGCGAGAGACTCAGACTATAACTACTTTTATACAATTTATTAAATTGTGTCCTCTTTGGAAACAAGTATCTATTTCCTGCGAGAGACTCAGACTATAACTACTTTTATACAATTTATTAAATTGTGTCCTCTTTGGAAACAAGTATCTATTTCCTGCGAGAGACTCAGACTATAACTACTTTTATACAATTTATTAAATTGTGTCCTCTTTGGAAACAAGTATCTATTTCTTGCAAGAGACTCAGACTATAACTACTTTTATACAATTTATTAAATTGTGTTTTGTTGGCTGCTCAGTGGAAAGAGGTAAAGATGAGACCGAGTTAGTTGAGGTTGCACCTATTGAAACACGTTTCATTTAGCGAACAACATGCACTATTTGAGAGTGAATGTGTACAAATAAGACGAAAGAGTTAACTGTTCCTAACACGCAAGAGTCTTTCCATGACGTCAAATAAGATAAAATCTAAATAACTAATTTTATTTCGACTTTTCACAGGATGCGGCTTTATTGCAAACTTTTTCCGTCAGTCGCTCTGCTCCGCTGTCTCGGTCTGTGAGCGTCAAGATCTTCTTCTGAAGGCTAGAAGATTCCCAGCTCAAGTTTAGCTCCGTCTGTATTTATTATTAAACTTTTCTTCTCCTCTTCACCTGAGACGTGTGATGTACTCTTTTATCCTGTAGATTTACTCGTTACATCGGGATTGTTTGCTACAAAACATAATAATCTGGGATTTTAGTAATTTGATGCCAAATTACAAATGAATTTACTGGTAAATAAAGGTGAATTTAGTCAAATGGATTTAAATAAATGTCTGACTATTCAACGGTATTGTTAGCAACATGTTAGCAAGGACATTTAAGAACTTTATCTTGAATATCAGGGATTTAAACATCGTCAGAGCGTCACGCAGCATGTAAGTTTACATAGTAAAATTAAAAGGTTGAAGGCAGAGCCTTGTAGATTCAATTAAAAATGAAGATTTTTACTCTACTTCTCAGAAAAGTGAGTTTGAAACAAAAATGATTGATTTTTCAAAGAGAGAGAGAGAGAGAGAGAGAGAGAGAATGGAGAGATATAGATAGAGGGAGGAAGAGAGAGGAAAAAGATGAGAGAGAGAGATATAGATAGAGATATAGAGAGGAAAAAGATGAGTGTGAGAGAGAAAGAGAATGGAGAGATAGAGAGAGGAAAAAGATGAGAGAAGGGGGGAGAGAGAGAGAATGGAGAGATATAGAGAGAGGGAGAAAGAGAGAGGAAAAAGATGAGAGAGAGAGAGAGAGATAGAGATATAGAGAGGAAAAAGATGAGAGAGAGAGAGAAGAAAAAGATGAGAGAAGGAAGAGAGGAGTGGATTGGGGACCGCACTTTCAGGACCTCATTTCTAAGACGTTTGTTGTTGTTGTTGTTGTTGTTGTTGTTGTTGTTGTTGTTAATTGTACACGTACGAGAGTTTTGTAGGAATAAAGATTCTTGAGAAAAAAAATTTTTTTCTCAATAAAAGTTTCATTTTCATATTTCTTTTTCAAATCATTATTTTGTTTTTGAAAATATTTAATTGTATCTAATCATGGTGTTTAAAAGTGTTGCTTTTTGGGGGAAAAATCAAGCCCTCGGGTTCGAACCCGTGGCAGACTGTGTGCTACGTGTTTGGTTCATCACATTGCGCCATTGATGCTACGGCACCAAGAGTACAAATAATGGTTTGGTATTGATAAAAACATATATGGAAGGAAAATAATAATGGACTCACAAATGCTCGCCCCAGAATTACTGCTTGCATTTAAATTTCTGTTTAGTTTTTTGATCTTTCATACAAGATCCAAATTCCATCCTGATGAGCATCTCGCTCCGCTTCAGCCATCCAAGAGCAAGCACTCCTTGTTGGATCTTGTTTTTCATTGCCTCTGTTGTTTTTAGAAGGTTTGCTAGTTAACGCCTCTCTTGTAGTGTCCATCAGAAGAGCAAACGCTGCGTTGGTGGCCTGTTCGGATGCTGACAGCTGTCCGCGTGGCGTCGGGGACGGACGGGGCCGTGTTTGATGGCGAGGGCCGGAGCGCTCCGGGCCTCGGCCTGTCAGGTCAGCCCCTGACTCCCCAGCTCAGCTTGTGTCCTGGCGTTCGGAATGCGCCTCGTTCAGTCAGCGGCTGCCTCCGCGGGCTTCTTCTCTGGCCGAGGGGACGCTGCCTCAGCGAGCCCACCGGTAATCGATGTCGACGGGAGTCTGATGTGATCGCTGCTGACGTGCGGACGGGGGCTGCCTTCGCCGTGCCGTGATGGGCACTGGCATTTCAGGAAGAGCCCCGGCTGTTTTTATTTCTTTATTTATTTATTATTGTTTCCTGTCATGTCGAATGCCATCAAGCTGCTTGTCAAATTGATCACGAGCAAAGCTGATATTGGTTTATGGAGTCTTGGCAGAAGGCTTTTATTCAAGCGGAGAAATCTGCTTTTGTTAAAGGTTGTATTCTGAGGGAGCGGAAGGTGATGCTGATTGTCTGATCCAAATGTTGTTGGTTTTTGGTAAAATAAACTTTATTCTCTGCAGCATGCTGTTTTTTTTATCAATTAACAATCCTTTTAATTGAAGCACCACTCAATAAATCCAAGGTCTTTTACAAAAGACATTAAAAGCAATGCCCTTCTCATTATCGCTTAATTTTATGACTCTTTGTGATTAGAAGCACCACACCTGCATCGAGTCGGACAGCCGAAGAAGTAAATAGCTGATTGCAAATCAAGCAAAAAAAAGACGTCTTAACGTTTCTTTTAATATCAGAGAATATAGGAAGGGAAAAGAGTTCATGGTTTTAGATTTTCTCTCTGTTTGATGTTTTTCTTTCACATCCCTATAAAAAAAAACACACTCAAAAGCTAAATTTGATGTGAACATACCTCCCGGGGGCCTCAGCTGCGTTTGTGGAGCCACTCCAGGCATTATTGGGATTGAAAAAAACTTGTATAGAAGAAAAAAATTATGACATAAAAAAAGAAAAAAAAATATTGAAAAAAAAAAAGAGTTGTCTTTTAAAAAAAGAAAAGCAAATATTAGCACACAAAAAATTAAGCAAACTAATGTTTGGGCGTTAAAAAAATGTTTTGGTGTTAAAAAAACAACATTTATTGAAGAAAAAACTGGCTTTGAAAAAAAAATGACAGAAAAAAGTTTTGGTATTGAAAAAAGAAATACAAGAAAAAAGATTGGCATTAATAAAAAATATAATTAAAGGAAAGAAAAACATTAATAAAAGGAAAACATGTTACCACATTTTAAAAATATGTTGGCATTAAAATATTTAAAGACTAAAGTATCGGAAGGAATAAAAATAAAGTGACAAAAGGGCTTGTCATTATCAAAATGTTTATTTTTTGCTTTTATTAATATCAATCAACCAATCAATCATTCAATCAATAAATCAATCAATATATTTTTATTTGGTGCTTTTAACAGTTGCTTCAAAGCAGCTTCACAAAGGTCTAGCGTTGATTAAGTTGGGTTAAATATGGGGTAGAAATAAAACTACAATATAATGCTACAATAGGGATTGACACGTAAAGTTTATTATCATTATCATGAGGAAATTGTTGATTCATCTCTAACTTTTTAAGCCGATTTTCTGGTGAAATAAAGCAAACAAGCTCTTATTGTTTATGATGATTGTTGAAAATGATTATTGTAGGAAAAAAGGTTTTGGTTAAGTTAAAAATCATTTATTTGGTTTAGTGTTTGGCCCTTGGAGCTCCGTCGTGACTGCCGTGAACATGCTTTGAGTCTCCGGTGCAATGTTGGGCACTTTGACATGACGGGGCCCCGCCTCTAGTGGTGAGTCGATGAACTGCAAGCTTCATGATCGAGCCCGCATCACCTCTGCTGTACCCCCGGAATGAGACGAAGTCAGCAGAAAATCTACATGGAGCTATCAATATGAAATCTTTTTTGTGAAGCTCTCTCTGGGTTTGAATGACATTGTGAGTTGGAGGCAGTCGATGAAAGGTCAGCGGCGCCCGCCGGGCCCCGTGTCTTTACTCGCTGCCATCTTTATTTTCAGCCCCAGAGGAAGCAGTCGTACCCTTGCTCTGACATCACATCAATCACAAACAGCGGCTTGCTTTCAGAGAGCGCGTTTTTTACTGCAGATCCTCAGCGCTGGCTTCGACGAAATATTACAATTGGTTTCATCTAGAGCGGCGCGATTTAGGAAAAAATGTCAGTGCGATTATTAAGGTCAAAATTGCAAATTGCGATACGATAAACAAAAGGTACGACTAAAATTGCTTGTTATTATCAAGGAAAATGCACACACAGATTAATAATAATGCTGAAAATGTGTATTTCCCAACTGAGAAACAGTATACAGCGCAAACCAGCTACAACTATAAATGTACTATATTGTCAAATAAAATTGTACAAAATTAAATAACAGTAACATCTTTACATTACTGAATTAAATTACATTAAATGTTATTAACAATAAAGTAACCAAACACAGTAAGGTAGAAAAAATATTGCGATTTAATTAATGGTGCAGCACTAGTTTAATCACATGATTTATTCTGGTTCTTTTTGTGTTTTTTTTTTTTGTTATAAAGCGTAATATAAATTAGATTGTGGAAACAGAAGATCCCAAATAGCTCATTCTACGCTAAGTTTTTCCACACATTGTTAATTTAAAGATGCCGTATCATGTAAACTGGATTTTTCGGTTCTGATTGACCCATAAGTGAACCGTAGCTGAACCGCATCGATATGAGGACTGTTTTTAGATATACTGGACTTTTTGCTTAGCAACTTTTGCTTTAACAGAAAGATCTTTCAATCAAGCCTTAATCAGGTTTTTAATTCAAAGGTAAACTCATCTTCTCAGTGGTTTCGCTCTTGTTTTAGCATCGTTCCTTCATCATCAACACGCCTCGAGTCAGATTCAGATCGCTTCAAGCATGTTTGTGTAATCTTCTTTTCTAGGGGGCAACAAGGAAAAGGAAGAAGCGGGCTAGTAACCCTCGGGCGGTGCTGGGGCGCACGGACACGACGCGACGGGGGGGGGGTTGGCCGAGGGGGGCAGTTGGGAGAACGGGGGCGCAGGGGACTCCGGTGGAGTTGAGATTCGGTGGATACGGGGTGGGGACCCGATAGAGGGGTTTGTTAGGGCCGTTCGGGGCCCCGCAGTGGACAGGGTTAATACTGGTGGATTCGGTGGGGGGGGAGGGGGGTATCTGTCCCTCATCCATCTTAGGGCGGGGAGCCTCTGATGCTGACTTGGGGGTCCTGCGATTCTCTTGTCCCCCCACACCGATGCTCTCTACTCGGAGGACGCATAGAGGGGGGGCAGAATCGTTTCACCTTCAGGTGGGTTCAGCCAGGGTAAGAAGGGCAGACCTCTGGCGGGGAGGTTGGCCAGCGTGCCCCATTTTCGCTCTCTCTAAGTGTGGTATGAGGCGGTCCAAGACCGGGGGCGCGCGGTGGGGGTGGGGAGTCTGGCGACTCGGAGAGACCGACTAAGGGTGGCCGGGCGGTGAGGTGGCCTGGGCCGGGGGGGATGGGTGGAGGCTTGTCGAGGGCGAAAAAGGCGGAGCGGCGGCCCGGTGGCTTGAACAGGAAGTCTCTATTTCCGATTCGCGTGCTGTGCCGACCACACGTGCCAGTTTTTGGCGTTGGGGGCAGGTGCGGACTGACGCACTCTTTACCCCCCTAGGGGATCTACCGTCGCCCGGCGTAACAGACTGATGGCACAGCCACGGAGGTGGGCTGCCGCGCCTTTAACCAATCAGCAGCTCTGTAATGTTTGTAGTTGTTGCTCGTGGGCTCCCCCTGCAGTTAACATATGTCAGTGGCTATGAATAGCTGGAATAACTTCAGGTACGGGTATAAATAGAAGGCTATGGTTTACGGTGAGCGATACGGGTTAAAAATCATAACATAATATTTTCCACTCTCCAGACGGAAATGGTATTATACCGCGATAAGACGGGGAAAATTGGACGTCACATTTTAGTAGACCTTAATAACATTAGAAACTAAATTTGCGTTTTAACTTTATTTAAAGTGAGAGTTTATACAGAGAACTGAAAACTGTCTGAATCACTGTAAATTATGACAAATATTTGTGTTTATTTCTACCAGGTTTCTTGCTGACGTTTCCCCTCAAGCTGCTCTCGGTGTTTAACTCTGAGGAGTTCTCGTGTGGATCCGTTGTGAAGCTGCTCCTCGAGCCGGAGAGAATGTTCTCATGATGAACCCTCAGGAAGAGTTTATATTTAACTGCTAATGGGAAAGCCTTCTTCATCGCTCTTCAAATGTTGCCTACTTAGCCACTTTCTTGTTGGATTTAGCGACTCTTCCTAACGGCTTTTCGTTATAGACCAGCGAATATTGACAAATCAAGCAATGTTTTCTGCTGTTCTTGGTGACTTTTAGCAACTTTATTCCTTCTGGATTTCAGACGGAGCAGCTGATACAATCTCTACCTGACTAGCTTCCACCTCTGCTCTCGGAACAAGCCCACGTAACATCAGCTCCTGCATCTCCTCGTCTAATCATCAAATAAATTGTGCGTATGCGAGCAAAACATCAAGCTGAATTCATGAATTCATTTATGACTGTGAATGTATGAACAGTATTGCAATATCCATATCATGGCACAACACAACACCGCTATTCACTTTTATACGGTATAGCGCCCACCTCTAACAGTTTCAAAAACACAGAAAGCTTTAGAGGAGAAGAGTTTATAGCAGAAGGCATTCTTTTTACATGGCGTTCACACCAAGCGCCAAACAAGTGAGTTTGTTTCTGAACACTTTCAAACGCGGTGCTCACTTGCTTCACTCTCATGAAGTCATCGTCTCGCTTCGCTTGCGAGAATGACGCGGATCTAGGCGCGAGCTCGTCGATGGAGGACCGGAGCACACCTCCACCATTTCCTCGAGCGTGCTGCTGTTCCACTCTTTCTCTCAATCTTCTCTACCCCTTCATGCACACTTCCTCTGACAAATAAATGAACTTTAGCTAACATCAGCACAATATAAACACATATCAATTTGATTAATAAAAAAATGGAACTTACACGATTCAGTGACCTCTTCACCCACTTTATTTCAAGCAAGGTTCTTTTTTTCTTCTACGTGGATAATAATATGTAATGAGTTATTTAGTTATTAGTGGCAACAAAAGGCGGTGATGTTTGTGTCCTCCATTGTTCCGGATTGAAAAAAAATAAAAAAAATAGCTCCTGATTGGTTGCCGTGCACGCAAAGTTTGTCTGAGTTCCATATTTTCTACTCGAGCGATCAGTCTGGTTGATGCTCGTCCACCACATCATATGGTTCGGATTCTTAAGTGCTTTATTGTGTCTTTACATAGAAATCAGCCGCTCTTTCTGGATAATCTGCTCTTGGTGTGAAGGCAGCTTTAGACTTTTTTGTTTTCAATCAATCCATTTTTTGGCGTGCTTCAAAGTAACAAGAGGCCTACTGTGGATCGACACAATTTAAATAAAAATGTGTATGGTCGAGTTCATGCTGTTAAACCATCCGGGAGTTTATTCCAGAGCTTCAGGGCTCTATATGAGAACGCTCTTCCTCCTCTGGTGGATCTACTCATCTTCAGAACGATCAGTAGAGCTGCTTCTTGTGATCGGAGAGAGCGAGTGGAATATATCGTGAGAGGAGACTGCTCAGGTAGAGCGGAGCCGAGCCGTTCAGAGCCTTAAAGGCAAGTAGCAGTATCTTATAATCGATGCGATAATTTACAGGAAGCCAATGAAGAGAACAGTTTTGAAGTTATGCATTTATATTTTGCAAGCTTTTGATGCTTATACATTAAGTTTTGATCGTCCTAATTATACATTTCTTATTTAAACAAGCAAAACTTTGCCTCTTGAACCGACTCCACGTAGATTTACAGTTGGTTAAAGCACATTTTTAACATTTCCAATGACATACAAACTCGTTCCTGGATCTGGGCGTGCTATTAAAAACATAATGATTCCTACTAAATTCCAATCACGAGATGTAATGAACCTATTATTTTATGTGAGGAGTTGTAAATAGGTGTGACTCCACAAAGAAATCCATCACGAAGCCCGCTGAGCAGCTCTCACACGAGGCTTATCATATTTAATAAGCAAATCAATAACTTTCATTATGAGCAGATCTTCCCCATCAACAGCAGTATAACAGGCGTGCGCAGCCGTCGGCGCAGCTGGCATTAAAGATAATGCAATTTCCCGCAAGCGTCTGGAAATGAGTGGTTTGAACTGAAACACAAGCTGAGCTCCAAACATCCACGAGTTGTGTGCCGACGCCACCCAGTTTTAATTTTTAAAACAAGTAAAAGATTGATGCTCAAACAGCGTCAGCAACTCACTGTTTAGCTCAGTGTTTCTCAATTATTTTCTGTTCTTCACTTCCCTAGGAAAAAGAAAACATCTCATATATATTTCTCAGCTTAGAAAAAAAGAGTTAAGACATAGGGGTGGGTTTAAAAGACTCATATTGACAAGGAGAACATATGTTACTAACCTCTCTGTGACAACCAGACTGTTTCCTAGCAACCTTTTTCACATATCTATATCTCAGCTTAGGAAAGAGTTAAGACACAGGGATTTGTTTTCATAACTCATATTGACAAGGAGATCCCTTGAATTGCACCTGAATTCCTGCATGATTTAGCCATTGACTGTATAAAGGTACTTACATATGCACCTGGTTTCTTGAGCAGCAGAAAAGCAGTGCGCATACACCTAAAGCGACACAGATTTTTGCTAAACTTTCATTTTTGCAAAACTTAAATTAAAATACTTATAAAATCACCCCCTCAGAGTCCTCTTGAGGCATCAAAAACCTAAATATGGGTAGAAACTTTTTTTTAGGTATGAAGTCTGCCATTTTTGTCACGGCGGTCAATGGATCCTGCTCACCTGTCGAGTCAGCCTCTAGTGTTCAGACGAGGAAGTGCAGTTTACTCACTTCATGTTACTCATAGAGAGAGAGAAAGCTGGAGGATGTCCCCTTGAATTTTGAATGAATTTTCTTGATCTATAATTTAAAAATGTTCCTACATGTATATTAATTTCGGAGTACTTTGCTAAAGTAGTCGATTTTTCCTGACAGCCAAATATTTACAATAAAGTACTTTACCCCCCCCCCCCTGCTTACAGAAATACCATTCGTCAGAGCACAATATCAAAATAATCTAACTTCTCAACAAAGGCTGAAGAGACGCGATCAACAGGAGGCACGTTTTACACCTTTCCAGTCACAGCGTCGTCACTAAAAAATAACTGTTTCCGCTTGTTATAAATCACAGATTCAGAGTGAGTGCGCTCAGTGGCGTGGAGTGCGTGCAGACACAGAAAGTTTCTCTCGACGTTTCTTTCCTCCCAGCGTTCCCAGAGACGCGTCCTCATAACCTCTGGCTAAAAATATCTCGAGCTAACCGCTAAAGCGTGTGTCCGTTTGACAGATGGATATTAAACCCATCCATGCTTTATGTAACGCCGCATTAAGCGTTTCTCATCAGCCACAATGAAGGGATCTCCGCATGCACACTCCTGCAGCTCATAATTAGCCTCAGAATTATTCGTCTCCCCTCATCAGGCAGCAGACAACCTGTGGTTAGGCTGTACACTTCCAGAGGAGAGCGCGTGAAGGGTTCAATTACTCCTGAGTGCGCTCCTCAGCCAGGCCGATGGGATTATTCTGCTTTACTGGATGCGCGAAGATGACGAGATGTGATTTTCCATTATTGTTATTTATTTAATGATGGGTTTAGACACGCGGTGCAGTGGTGAAGGATATCTCTGACTATCGCGAGCTCCTGAGAGGGGATTAATCGAGTCTGGTTCACTGCTTCTGCTTCTGTGTACAGTTCATGTGCTGTATTTGTTTGGTCAAAGTTTAGAAGAGTTAATATATTATTACTTTTTATATTAATAATGAATTCATATTCATATCTGTCAGCGGTGTTGGGCAAGCTACTCTGAGGATGTAGTAAGCTAAGCTGTTACACTTAATTAAATGCAGCTTCTCTGCACTAAAGCTACTTCTCTTAAGTATCCGATCGCTGTTTGTCTTTAGTGAATGATGGAGCGGTTGCTAGGGGGCGCTGCGCTGTCTTGTCGATCAGTAATGATTGTGTGACTAGTCATGTGATGTATGTGATCAGCAACAAATCCGCTGTCGTCTCTCTAAAGATTTCAGAGAGAAAATTCATCCGTATCAATGCAGTCTGCCATTGAGATCTTCACGGTGAACTCGGAATGTTTGATTTTTTCCAGTGCAGCTCTATCTGCGCCGAAAGCATAAACGCAAAGCAAAATAGATTCACGAAATCAACCAGCCACAGAATCTGCGAGGCGAGGCATGCAGGAGCTTCGTCTGGAGGATTTCAGCAGAACTTCTGGCTGAACGAGAACTAGTTCGAAGAACTCCTGTTGAGGGGAGTCTCTCCTCCATCTTGTTGAGAGCGGCGACAATTGAAGAATCGCATGAAAATGCTTCTCTCCTATTGGTTGTCGCTCGCTACAGTCGCATCTCATTTGCATAAAGTTGAAAATTTTTAAACTTTTCTCGATTGTCGTTCGTCGCCAGACACGTCCAGTCGCCGCCGCTTCCGCTCTCGTCACAGGAAGTCATCAGATTCATGTTGAAAACAATGGAATCACGTCGCGCCGTTGCTGCGAGTCGCGTTTGATGTGAACGAAGCTTTACTCTGGGAAATGTAGTGAGCTAAGCTACAGAAACATGGTAAACGTAGTTCACTACATCTCAGCTATTTTTGACAGTGAACAAATTTCAGATCAATGCTTCCTTAGTATGGCGTCACGGTGGCGCAGTGGGTAGCACGGTCGTCTCACAGCAAGAAGGTCGCTGGTTCGAGCCTCGGCTGGGTCAGTTGGTATCTCTGTGTGGAGTTCTCATGTTCTCCCCGTGATCGCGTGGGTTTTCTCCGGGTGCTCCGGTTTCCCCACAAGAACAAAGACATGCGGAATAAGTGAACTGATTAAAAACGATTGCCCATAGTGTTAAAGGTGAATGTGTGTGTGAATGTTTCCCAGCGATGGGTTGCGGCTGGAAGGGCATCCGCTGCATAAAACATATGCCAGAGAGTGCTTCCTTAGTAATAAAAACAAATTGGATAGTCGGACGTAAGTGTGCATGCGTCGTCTATATTAAATCATATATTTTTGGGCGTGTTTGGGGTGTTATTCACATACATGTTAAAGCAACTCCAACTCACAGCGCACGCAGATACCAGCAGCATTTAGTGCTATACATTTATTTAATCAAATAAAAAATACTGCCTATATAAATTAAACATAATTTTTCAGCATGAAGTGGCCTTTTAAACTCATTGTAAAAAAATAATCTTAAGGCTTGTAATGTTTAATAAAAAAAAAATAATTAAAATTTATGTGCATGTGTTATTTAAACAATAAGTTTTCTGTGTTTCTTATAAAATATTGAGAGTATTTCACCAATAAAATTAAAAAAACAAGTCACCTGTTTTTTAAAGAAATTCGTGTAATTCTTAATTTGAGGAACCAATGAGGCTCAAATATAGAGGGAAATATTTATTTGACGAGAATCGGTTCATTTATCTGGTTTTGATTGAGGCAGATTTATGGTCAGACCAGGTGCATTGTGGGAGAATGGGGTTTAAATTTATTACAGTTATAGCTCAGTTCAGGTTGAGATTGTTGTGTAGTTCAGAACTAGTTTGTGAGTTGAGTTGCAGGTCATTAAAGGTGCTCGTAATAAAAACTGCTGTTTGCTAGTTTTAGGTTTCCTGAAGGACATCGTCGTCATTTCAGACGAGGTTTAAGTTGTAGCTGGTTGGAGAACTCTGACTAGAGCCCTCAAACACCTTTAAATTGCTATTTTGATACCTGCACATTAAAGTACAATTAGTACTATCTGCTTACACCTAACAAAATTTATTTCACTAAGAAATATATAAACTTCATGTGTCTGGCTGATTAAATCAGTGTTTTTTGCATGATTTAAGTAGATTCCGGTAGAAGAAAAGCCCAAACTGCTTAAAAATAATATGTTTCTGCTCAAATAATTTAGGATTTTTTTACACAATATATTCAAGTAGTTTCAAGCAAATTCAAGCACTAAAATCTGCTTGATAGTTATTTGTGTCATATTTTTACACAAATGTATTAATTTTTTTTTACAAATATTTTTAACGTAGTTTTTTTCACGTAGCTCGTGTTTGTGCGCTATACTGAATAGTGATTGTGTTGGGAATCACCGGAATGTGTTCTCAAATGTGTGTTTTATTTTTCCGCCGTAATATTAATGCTATTAGCGTTCCTGTAACGCAGGAGAACAGCAGCTCCTGTGGGACGCTCCGTTTGAACGCAGCTATTCTGCTTGAGAGAGAAAATATATATTATATTGTGTCGACCTGGTTATTCACTCTGGCATCTGAGCCATCTGTCCATTCTACACAGATACTGTAAGACGCAGACGAGAGAGAGGGAGAGACGAGAGAGAGAGAGGCGGACGCGACGAGCCGGAGCGGAAGAGAGAGAGGGAGAGGAGAGACGCGAAGAGAAGCCCGCGAGCGAGGGCGACCGAGAGCGCGAGACGAGCAGCGCGCGGGAGCGCGGGCGCGCCCGACGAGCGGCGGCGCCGCGCGCACCGCGGCGCCGCCGCGAGCCAGAGAGCGCGGGGAGACGCGCGCTGCGAGGGGCGCGCGGCGCGCCGCGAGCGCGGGGGCGCGCCGCGCGCGGGGGAGAGAGAGAAGAGAGAGAGAAGCGAGGAAAGAGAGAGAAAAGCGAGAGGGAGAGGGAGGAGAGGAGAGAAGGGCTGGAAGAGAAGCGATAGAGAGAGAGATAGAGCGCGAACGATGAGGGAGAGGAAGAGGGACCAAGCACGAGAGAGGAAGAGAGAGAGAGAGGAAAGCGAAGGAGAAGAGAGAGAGAGAGAAGAGCCGAGGAGAGAGAAGGTCAAGAGGGGCAAAGAGAAGAGCGACGAAAGAGCGAGGGGATGAGGGAGAACGAAAGAGCGCGAAGCGAGCGGGAAGCGAACGAGCGAGCGCACGCGAGACGCAGGACGCGAGATGAGCGAGGCGCGAGAGGGGCGCAGAAAGTAACATGAGAGGAGACGAGAGAGCAGAGCGAGGGGAGAAACAGAGAGAAAGAGGAGCGAAGAGCTAGAGACGAGGGAATAGCGAGAGAAGACGAGCGAGGGAGAAGAGCGCACAGAGAGAGAGGAGCAAGAGAGCAGGAGGGCGACGAGAGACACAGACTGCAGAGTGACAGCGAGAGAACGAGCTCGAGAGCGCGAGCGCGGGAGCAGAGCGAGCGGGCGCGCGAGCGAAGCGCGGCGAGGGCGCGACGCGGAGCGGCGGGCGAGAGAGAAGCGCGGCGAGAGGGACGGGCGCGCGACAGCGACTGCGGGAGCGCGCGCGCGCGCGGAAGACCGGGAACGGAGAGAGAGAGGAATATGAGAAGAGGAGCTGGGAGAAGAAAGAGAGCGACGAAAGAGAGCAGAGAGCAGAGAGAGAGAGGGAAGAGAGAGAGGGCGAAGAGCGAGTAGTGGCGAGAGAGAAAGCGCGAGAGGGCAGAGAGAGCGCAGAAGAGAGCGTAGCGGGAGAAGCAGACGGAGAACGAGAGAGGAAAGAGAAACAGAGAGAGAGGAGAGAGAGCGCCGCGCGAAGGGGAGAAGAGAGAGAAGAGAGAGAGGGGAGAAGAGAGAAAAGCGGGCAGAGAGAGACCGAGAGAGCAAGAGAGAGAGAGAGCGAGTGGGAGAAGATATCTCTCCTTTTTTTGTTTCCCTCTCTAGATAATATGATTATACTCTAAATATTTCCTATTAGTTCGACTCTCTCTCTGGTCCACTCGCTCGCTAAACTCCAATCTGGAGCGCTATTCATTCTCTCTATTATCTCATCTACTTATATTTTCTCTTCCCAGTCTTCTTTTTACTCAATTATTTTCTCTTTCTCTACCTACGTCGCGATCCCCGATCTTATCTCTCTTTCTCACCCTCTCTCTCCTCTATATAATGTCACTCCCCTTTCTTTCTTCCCTGTCTCTTTTCCTCATCACTTTATTTCGTTTATCGCCCCCGTTTTCTCTAGTCCCTCTCTTTTTCTTCCTTTTTATTTTT
>UELW01000777.1:0-179320 GCA_900490495.1 Danionella dracula
GTATGCCTTATGATGATACTCAAGAAGTTTGGAGATGTTTGGATAAAATCTGTGGGAGAGTCGTCAAAAGTAAACGAGCAAAAACGCCCGTTTTTTAGAGGTTTTTGCGAAATAACCGACTTCCTGTCGATTTTGGAAACAGGTTTTATATTAGCAAAAGTTGCAGCTTGGTACTTTAACACATCTGTACCAAATTTCAATCCACCCTACGACAAACTGGTGCGCAACGATGCAAAAAAACGCGTTAGGTGGCGCTATAGAGCCATTTTTTACTATTCATTTTTCGAAACACAATCAAACTGAAATTTTTCACCAGGTCTGAGGCGTGTGCAAAAATCTGTGACTTTTCGTTAATGTTCAGGTACCGAAAAGTGCCCGCAATGATTCCCGGAATAATAATAATAATAATAAAAAAAAAAAAAAAAAAAAAAAAAAAAAAAAAACAATAGGGTTCTTGCACCTTCGGTGCTCGACCCCTAATTAAAGCTGCAAGCAGCGATGGGCGGGCCCTCGCACGATGCGTCCGTGGAATCCAAAGATGCCGCCCCCTGGTATTTCATTTTTTCCCTCATGTATTTTTACTGCGTATTGACAACAGCTATTTTAAACACATTTCATAAAGCCTCCAGGGGGCGCTATAACAGTCTCATGCCATGAGCATATTATTCCATTTAGAATTACTAGCTCATTATGCAAATTTTTTGTCATGTACATTGAGTTAAATATGTAAGAGATACAGCAATAAATACATTAGTATCCCTTGGAATTCATACAGCCAGCAGGAGGCGCTATGAGGGTATCATCAAGTAAGCATATCTACTTGTTCTAAGGGGTAAGCTCATCATTCCATACATTTTTTACTTTCACTGCCTAATGACAACAGCTATTTTAAACACATTTCCTAAAGCCTCCAGGGGGCGCTATAACAGTCTCATGCCATGAGCATATTATTCCATTTAGAATTACCAGCTCATCATGCAAATTTTTTGTCATGTACATTGAGTTAAATATGTAAGATATATAGCAATAAATACATTAGTATCCCTTGGAATTCATACAGCCAGCAGGAGGCGCTATGAGTGTATCATCAAGTAAGCATATCTACTTGTTCTGAGAGGTAAGCTCATCATTCCGTACATTTTTGACATTGATTGGATGAAGGATGTGAGAGGTACAGTAACAAGTACATTTATCCCCATACATTTGAGAAAGCTCAAATTCGAAGCAGTGCCACAGAAAGACCGTGCGACGAACTTCTGCGTTTTTGATAACTTTTGGTCCATACTGTCTTAAGAGTCACCAGACAAATTTTTAGCTCGATCTGGCAATTTTCCTAGGAGGAGTTCGTTAAAATGCGAGATGAGCTTTTTTCGCATACTAGGTGGCGCTGCAAAGCTGTCGTTTAATGTAAAGTTGTACAAACAGTGTCAGATTACTATATTCATTGAGGATGAGCTTTAGGCAAAATTTGGTGGGGTTTGTAACATGTTTAGGGGACTCAAAACAGCTAAAACATCTATTTTAGTAATATTCAAGGGGGCGCTGTGGAGGCACTCTTAGAGCGGTGTCACATTGCGGCCTATCACTTTATTCAGCCTTCCAAGCTCATCATGTCAGGCCGTTTTCGTGGACAACGGACAAACTAGAACGGAGATATACTCAAAAATATGTCAATTTTCAGCACATTTTTGAAGGGTGAAATTCGTGAGGGCGCCACCCAAAGACCATTTTACGTACTGCTGCGCTTTTGATAACTTTTCATCCAAAATGTCTCCCGAGTAACCACACCAATTTTCAACTGGATCAGACATTTTGCCTAGTAGGAGTTCGTCAAAGTGCAAGGTGATGTTTTTTCAAAATTATGGGTTTTTTTCAAAATGGCCGACTTCCTGTACGATTTGGCGAAAACCTGTCAGAGACTTTTGTACTTGGCTAGAGGTGGTACATATGTGTACCGATTTTCGTGACTGTAGGTCGAACTGGCAGGGGGACCCCGGTTTTTCAAGGGGGCGCTGTAGAGCCATTTTTTATGCTACGATCACGCCGACTTTGCCAGATCGCAATTTTTAGCGAGCTTGACCTTAGTGCCGAATTTGGTGAGTTTTCGAGCACGCCTAGTTGGTGAATTTTGCGAGTTTGGCGGCAGATAAAGAATAATAATAATAATAATAATTAAAGCTGCAAGCAGCGATGGGCGGGCCCTCGCACGATGCATCCGCGGGATCCAAAGATGCTGCCCCCTGGTCTTACATTTTTTTTGTCATGTACATTAAGTTAAATTTGTAAGAGATACAGCAACAAATAAATTCATTTCCCTTGGAATTCATACAGCCAGCAGGAGGCGCTATGAGTGTATCCTCAAGTAAGCATATCTACTTGTTCTGAGGGGTAAGCTCATCATTCCATACATTTTTTACATTCACTAACTATTGACAACAGCTATTTTAAAACATTTCAGAAAGCCTCCAGGTGGCGCTATAACAGTCTCATGCCATGAGCATATATTCCTTTAGAATTACCAGCTCATCATGCAAATTTTTTGTCATGTACATTAAGTTAAATATGTAAGAGATACAGCAACAAATACATTAGTATCCCTTGGAAATCATATAGCCAGAAGGAGGCGCTATGAGTGTATCCTCAAGTAAGCATATCTACTTGTTCTGAGGGGTAAGCTCATCATTCCATACATTTTTTACATTCACTAACTATTGACAACAGCTATTTTAAAACATTTCAGAAAGCCTCCAGGTGGCGCTATAACAGTCTCATGCCATGAGCATATTATTCCATTTAGAATTACCAGCTCATCATGCAAATTTTTTGTCATGTACATTGAGTTAATATGTAAGAGATACAGCAACAAATACATTAGTATCCCTTGGAATTCATACAGCCAGCAAAGGCGCTATGAGTGTATCATCAAGTAAGCATATCTACTTGTTTCTGAGGGGTAAGCTCATCATTCCATACATTTTTTACATTCACTGCCTAGTGACAACAGCTTTTTAAACACATTTCATAAAGCCTCCAGGTGGCGCTATAACAGTCTCATGCCATGAGCATATTATTCCATTTAGAAATACTAGCTCATCATGCAAATTTTTTGTCATGTTCATTGAGTTAAATATGAAGAGATACAGCAACAAATACATTAGTATCCCTTGGAATCATACAGCCAGCAGGAGGCGCTATGATATCATCAAGTAAGCATCTACTTGTTCTGAGGGGTAGCTCATCATTCCATACATTTTTGACATTGATTGGATGAAGTATGTGAGAGGTACAGTAACAAGTACATTATCCCCATACATTTGAGAAGCTCAAATTCGAAGCGGTGCCACAGAAAGACCGTGCGACGAACTTCTGCGTTTTTGATAACTTTTGGTCCATACTGTCTTAAGAGTCACCAGACAAATTTTCAGCTCGATCTGGCAATTTTCCTAGGAGGAGTTCGTTAAAATGCGAGATGAGCTGTTTTCGCATACTAGGTGGCGCTGCAAGCGCTTTCGTCCATAAGTAAAGTTGTACAAACAGTGTCAGATTACTATATTTATTGAGGATGAGGTTTAGCTGAAATTTGGTGGGGTTTCTAACATGTTTAGGGTGTCAAAACAGCTAAAACATCTATTTTAGTAACATTCAAGGGGGCGCTGTGGAGGCACTCTTAGAGCGACGTCATATTGCGGCCTATCATTTATTCAGCCTTCCAAGCTCATCATGTCAGGCCGTTTTCGTGGACAACGGACAAACTAGAACGGAGATATACTCAAAAATATGTAAATTTCGGCACATTTTTGAAGGGGGAAATTCGTGGGGGCGCCACCCAAAGACCATTTTACGTACTGCTGCGCTTTTGATAACTTTCATTCTAAATGTCTTCTGAGTAACCACACCAATTTTCAACCGGATCAGACATTTTACCTAGTAGGAGTTCGTCAATGTGCAAGGTGATGTTTTTTCAAAATTATGGGTTTTTTTCAAAATGGCCGACTTCCTGTACGATTTGGCGAAAACCTGTCAGAGACTTTTGTACTTGGCTAGAGGTGGTACATATGTGACCGATTTTCGTGACTGTAGGTCGAACTGGCAGGGGGACCCCGGTTTTTCAAGGGGCGCTGTAGAGCCATTTTTTATGCTACGATCACGCCGACTTTGCCAGATCGCAATTTTTAGCGAGCTTGACCTTAGTGCCGAATTTGGTGAGTTTTCGAGCACGCCTACTAGGTGAATTTTGCGAGTTTGGCGGCAGATAAAGAATAATAATAATAATAATAATAATCCTAACAGATACAATAGGGCTTCGCCGCACAGCTTCGCTGGCGTGCTCGGGCCCTAATTAAAGCTGCAAGCAGCGATGGGCGGGCCCTCGCACGATGCATCCCGCGGGATCTAAAGATGCCGCCCCCTGGTCTTACGTTTTTTTTTGTCATGTACATTAAGTTAAATGTAAGAGACAGCAACAAATACATTAATTTCCCTTGGAATTCATACAGCCAGCAGGAGGCGCTATGAGTGTATCATCAAGTAAGCATATCTACTTGTTCTGAGGGGTAAACTTATCATTCCCTACATTTTTTACACTTACTCCCTATTGACAACAGCTATTTTAAACACATTTCATAAAGCCTCCAGGTGGCGCTATAACAGTCTCATGCCATGAGCATATTAATCAATTTAGAAATACCAGCTCATCATGCAAATTTTTGTCATGTACATTGAGTTAATATGTAAGAGATACAGCAACAAATACATAGTATCCCTTGGAATTCATACAGCCAGCAGGAGGCGCTATGAGTGTATCATCAAGTAAGCTATCTACTCGTTCTGAGGGGTGAGCTCATCATTCCATACATTTTTAAATTGATTGGATGAAGGATGTGAGAGGTACAGTAACAAGTACCATTATCCCCATACATTTGAGAAAGCTCAAATTCGAAGCGGCGCCAAGAAAGACCGTGACGAACTTCTGCGTTTTTGATAACTTTTGGTCCATACTGTCTTAAGAGTCACCAGACAAATTTCAGCTCGATCTGGCAATTTTCCTAGGAGGAGTTCGTTAAAATGCGAGATGAGCTGTTTTCGACATACTAGGTGGCGCTGCAGCGCTGTCGTCAAAGTAAAGTTGTAGCAAACAGTGTCAGATTACATATTTATTGAGGCTGAGGGTTTAGCCGAAATTTGGTGGGGTTTCTAACATGTTTAGGGTGTCAAAACAGCTAAAACATCTATTTTAGTAACATTCAGGGGCGCTGTAGAGCTACTCTTAGAGCGGTGTCACATTGCGGCCTATCATTTATTCAGCCTTCCAAGCTCATCATGTCAGGCCGTTTTCGTGGACAACGGACAAACTAGAACGGAGATATACTCAAAAATATGTCAGTTTTCGGCACATTTTTGAATGGTGAAATTCGTGGGGGCCGCCACCCAAAGACCGTTTTACAAACTGCTGCGCTTTTGATAACTTTTCATCCCAAATGTCTCCCCCGAGTAACCACACCAATTTTCAGCTCGATCTGCAATTTTCCTAGGAGGAGTTCGTCAAAGTGCAAGATGATGTTTTTTCAAAATTGTGGGGTTTTTTTCAAAATGGCCGACTTCCTGTACGATTTGGCGAAAACCTGTAAGAGACTTTTCTACTTGGCTAGAGGTGGTACATATGTGTGCCGATTTTCGTGACTGTAGGTCGAACCGGACTCCGATCTTTCCAGGGGGCGCTGAAGAGCCATTTTTTATGCTACGATCACGCCGACTGTGTCAGATCGCAATTTCCACCGAGCTTTAAATTATTGCCGATTTTGGTGAGTTTTCGAGCACGTCTAGATGGTGAAATTTGCGATTTAGGAAGCGGAAGAATAATAATAATCTAATAATTAAAGCTGCAAGCAGCGATGGGCGGGCCCTCGCACGATGCATCCGCGGGATCCAAAGATGCCGCCCCCTGGTCTTAATTTTTTTTTTCATGTACATTAAGTAAAATTTGTAAGAGATACAGCAACAAATACATTAATTTCCCTTGGAATTCATACAGCCAGCAGGAGGCGCTATGAGTGTATCCATCAAGTAAGCATATCTACTTGTTCTGAGGGGTAAGTCTCATCATTCCATACATTTTTTACATTCACTGCCTATTGACAACAGCTATTTTAAAAACATTTCAGAAAGCCTCCAGGTGGCGCTATAACAGTCTCATGCCATGAGCATATTATTCAATTTAGAATTACCAGCTCATCATGCAAATTTTTTGTCATGTACACTGAGTTAAATATGTAAGATATATAGCGACAAATACGTTAGGTAATCCCTTGGAATTCATACAGCCAGTAGGAGCGCTATGAGTGTATCATCAAGTAAGCATATCTACTGTTCTGAGGGGTAAGCTCATCATTCCATAAATTTTTACATTCACTGCCTAATGACAACAGCTATTTTAAACACATTTCAGAAAGCCTCCAGGTGGCGCTATAACAGTCTCATGCCATGAGCATATTATTCCATTAGAATTACCAGCTCATCATGCAAATTTTTTGTCATGTACATTGAGTTAAATATGTAAGAGATACAGCAACAAATACATTAGTATCCCTTGGAATTCATACAGCCAGCAGGAGGCGCTATGAGTGTATCATCAAGTAAGCATATCTACTTGTTCTGAGGGGTAAGCCTCATCATTCCATAAATTTTTTACATTCACTGCCTAATGACAACAGCTATTTTTAAACACATTTCATAAAGCCTCCAGGTGGCGCTATAACAGTCTCATGCCATGAGCATATTAATCAATTTAGAAATACCAGCTCATCATGCAAATTTTTTGTCATGTACATTGAGTTAAATATGTAAGAGATACAGCAACAAATACATTAGTATCCCTTGGAATTCATACAGCCAGCAGGAGGCGCTATGAGTGTATCATCAAGTAAGCATATCTACTTGTTCTGAGAGGGTGAGCTCATCATTCCATACATTTTTACATTGATTGGATGAAGATGTGAGAGGTACAGTAACAAGTACATTATCCCCATACATTTGAGAAAGCTCAAATTCGAAGCGGTGCCACAGAAAGACCGTGCGACGAACTTCTGCGTTTTTGATAACTTTTGGTCCATACTGTCTTAAGAGTCACCAGACAAATTTTCAGCTCGATCTGGCAATTTTCCTAGGAGGAGTTCGTTAAAATGCGAGATGAGCTTTTTTCGCATACTAGGTGGCGCTGCAGCGCTGTCGTCCAAAGTAAAGTTGTAGCAAACAGTGTCAGATTACTATATTTATTGAGGCTGAGGTTTAGCCGAATTTGGTGGGGTTTCTAACATGTTTAGGGTGTCAAAACAGCTAAAACATCTATTTTAGTAACATTCAGGGGGCGCTGTAGAGCTAATCTTAGAGCGGTGTCACATTGCGGCCTATCATTTATTCAGCCTTCCAAGCTCATCATGTCAGGCCGTTTTCGTGGACAACGGAAACTAGAACGGAGATATACTCAAAATATGTCAATTTTCGGCACATTTTTGAATGGTGAAATTCGTGGGGGCGCCCACCCAAAGACCGTTTTACAAACTGCTGCGCTTTTGATAACTTTTCATCCCAAATGTCTCCCGAGTAACCACACCAATTTTCAGCTCGATCTGGCATTTTCCTAGGAGGAGTTCGTCAAAGTGCAAGATGATGTTTTTTCAAAATTGTGGGTTTTTTTTCAAAATGGCCGACTTCCTGTACGATTTGGCGAAAACCTGTAAGTGACTTTTCTACTTGGCTAGAGGTTTTACATATGTGTGCCGATTTTCGTGACTGTAGGTCGAACCGGACTCCGATCTTTCCAGGGGGCGCTGAAGAGCCATTTTTTATGCTACGATCACGCCGACTGTGTCAGATCGCAATTTCCACCGAGCTTTAATTTATTGCCGATTTTGGTGAGTTTTGAGCACTCTAGATGGTGAAATTTGCGATTTAGGAAGCGGAAGAATAATAATAATTAAAGCTGCAAGCAGCGATGGGCGGGCCCTCGCACGATGCGTCCGCGGGATCCAAAGATGCCGCCCCCTGGTCTTACGTTTTTTTTTGTCATGTGCATTAAGTTAAATTTGTAAGAGATACAGCAACAAATACATTAATTTCCCTTGGAATTCATACAGCCAGCAGGAGGCGCTATGAGTGTATCATCAAGTAAGCATATCTACTTGTTCTGAGGGGTAAGCTCATCATTCCATACATTTTTTACATTCACTGCCTATTGACAACAGCTATTTTAAACACATTTCAGAAAGCCTCCAGGTGGCGCTAAAACTCTCATGCCATGAGCATATTAATCAATTTAGAATACAGCTCATCATGCAAATTTTTTGTCATGTACATTGAGTTATAATGTAAGAGATACAGCAACAAATACATTAGTTTCCCTTGGAATTCATACAGCCAGCAGGAGGCGCTATGAGTGTATTATCAAGTAAGCATATCTACTTGTTCTGAGAGGTGAGCTCATCATTCCATACAATTTTTACATGATTGGATGAAGGATGTGAGAGGTACAGTAACAAGTACCATTATCCCCATACATTTGAGAAAGCTCAAATTCGAAGCGGTGCCACAGAAAGACCGTGCGACGAACTTCTGCGTTTTTGATAACTTTTGGTCCATACTGTCTTAAGAGTCACCAGACAAATTTTCAGCTCGATCTGGCAATTTTCCTAAGAGGAGTTCGTTAAAATGCGAGATGAGCTGTTTTCGCATACTAGGTGGCGCTGCAAAGCTGTCGTTTAAAGTAAAGTTGTACAAACAGTGTCACTACTATATTTATTGAGGATGAGGTTTAGGCTAAATTTGGTGGAGTTTGTATTATGTTTGGGGTTGTCAAAACAGCTAAAACATCTATTTTAGTAATTCAAGGGGGCGCTGTGGAGGCACTCTTAAGGGACGGCTATTGCGGCATATCACTTTATTCAGCCTTCCAAGCTCATCATGTCAGGCCGTTTTCGTGGACAACGGACAAACTAGAACGGAGATATACTCAAAAATTGTCAATTTCGGGACTTTTTTGAAGGGGGAAATTCGTGGGGGCGCCACCCAAAGACCATTTTATGTACTGCTGCGCTTTGATAACTTTCATCCAAATGTCTTCCGAGTAAACCACACCGATTTTCAACCGGATCAGACATTTTGCCTAGTAGGAGTTCGTCAATGTGCAAGGTGATGTTTTTTAAAATTATGGGTTTTTTTCAAAATGGCCGACTTCCTGTACGATTTGGCGAAAACCTGTCAGAGACTTTTGTACTTGGCTAGAGGTGGTACATATGTGTACCGATTTTCGTGACTGTAGGTCGAACTGGCAGGGGGACCCCGGTTTTCAAGGGGGCGCTGTAGAGCCATTTTTTATGCTACGATCACGCCGACTTGCCAGATCGCAATTTTCAGCGAGCTTGACCTTAGTGCCGATTTTGGTGCGTTTTCGAGCACGCCTAGTTGGTGTATTTTGCGAGTTTGGCGGCAGATAAAGAATAATAATAATAATAATAATCCTAACAGATACAATAGGGCTTCGCCGCACAGCTTCGCTGGCGTGCTCGGGCCCTAATAATCCTAACAGATACAATAGGGCTTCGCCGCACAGCTTCGCTGGCGTGCTCGGGCCCTAATAATAATCCTAACAGATACAATAGGGCTTCGCCGCACAGCTTCGCTGGCGTGCTCGGGCCCTAATAATCCTAACAGATACAATAGGGCTTCGCCGCACAGCTTCGCTGGCGTGCTCGGGCCCTAATAAAAAAAAAAAAAAAAAAAAAAAAAAAAAAAAAAAAAAAAAAAAAAAGTCTTGAGGAAAAACAATAGGGTTCTTGCACCTTCGGTGCTCGACCCCTAATAAATAAGAATTTTTCGAAAAACAATAGGGTTCTTGCACCTTCGGTGCTCGACCCCTAATAAATAAGAATTTTTCGAAAAACAATAGGGTTCTTGCACCTTCGGTGCTCGACCCCTAATAATCATTAGAAATACAATAGGGCTTCGCCGCACAGCTTCGCTGGCGTGCTCGGGCCCTAATAATCATTAGAAATACAATAGGGCTTCGCCGCACAGCTTCGCTGGCGTGCTCGGGCCCTAATAATCCTAACAGATACAATAGGGCTTCGCCGCACAGCTTCGCTGGCGTGCTCGGGCCCTAATAATAATAAAAAAAAAAAAAAAAAAAAAGTCTCGAGGAAAAACAATAGGGTTCTTGCACCTTCGGTGCTCGACCCCTAATAATAAAAAAAAAAAAAAAAAAAATAAGAATTCTAAGAAAAACAATAGGGTTCTTGCACCTTCGGTGCTCGACCCCTAATAATAAATAAAAAAAAAAAAATAAGAATTTTTCGAAAAACAATAGGGTTCTTGCACCTTTGGTGCTCGACCCCTAAAAATACTCTGCAATCAATTTTTGGTCACACTGTCCAGCCCTGTTACCTAGGCAGTGCTGACTTTGCAGAGTTGTCACAAAATGTTACATTTTCACCAAAAAAAACTTGTATTTAATAGTCACAGTTTGCCTATAATATATATATATATATATATATATATATATATATATACACACACGCTACGGCCCTAACTATGTTTTATATAGATTCTTTACAGTGTCTAGGTTAAACAATTCAAAAATGTGATTTTGTTTTTTAAATATTTGTTTGGTTGCAGCAATATGTGATATTGAATGAGCTTCTGAAAGGAAAAACGCTGTGCCTGAAATGCTCTGCTGTCATACAGCAGTGTTTGTGAAACACTACGTGAGAGGATTTGCTTTTGGATTTTCAATGTGGGACTACTTTCATTGACATTGTGATGTTTGTATGTCGTCTGTACTTTATAATATTGATAATGTGGTGAATGTAGGACAGGGATCCCCTAATGAATTTAGCTGCACTCTAGCTTCAGACGAGCCAAGAGAAGTTTAATCAGTGTAACCGGTGTGTTTCATGATGGTTGAAGCAGAAGTGTGCAGGACTACAGCTCCTCAGGACCTAAGGGACCCTGATAATGTTTACCCTGAAGCTGATGTTTATTTCAGGAATTTGTGTCCTCCTTGTTGTACCAAATTGTGAAACACTGCGGCTCATTTATAAATGGATTTGTTAGATACAAAGTATAGCCATCACATTATGTTGTATATAATAAAATAATACATTTCAAAGAATATTCCATTCTAAAGGTCTCCCCGCTGTCTGCTTTTCAGATTGTTATTTCTTTTCTCTGGCCATACACATTTATTGTAACTTTGTTAAAAAGTTTTTTGACTTTTAAGTTTCCTATAGAATCAACTGTTTGCACATGTTTGATTTGTTGTGGCGTTCTAGCAATACTGAGGCGCTCCAGCAGGGGGAGATGCACCACTGTTTATTCAATGAGAAAATTACAATCCCTTATTATGAGTTAAATATGACTTTTAAATAGTACATCTTCACCTTAAGAGACACTGTTGCACTGAAGAGAGGATATAAGGTTATAGTTTGACATGAGAAACTCAAGTTGCAGGTAATTGTAGTAAAATAGTAAAAGTTTATAGTAAGAAAGTATAGTAAAAAAAATTTTACATTTTTTTTTTTTTTACAAATTTTGTTCATAAATATTGAGTTGTATCTGAGTTGAAGTCTTTAAGAGAGTTGTGTATTTCATGTGTGCACAGTTTAAGCCATCACACACATATTTTCAGTCTGAAGTTGTGTGTGGACACACCTCAGGACACAACAATGATGCGAGTACACACGTCTGGACAAATAAATACACTTGCTATATTCAACCTTACAATTTTGCTTAATGAAGAGAGTAATAGTGTAGGTTTCAAGCCTTTTTTCTAATTTTTGATTCGATGTACTGCCAAGACATAAGACACAAAACACTTTTTTTTTATTTGTACACATATTATGTGTTATGGCATTAGTGCCCCTCTCTGTGTGCTTTAGCAAAGTGTTTTTTTTTACATTTTAAACGTATTTTTTTAAGCACAACATTACCGATTTTTCTTTTTAACTAAGCATATTTTGATCACACTTTGATTCAAAAACATTTTTTGATTTAAATAGATACATAAATAATACAGTTAATTTGAATTCTTTATTCGTTCATCATCCCATTTCAGTGTTCCATCTCTAAAGGTCCCATTCATCCAAATGCTGAAACGAAACAAAAAAAAAACACAAACTTAATTTCATCTCCTTGCAGTGACCTCTGAACCATTGAAAGTCACTTACAGTAATAAGCCAGTCATGGTAGGTAGCCACTCGTGTGAAAACGGTTGGCTTCTTGTAGACACCACAACCCTCAGCTGAGTTAAAACTCAAGATACCGCTGGCCACGTACCGACCATCCACCAGACAGCTCAGAGGACCCCCAGAGTCGCCCTAAAACAATGACACAGAACTGAGAAGATCGTTCAAGAATTGTGCTGCACACAAAAATAAGAGAACATAAGCTTAGGGTTCAGTTGTTGGAAAATTTAGGCAAAATCCTGTGTGCGTAGAGGTTTGGTTTCAAACAACGGGATCTTTCAAGATTGGAGGTTTGACCTTCCAACTAATTATTTTGAAAGATTAGAAGTTTGAGCATCAAACTACAAGATCTCTGAAATGAAACTATGAGATCTCAAAAGAGTTGAGGTTTGGTTTCAAATTATGGGATCTTGTGAGAGTTTACATTTAGTTTCAAACTACGAAATCTTAGAAGAGTTAACGATTGGTTTCATACTAAGATGTCTCACAAGAGTAGCTGTTTTTAAAACTATAAGATCTTGCAGGAATTGACATTTGGTTTCAAATTACTGGATATCACGAGTAAAGATTTAGTTTCAAACTTTTGGATCTTGTGTGAGTAAATGTTTGAGTTCCAAACTATAAGATCTCATGAGAGTAGAGGTTTCGTTTCCAACTACAGGAACTTGTGTGAGGAAATGTTTGAGCTCTAAACTACGGGATCTTGTGTGATTAGATGATTGAGCTTCAAACTATGAGATATCATGAGAGTAGAGGTTTAGTTTCAAACAATGAGATTTTGTGAGAGTAGAAGGTACAAGATCTTGCAAGAGCAGATATTTGGAGATTTTTTTGAGTTTAGAAATGTTACTTTCAAACTACAAGATCTCATGAGAATAGAGGCTTGAGTTTCAAACAATGTGATCTTTCAAGAGTAGAGGTTTGAACTTCAAACTACAACATCTTGTGAGAGAAAAGTTTGGTTTCAAAATAGAAGATCTATTGCAACAGTAGAGGTTTGAGCTCCTTAACATTAGATCTCACTAGAGTAAAGGTTTGAGCTTTAAACTATGGCATCTCACAAGAGTGGTGGTCTTTCAAAATGACTAGGTTGTGTCACTGTTGTACCAAAAGTATGCATTATGTCTCCAAATTTCACAAGGACCTACTCAGGACAGACGATTGTGTTTCACCAGATTACCTCACCTTACATCCAGCCTCGCTGCCATCACCTCCACAGATCAGAGCCTCGGTCATGATGCTTCCCCACCAATCACTCTGAGAACAGGTTTCGAAGTCCATCGCTGGCAGGAAAGCCTGTTTCAGTTTAGCATTGGCCATATCTCCATCTTCTGCATGCAGACATACATTAAAATATATCAGATTACAGGATTGCATTATTAAGGAGCAGAACTGTACATTTTAAACCCAAACTGACTTTCCGTGATGCCCCAGCCGGTGACGTAGCAAGGGGTGTTGTGTGGCAGGACCTGTCCTTTAGGGGGCAGTGGGATCGGCTGCACAAATGAGTTCAGAGTGGCATCATGGGACAGTTTCAGAAGAGCAATATCATGTCTGAAAGAGAGCAGCAGCGCAGTTGCTAGTAAAACAAAGGCAATGGTGTACTTTTTGGACCAACTCTTTTTATCTTTTTTTCATTTTATAAGAATTCGGGGTCAATATATCATAGGGAGAAAATGGCCAAGCGTTACATTCATGTAAGTTTAGTAACCAAAAATGTAATTAGACTATAAATAAAAACCCAACCTAGAGATCATTTGTTTATGGTGTAGGTTGCTTTGCTCACGTACCCTTTTGCAAAATTGTTCTTGTCAAAATAGGCATCGAAGGTGACTTCGTGGACAGGTATGACCTGTTCTGTCCCCTCTTCCACAGTGAGGTCATGGTCCCCCAGAACCACACGCCACGTTGCCCAGCTGCACAGAAGACAGGTGAACGTTGTAGATTTTCAAAAAGGCATCAACATCTATACGTCCCTGTGAAATCAAACATGCTTGAGAGCTGTCAAATGTGCAACTTTGATTGGCCGATCTCTCTTCTTGAGGCGGGCTTAGAGTAGTGAAATTCAATGATTTGCGCACAATGATAAAATAGTATTCTCAGCAACAAAAGGGTGAACAATTACTGTACAGGTGCTCGTGTGGATTCTATACTGAAGCTGTCAAAGCTGGAGGATCCTAATACAGCTCCAAATTGAAAGTTAATGATCGAATAAGAGAAATAGAAGCCGCTGATTCTTTACTTGGTAATGCAGTGAGCAGCGGTCAGCACCCATCCTGGTCTGATCAGAGCCCCACCGCAAGCGTGATGGTAGTCCTTACCCGACTGAAACTGGATAGAAACCTGGAAAAGGCAGGGCATAGCTTCTTATAAATAGAGTTCTGTTAATGTCACTTAATTTTGTTCAAACTGAGACCTTTGTAAGACTGCTTTAAAGCAATTCTAAAAAAAATGTGCTTTATAAAAACTATTTGATTTAACAATGAAGCTTAAAATCTGGCCCATATCAATGTATTTGGTCCCAAAATCTGTTCCCTCACCTGTTCTCTGTTTTCAAGCTGTCACATAACACCAGCTCTAAAACTTGGGTTAAATGCAAACTTGAAGATCCATGTATGTATTGTAATCATATTATTTGTATCATATTATGTATTGTAAATGTAAAATGCTGGCCTGTTTGCCAAGTGTGACAAGCCGAGGTAGCTCAACACAAATAAAATACCAGAACCTTTGTATAGCATTAAATCCACAAAGCACAGAAAATGTTTTAAAATGTTGTTTTTTTTCCTGTCTCATAATGAGCTATAGTCTGTAATAAAGGTTTGTGATAAAAGTGCAAAAACATGGTGAGTAGAAATAAAATGAAAGATTTTTAATGATTCTCTGCACTCAAAAATATGTTCTTAAATTCATTTTATGTATCTTGTTATATAACTTTATATAATTGATAAATAAAACTATCTCAGATTTATCTGTCAAATTAAACAGAATTTTGTACTACAGTGTAAGAAAAAAGAAAGATAGAAAAAAATTGTTCAAATTTTAAATCACTATTGTGGAAGTGAAAATATTAAGACACCGCTATCTGTTATCTGTTACTACAGTAATTTTGATGTGAATGTAAACATGTTATTCTGTGAATAAAGTTTTTTGTTATGATCAGCGTGGATTGAGGACTGAATATTTGTTGATTTATTGGCATTACATGAACTCCTATTTAGTCAGTTGCCAATAAAAAAGGAATTGTCCTTGTTTGTTAAGTCATAACAGCTGCTTATTTGTTATAGCATAGTTTAGGATCTGAATTTAAAGTTTAAACTGATCAAAAGGAAAAAAAATGTGTTAAGTAAATGCTTGCGTAGTACCTGCCAGGGCCAGGAGTTAGCTCTCGCCTCCTCTCCACCAAAAATCCTCTCCTCAGGGGCCAGATCCCCCCGATACCGGGGCTCTGCGGACGCTGCAAACACACAGACACACATGCAACAAAGAGACCTTCACCCGGTGCAAACACACCTGTGTGACTGGACTCACCCAGAGCAGCCAGCACACTCAAGAACACAATCCTCAGCATGCTTCCTTTCGGAACTGCACGTTCTGCACAAGAACCTCTACTTACGTTCATTTATGTACTCCCACAAGTGTTCTAAGTTTCGTGACCACAGATGTGGGACTCACACACCTGTCCTAAATGCCAAGGCCAGTGAGGCCAGAGGTGGATAACGTTGTTTATTAACCAGAAGCTCTGGCAGCTGTTTGTCAATGAGCATGTATGTGTATAGTAATTTTAATTTTTAATTTTTCAGTCATGCAGAAGCCTTAAAGTCTTTGCATGGCAGATTGCTGGAATTTAAATCTCACACTTCGCCCGATCATGTATTTCCCCCCTGTATTAACATCAGTTCTCCCCACATTTCAGTTCACACTCTTTTCTCTCTATGTGACTTTTGGTTTCACTGCATTTGTATTCTGTTCTTGCACACCAGTATTGTTTCTCTGTGCGTTACTCCTTGTGTATTTGAGTCTCTCTTACTCTGTTAACATAATCAACAGGAAAAAATCTACTCACTCACTATAAATTGCTTTCACACAGCCATAGCTGTGTATAGACATTGCATCACAAGTAGTGTGGCGATGTAAGGATGGGATTTTTAAATGGACGTGATGATATTTTTTAAAGAGTGATGATATCACTGTTGGTTTCACTGCTTTTGCATTCTGTTCTTGCACACCAGTAGAGTTTCTCTGCTTTTGTTAGTCTCGGTGTATTCCTCATCTCTAACTTTGTAACCCATCACCATTATAGAAGTAAGTTACTTCCTGGTAACCAAAAATGGGTCCAGTGAGGTGATATATAAGAGTCACATAGACGTCTGATTGGCTGAACGTTTGAATCTTGATATATCTTCTAATTTTAAAATAAATCACCTCCCTCAGAGTGTCCATAAAGATAAAAACTATTGATCTGAATAAAACAAAGACAACACTAGGGGTATAAACATGTTTTTTTTTTGTCAGCTTTAAAGTTAGTTTAAATATGGGAGTCAATGAGAATCTGTTCAAGGTACTACAGTCCACTCACTTCCTGTTGCACATCAACAGGGAGAGCAAGAGGTTGCTGCTTGGTTTTCTTCACCTCTTACACT
This sequence comes from Danionella dracula, assembly GCA_900490495.1. Lineage (NCBI taxonomy): Eukaryota > Metazoa > Chordata > Actinopteri > Cypriniformes > Danionidae > Danionella > Danionella dracula. Next base: position 16,877 of record UELW01000777.1, read on the forward strand.
GTTATCATAAATGATGTCACACTGTGGTCCTCTTCTCTTACTCTTGGTTTCATTACATTTGTATTCTGCACAAAAGTATGGTTTCTCTTCCCTTCTTACTCCCTGTGTTCCTCACTCTTTTATCGTAATTGGTGTGACACTGCAGTACTCCATATACCTGTTGTCAGGCCCGGTGTGCCTAATCAATAGAACTGAAGTAATTCCTGGTGAGCCAGTCTGATCTGTGAGCCGCAAAGTCGGGTGTTCGCTTTTATTATTCGCAGTTATTAGAGAAAATCAAAATTCTAATATTACCTGTTCCTAATGATGACGCTTTTGTGAATGTGAAAAAAGCCAGACTGCTCCGAGCTCTACATCACTGCTTGCAGCTATATTTGGAATATAATTCTATATATTATTTGTTTTACTGCAGCAGCAGCAGCAGCATCATGGATTGATTTGTTGTTTGCCTCACTTCACTATTCTCAAAAGCAATGGTACTTATTTGCTTTGAAAGTGTGACCTCTAGTGGCAAACATTTTGCATATTTAAATTTTCCCATATAGGACTTCCATTTCACCAACAATATTCATTAACCGTGATTTGTTGAAGTTTAAAATGCACATACATGTACATTACAAACAGCCTGAATCATTTTTCTGCGGGGAGAAATATTAGTGGGGCTGTTAAACAAACTGGATTAGCCACTTAAGACTAGGTTTGTAATAATACGCATCATAAATCTGCCACTATACTCAACTCGTTAAATCTACTTATCTAATTCAATACACTCTAATGTTTTCTACAAAATGGAGAAAAGTCTCTTGGTAGGAGTGGAACGCAAGCATTCTTAAGTGTTAGAAACATAGTTATAAATACTTCCTGAAAGAGGAAATATATAATCTGCATTCAGACCACACTTTTTGAAGCAGACTACACCATGTTCAGGTTCAGGTAGGAGAGCAGCGAGGCGTAAAGCTTTTTGTTCCAATGCCATGTTGAGTTAGTTTTTCTTTGTGTTATGAATAGATACGAGCCAGAAATTCTGATTCTATCACTTCTAAGTGTGATCGTGTTGCTCGTTTCTGGATGTGCTGTGCGCTACTGCTGCAGGAAGTGCAATAAAGGACATAAAGGTAAATAGCTCTGCAGTTTAAAACGTAGAAGAAATAAAAGCAAAATGTGAACCCTCTCTCAACAATAACATGCTAATTAAAAGTCAAGGATTTCTTATGTGTGTGTTTGCAGATGAGAAAAATCCCTCTGAATACACCGAGGTCAACTATATTCTTCATCAAGATGCATTTAATGCAGTCAAACGCTTTTAGAACTTTATTACAATCATTAAGTGTCACGAAATATGCTACTTTTTAATCCGTTTCAACTTGTACGTTCTCCTGAATGTTATGAAAACATGTTTTGCCACCAGAAGTAAAAATTAGAAGTAAAAAAGTCTCATTTCTCAAAATCATTGATGATTTAAAAGGTCAAACAAATTTTACGTGGATTATAAATCAGTAGAAGTCATCGTCTCGGTCACTCAGATCAGCAAAATGTCATCAGCAGGAAATGTAATTAGGTTGAGAGTTCAAAAACTGCATTTTTCTTCTTTCAGAATATTGAATAAAGGGAATGTTTAGTTGTGTGTGAATTCATAAAGTCACAGAACTTGCACAGAAATGTTTGAGTAAATAAAGGAGATGAATAGCGGATCGTCTTAAAACTTCAGAATTTTGGATTTCAGCAAATACGTAAAAAGTAAAAAAATTACTTTATTGTCGTTTTTGTTCAGAAATCTTTCCTTTTATCCATTTATTGATGAGTTTTGAAAAGCTAGGGATATGTTTCAACTTCCTCAAAATCAGGTTTGAAGATGCGGCTCTGAGTCTTTTAGGAGACAGGAGAGTTCAGGGTTTTTGTTTCTGTGCGCGCTAGTGAGGTCATTTATGTTCCCAGGTTGCTAGTTCATTTGTGTTAACATGCAAATGAGGTAGCATCATTCATTTCAACAGTTTGCTAGTCTGTTTATTCGTGTAAGAATACTAGTAAGGTACCCTGGAGGGAGTCAAAAATGGGCGGAGCCAGCTTTCACCAGCATGGAACTGCATCACTTCCTGATAACCAAAAATGGGTCCAGAGAGGCGGGACATGGGTGCAGCGAAGACATCTGGTTGGATAAATTTGAAAGTAATTAAAAAATTATTCTGATTGGCTGAAGGTTTATTTTTATGTTTCTTGAACAACAAGTTGAATAATTCACCCCCCTCAGAGTGTTCCCGAAGGTTAAAACTAACAATAAAAAAAAAACAGCACCAGGGGTGTAAACATATTTTCTCTTTTCAGCTCCAAAGTTGGGCAGTTTTATCATTGAATTTAACAGTGAATGAGAACCTGCTCACTTCTGACCCGAGCAGCCGGTCAAGGTACTACAGTTCAGCCACTTCCTTTATTCAGGGAGGGCAACCTCCTCTTGATGCGTGATAGTGACTGCAGTTCTCCGAGCGGCCACTTGAGGCTGACTCGAAAAGGCAGGAGGTTCTCACTCACACAAATGTTAAAACTGAACAACTTTTGGGGGTGAAAAAAACATGTTTCCACTCCTGGCTCCATCAGAATTGTTGATTCAGATCTCTAGTTTAGATCTTCACGAGCACTCTTAGGGGGTTAAATATTTTTAAAATTTGTTTGTTTGAGAAATATAAAAATTAAACCTTCAGCCAATCTGACGCCTTCAATATGGCCATCACTCGCCTCTGAGGAGGTGATTTTGAGCACTGGCTCCGCCCACTCTGAGCTTCATTTGACTTTGCCAGAAACCTATGGGTGACGAACACTCCGTCCATGTTATATACAGTTAATGGTCGCCCCTTGTTTGCTAGTCAGTTCATTTGTGTTAGTAGGCTAGTGAGGAAGCCTAATTTACCAACTCAGTTTATTTTTTGTTAAGCTAGTGACATAATCACTCCAATAAAAGTGATTAAGAAAAATATGCAAAGGCCTTGAGGTAAAATGTCTTTTAAGTCATTTTAAATGCACCATCTTCAATCTGCCGATTTTCAGATTGTCTGAAAATATGAAAAAACTCAGCTCTCAGTCAGATGTAAAGTTTATTGTGAGTATTTTTGTGCTTCAGAAATGTTTTCAGCAGGGACCCTTGTCTTCCATCTCAGTTTTTCCAGCTTATCCGATGATCTGAAATAAAAATGAAGCTTGTTAATCATTTGGGTTTCAGTGATCAAGTACTGTAGTTTTTAGGACCAGCACTTACGCCACTGATCCAGCTGCTGTAGGCAGACACACGGGTGAAGACTGTGGGCTTCTGGTAGGCGTTGCAGCCTGATGATGACACGAAGCTGGTCACACCGTGAACCACGTACTGACCGCTGACCTGACAGTTCAGAGGGCCACCAGAGTCTCCCTGAAACAGACAGGAGCCGGAGCCAGAAATGAGTTCAAGTAAGTTTCAAGTTGAACTGAGCCAAATGAATCATGCTGAAATGAGATTCTGTAAAAAAAGAAATGTACAATTGTAGGATATGATTATTACAGACAAGGGGCTCTGATTAAAATCACTATAATCTCTAAAGCAACCAGATATGCTGGTTAACGCCAGCAGAATCAGAAAGATCTTTATTTCCGATTGTGCGGCGCGCACACAGAAGGAATGTGTTGTGGTGCAGGGGTACTCTCCTGTGTTGGTACAAAAAAACGACACAATAATGTTACACAGTAACACAGCTTAAATAAGTAAAGTAAAAACAAAGCACAGCAACAGAACAACAGAATGTGGAGCGACTGGAAAAGTGCGGAGTCCACATCAGAGTCCTGTTGTTTAAATAAAGGTATCTCTCTCTTTATGTACATTTATACGTTATATTTGTTTACTATTTTTGTCATTAGCTCTATTCTCAGCCGCTCTCTCTCAATGAGCATGAGAACTTTCAAGAGTTTTAATATTAGATGATGAGTGTGAGGCTGTGTTTATATGAACTCAGAGCTACCTTCAGATCGTCATCTCGGATATTTCATCGTTGAGTGTTTATCTGTCGAGTCAGCAGTCATGTTATTAGTAAGAGAAGCACAAATTCGAGCTGTTAAAGGCATCAGACTCCTTTAAATTCTGAATGCCTGGTTAAAAATAGTTGATTTGAGGTTAAAACTTAGCAAACGTACCGTAACATCTTCCTTCAGTCCAGCCGCAGATATTAGCCATATATTAACTGTGCAGCTAAATCTTTCATCAGGACAGGCGCGCTTCTGTCGCATGAATGGCTCCACATTTAATAACCTCAACACATGTTTATAAATGTGTGCAGGAACATTGACACATACTTACAGATTTTTTTAGGGCAAACTCTGTTATTTTTTCAGTTTAAAGTTACACTAGATGTGAGATTAAACATGGAACAGCCTGTTTTTAGAGACAGTTAACGAAATTTAACGAAGGGCTAGCGCTGGGGTGTCCAACGTCGGTCCTGGAGAGCCGGAGTCCTGCACATTTTAGTTGCAACCCTGCTGTAGTATGCATACTACTCTACTTCAGCCAATCAGAGGACCATAATTAGTGCCACAGGTGTGTTTCATGATGGTTGAACCAAAAGTGTGCAGGGCTCCGGCTCTCCAGGACAGACGTTGGACACCCCTGGGCTAGCGCGAACGAGAGATTTCTAAACTTGGCAGAGCCTGGAGGGATAGGCCTTTGATTTCATTGGACTAGTCAAGTGTCTGTTAAGAAAATCAACCAATGGGCCACGATTCATCTGTTATAAACGCTGTCGTCATGGCCGATAATGTGTTATTTTTACTATTGTTATCATCGGTCAAAAAGTGTGCGTCGGCCCATTGGGAACAAATGAAAAGATTACATTTCATGACTATATCACAAACAGCTGAGAGACTGGATTGACGTCAAAGGGCACTTTATAAGCATGCCACATGATAGTGATATAATGATTCATGGTAGCAAAACAATATATTAGCAGGTTGCATGTGAATTGGTTGTGTAATCTGGTTATGTCCTGTTTCTTAGTAACTGCACTTTTTCACATTAACAAACGTGTAAATTCATGCCAGCATGATTCGTTTTTGTTGTTAGTTTGTTGGGTAGGTGTGTGTGTATTAATGCTAGACAAACAAGTGAGATTTCAATTTCTTTCAGTATTAGCTCGCTAGTCATGTAGCCTAATTTAAGTTATTTATGTTTATGTTAACAGTTTGCTAGTCAGTTTATTTGTGTTAAAATGTTAATGAGGTAATCTACTTTTTAGGTTAATTTGTGTTAGCATGCCAGTGATTTATGCCTAATATGTGTGAACAGTTTACTAGTATGATGCTAATTATTTCTAGTAAATTTGTAACATGTTGCTAATTATCATATTGAGCTGTAAATTTAGGTCGCAATGACTAATAATAAGTTTCTAATTCATACAACAAACATTTAAATTCAAGCTAGTTCACCCAAGATCAAAATATTACGATATAGGAAACTATTTTAACCCAGAATAGCCAGTGTTTTTGAAAGCCACTATTAAGGTATTTATACAAAACTCCCTAAGTTAGTTTTATCCAAAAAAGAAATAATTTTTTTGTTAATTTTACAGGAAAAGGTCCTGATTGGTTGTTTGCTCACCTGGCATCCGGACAGGCTGCCGCCTCCAGCGCAGACCATGGTGTTCTTGGCGGTGCTTCCCCACCAATCGCTGCGGGTGCAGGTGTTATAGTCGACCACAGGCAGGTAGGCCTGTTTGAGCTGAGCTGAGAGAGACCCACCAGCTGCATCACGAGAGAAAACACAGAGCCACATTATTCAGAGTAATAATAACAAGAATAACTAGTCAGTGCAAAGGTAGAGTTACTCTGAGTGCGTCCCCAGCCGGTGATGTAGCAGGGGTTATTGTGGGGCAGAACCTGTCCAGATGGGGGCAGTGCAGCCAACTGCACGTACGAGTTCAGACTGGCATCGGAGGACAGACGGAGAAGAGCAATATCGTATCTTTAGGGGGGAAAACACAAGTTAGTGAGATGATTTTAAACTTTACAAGTGCAAAGTTTCAATAGAAGCTTGTTCCAATTTTAGTTTAAACTTAAGTTTTGTGTATTTTGGAAACTCAAAATTATGCCCATACCCTGAAGCCACGTTGTTGCTGTTCCAGTTGGGGTGGATGTAGACGCGGCTGACGGTCATGTACTGCTCGCGACCCTCTTGGTTGTAGATGTCGTGGTCACCGAGGACAACACGCCAAGTTCTTGAGCTAAAACAGAAGATTATTCAGAGTTTCAAACTTTTCTACTCGTATACATTCCCTCATGCGATGTTAAAAGTGCAGTTTGGGATTTCTATGAGACTATGTGAGCTAGTGATGTGTCGTTCATGAACGATTAGTTCTTTTTGAACGACTCTTTAATGTGACTCGTAGGAAGGAATCGTGTCGGAGAGGGATTCTTTCAGTGGCGCATGCGCAACATTCTTCTGGTTTTCTGAGCGTAACACGATCATCATTAATGATGAGAGAACGAAAGGAGCGGAGGACTCGGTGAAAGAACAAATCTTTTCTGTTTCTGGCTCAAACTGCATTTGGTTAACATTAGAGAGCGTCACGTGACAGAAGAACTAAAGGAGCCGGAAGACTCAGGGAAAGAACGAATCTTGTAGGTATTCGGCTCATATTGTGTTGGTAAATATTAGGAGCATCACGTGACAGAAGGCCCCGGGGCCGGACTGAACTCGTTACCATCAGAGAGAAGAAATGTGAGGAACGAATGAGACTTTAACCTAAACACGGATCAGAGCTGAGCTGAATCAGACAAAAAGACTCAGGTAGGCTTAATTAAAATAAGTTTTTTGTCTTCAAGCATTATAGTTTTGTCTTATTTGTAGTGTGATTCGGGTTTGTGTATATAATAAATGTGTTAGGGAAGAAACACACAACATTTTATTGGTATTTTACTAAAATGAATGAAATAAACGAAATAACGCAAAAAAAATATTCGTTCATTTTGCTGAACGGGACTCAAAGATCCGACTCGGTGAAATGATCCGAACTTTCCATCACTAATGTGAGGCTATATTTGAAACCAGCAAAACTAAAGACGCCCCTGGACCAATAGCATCTCATCTCAGTTTTAATAGCTCCTGGTGATTGGCTACAAGTTCTGACAGAACTCGGCCTGACTATATTACCCTTCTATATTATTATATTCAACCTGGTGTTTAATTGCATGTTCATATATATATATTACCCTTCATCCATCATGTTAGACCTGAAACTTTACTCCCTTTTCTGTTCTTTCTTGAGATTTTAACTCCAGTTTTTGTGACTGCATGTATACTATCTAGTAAAAAAAATTTTATGCAGTGCACTTGTTCAAGTCATTGCTATAAATATGGAATAAGCAACAATTTCAGTGTTTGCATTCACTTCCACTTATTTGTTTGCATATAAACTAGTAAAACTGAAAAGAACAGACAGTCTATGATATTTATTTTAAAGGCTATTAAGGAACAAAAATTCTGAACAAATCGGTACGTAACATTTGAGATGGACCCTAAATATGTGAATTGAAAATGTTAATTATTAAGCTGACTAAATGCCAGTGTGCGCTTTTAATTGTAAAAACGAACTGTTTACAAGGTGACAATAAACCCATGTTATTAAACGCTTACGTGTCGACGCAGTGGGCAGCGGTCAGCACCCATCCCTTCTTGATCAGAGTGCCTCCGCAGGTGTGATAGTAGCTTCCGCCGGACAGGTACTGCAGAGAGATCTGCGGACGGTACAACACAGACATCCAATCATCTAACACAGTGCTTCTCAAACTTTGGTGCTACGCAGATGCCTGTTAGTGTTTTACTATTGGTAAAATGAAAAATATATTTATAAACATTGTCAAAAAAATTGCCTCTTATTTGAGCTGTACTCAATTGTAGCTGAATAGGTCGATACAGTGTGGTTACACTGGAGTGGTCTATTTTAATGTTACTCATTATGATGGTTCTTGGTGGAATTTTTTGGGGGAAACATCTGATCTAGGACCCTTTAGCTCTTTAAACGACAATTTACAGACAAGTAATTCTTGTTTTCGTCCAACACTTTGTAATGTTTAAAAAAAAAGTAGCGTTTATCTTACATTATGAGTCTTTTATTTGAGTTCTGGTGAAAGATGCAGTACCTGCCAGGGCCAGGAGTTGGGTCTGGCCACCTCTCCTCCAACAACCCTCTCCTGGATGGCCTGATCCTCCAGGTACCTGGGCTCAGCCAGTGCTGGAAACACAGAAAACATCTCAAGATTTGAGTCATTTCAGGAAAAACATGAAGAAAGTGTGCTTGGCGAGGTTCTTTTAAATTAACTCTTAAAATATGATTGAGTTAGAGACAGGAAGAAATAGGACTGAAGTTTTAGAGAAATCAGAGAAAAGGGACAATGACATCTTGCAGGCTTTCTATTTGGTGTGCACAATGTACATTTCCCCAAAGATGAAGCTAATTAAGACAAAAAATAATCACAGATGGTTTCATTATTCGCTGAAATGATGAACAAACACTCTTAGGAAAACAGACAATTGTAAAGATTCAGACATTTACAAGCACTTTAGTGGATCATATCTCTCATCAAACGACGAAGTGATGAAGAGAAAAGGACCGGTGACTGTGCCTTGAGGAACAACAGACCTATGGTCAAAGGGACAACAACCCAAGTCTGTTTTTGATGACCATAGAATCCACGAGAGGCAATCAAACCCCCGGAACGTCAGCCTCGGCACTGTTAGCATCTTCTTTTATACAGCTGGACGATTAAGAAAAAAACTTTTGTATGAACATAAGAACATTTGTTTGCCCCATGATTCTCTGCAGACCTGAATTCAGAAAAATGTTGTCGTATCAGTTTCTAGTTCTTAAAACTCACTTGAAAACTCAATTCAAATATAAGAAATAAATAAATAAAGTACAGAACAAAATTGGGTCTGTTTCTCTGGGAATCAAGACTAAATAAATGTACTTTTTAAACACAAGAATATAGTTTTTTTTCTAATTTAAGTGCTATTTTTTTTTAAGCAAAATGCCTCTCATTAGTTGCTTTTTAATAAAGTGTGTATTTGTTTGATTGAGGCTTATTGGCATTTTACAGCATTTAAAAAACTGCATGAAAAAAGGGTTAATTTGTAAAATACATGTTGCAAATAATGCAATTAATCAAAGTGGTGGCCATAAGTACCACAAGTGTTTTGTAATAAAATGCAATAATGTAACTAAAACGAAAAGTTATATAATAGTTTTTTTCATCCTGTTAATTTTTAAGCATGAACGACCTCTCGACCCATAGTTCCACATTATTGGATTTACTTTTTTTTTTTTTAATCAAAAGTAAGCTAACAAAGCAAATTTTATTTAACTTACGGGATCCCACAGACAGAAATATCATTACAGATGTGGTTTCTATGACGACTATAATGATACATTTTTTTACAACTATTAATTTCTTTATTTATATGGAGATTTTAAGGAGGATTTACATATTTAAAAAAAAAATTTGTTTGTCAAATTTTGTCGAAATTGCTGCATATTGTACCTTAAACTTAAAAAACGCACAATTATGCACCTTTTTTCTTTACGTAATGATTTTGTACCTTTAAAATGAATCGAAGGTCCTCAGTTGTCCCCTTAAGGTCACATGTTGTACCCTAAATGGTTTTTCTCTGATAAAGGTACAGAACTAACACCTACTAATAATGTGTGTTTTATAATAGATTTTGCTTAGAGAACACTCAGATTCTCTCTTCTGCTGGTGTTTTGTTCCATCAGCTAATTTTTGACTCGAGCTCCTGAATATGAGAGTTCTAATTAGATTTCTAAAGTACACAGTTTCAGTGTAGATCTTCGTGACTAAAATTAGATTTGTATTGGGAATAAATCTTTATTTATTTTGTTAATTTTGAAAGCTAGTTTATACCGTGATTCATGTGTTATTAGTATTAGTACTGATATATGTTATAATTTATATATATTATAGCATTATTGTACTCATAAAAAAAAACACTCGTCTGTCAACCATCAAATTTGGTAAAAAGAAGTCAAAGGTTATCATATAATTAAATATAATCTTATATAAATAATATAATCTGTGTTATGCTATGTTATTTTATTGATAAAATATCTATTAGCAGAACCATAAAAGCAATAGCCAGACATTTTGGGTTGCCGGGATGCAGGGAAACTGTTTTAAAAGCTTGCTACCACGATGAACGGGGAACTCCTCCACTTACGTTTCCAAAATGAACGTAACTATTTGAACAGACCCGTAAGAGACTATTATTCACTTACAGTCTTTAGCATCCAATAAATCCACTTAAAGAGCTTCCCTGAGTGTGAACGCTAATGTTTTCTGCGTCTTCCACACGTTCGCTCCAAACAGGGAGAGCCTGCTTTCGGTTACTATGCTGCCCGCGTATGCGCAAGCCGTTCTGAGAGATGAGAGGGTAAAACGTTTTGATAAAAAAAAAATAGCTTAAACGTGTATTTTAAATTCTGTTTTCTGTCTTCCTTCCTGTTTTTATTCATATATTAAGCCAAAAACGTATGAAATTAACTAAAGATTTAACATAGCGTTGTGTTGCTGTTGAGTTTGGTGTTGTTGTTTGAAGAGAACGAGAGAAGGTCTCACCCAAAGCGGCCAGCGCACTCAACAGCAGGATCCTCAGCATGTTTCCAGTCGCCCTGGATTTCTCCAGCGAGGTCTCCTGGACCTATATATAAGGCCTCAGACGGCCGGCGCATGACGGAGCAGCTGCTGCGGTACCCACAGGTGTGTGAAACAGACAGGTTTCCCCAATGCCACGACTCGAGCGAGGCTGCTTATCTGCTGCGTGGAGAGCGCTCGACCTGAATAAACCTGCAGTTTTCCACTGAAACCAGACTGACTCAGCGTTATTATCACTTTGGGTTGTGTTAGTGTCACTCCTCGAAAACGGCATTTTTTTATTGTGTTGGACAAAATGAATGTTGAAATTTGTGTAAAACAGAACATGCAATACTAAAACATGACTAATTGTTAGATTAGTAAAGCAGTGGAATGATTTAACCCTTTCAGAGCTGTATTTTATTTGTTTGGGAATTGTTTGCAAAAAAAAAAAAAAGAAGCAATGTCCAAAAGTTTCATACGCTCTAGTCAGCAAAAACTATTTGGCCCAAGCTTGGAATTCGTCTGGCAACTGTCTGGCATTGACCTACAGTATGTGAGCCAAGCTTGGCCCACGCCTGGCAAAGCTGGCGCTGTTTTTAGTGTGGCACAGAACTCATTTGTAGTGCTTGGTCCAGACATCAAATATTGGCACATACACCAATTATACAGAATATGAGCCCTATTTATAAAACATTTACTTTTTTAAAATCATTATTTTAAATACATTGACCTATTTCGGTTAAACACCATGTAAACAACACAATAGCTCATGCACAATACTATGACGATAGAATTTAACCAGATATCGAGACATTTTCTGTGGCGGGATCGAGATTGTGAATGCACTGCCTCCCCTTGATAAAACGGCTCTGATTTTAAAAAGTAGAATGTTATAAGTCTCATCTTAAAACCTATTTTCACGCTTTGGCCGTTAACTTGGCCTGAGCTTGTGTGGTCCTCTGTGTCTTTTATTAAAGGTTGCATTTTAGGTTTGGTTTGTTTTATTGTGTTTTTGCCTGTTTTAGTAATCGCATTCCTTTTTAATGTTGTTTTAAGAGTTTAAATGTTTTTAAATATGTGTTATATGAATTCAGGCGTCACAGTGGCGCAGTGGGTAGCACGGTCGTCTCACAGCAAGAAGGTCGCTGGTTCTAGGCTCGGCTGGGGCAGGTGGCATTTCTGTGTGGAGTTCTCATGTTCTCCTCGTGATCGCGTGGGTTTTCTCCGGGTGCTCCGGTTTCCTCCACAAGAACAAAGACATGCGGAATAAGTGAATTGAGTAAGAACGATTGTCCATAGAGTTAAAGTGTGAATGTGTGTGTGAATGTTTCCCAGCGATGGGTTGCGGCAGGGAAGGGCATCCGCTGCGTAAAACATATGCCAGAGAGTTGGTGGTTCATTCCGCTGTGGCGACCCCGAAAGGGAATAAAGCCGACATGAAGATGAATGTTATATGAATTCATAACACAATATGTGTTAGCTCGGCTGAGACCTGGGCCAGACTGTGGCCTTTGTCTGGCATCAGGAATTGGTTCAAATCTGTAACGTAATTCATCGTGGCACTTGAACCTCACTGTAATAAAAAAGAGGTTTTTAACAGAAAAGTTTAGCTACAGAATGTGTGAAATTGCAATTTTGTAAGAAGATCAGGAAAATATATAAAATACCAGTAACCAAATATCTTTTGCAAAAGCTGAAAGTGGGCCAGATTTGGACCAAGTAAGATCTGCTATGTGGGCCCCTGCTGATTGGCTACTAGTTTTCTTGTCGTTTTAGTGAATTGTCCTGAAAGCCCTTTTGATAAATTCTATAAAATTGACCTTTAAATCATTTCTGATTGTTAGTTAATGCTTGTTTTCTATTTTTCATGTTATTTTAAACCTTTTTTTTGTGCAGCTCTTTGGGTAACCGGAGTTATTTGTATATATATATATATATATATAGTATTTTAAATTAAGTCCCGAATTACCATCAGGTTTTATTTAATGTAAGTTTGAAACTGTTTTTCATGCTGCTAATGCAGGCGGGTTCATCCTTTTCCTTTAGTTTGGTTTGTATTCAGAGCTGATATCCTTCTGAGGCTGATAAGAGATAGATTTGGACTTTCCAGAAGTGTTTTTTCCATCACTCTCCAACACAAGCCAGCAAACACATCACCCTGTTTTGCCTCTAATAACTTTATACTTGTGTAGATTCCAAATTTGAACCTGAAATTGTCACATTATAAAAAGTTAGAATTTCTTGCAGTTGTTAATGGAAAAGTTTTTACCCTAGCAGCACAGTAGAGGGCGGCAGCGCGCAGTGCAGTTTCAGCTGAAGCAGAGCATTACTATGAAAAATAACAATACAAATGTTTAAAAATAGATATATTTTGAAAAATAGATCGAAATTTTGAGAAAAAAATTACTAGAACTTTTAGAATTAAGTTTTTTTATAACATGTCTAGCTTTTTATACCAATGAAGTATTGAAGCCCAATAAAAAATACTTTGGCTTTAAAAGTCTACATTTTGACTTAGGAAGTTGTCAATTTGAGATAAAAAGTCATATTTTTTACTAAAAAAGACGCCCACTCTAATATCAACTTCATGAACACACTTTATATCTCAAATTACATAAAAACAAATCCCACTGAATGCTAAATCCAATAGTATAAGGAAAAACACTTTTAAAATGATGGTTGGAAATAAACAACAAGAATATCTTGTTTATGTAGATAATCACCAAAATGAATTAAAGTTGATCGATGAACTGTCTGTATTTCAGACACGACTGGCCAAAGAGCACTCAATTTAAAATAGTCTGTACCACAATCAAGAAATGTAGCCAAATAAAGATCAGACACCTTAGCTGTGTCTCAATCAGTGCACTTTCCACACTAAGGGTTCGAAATAAGAATTAGGGTGTCCAAAACCATAGTACACTTTTAAAAAGTAATGTGTGATGACGTGATCACAACTACTTTTGTCACGTGATGTTTTATTGTGTCCCAGATCTTGTCTTACACACCAATAAGTATCTACATTAAGGGTGCAGTGTAAGTATTTGGATTGGGACGCAGCAATAATCTGATACGTTGGTTTAAAAAAGGGATCCCCACGTGTTAGTTGTAACCCTGCTCTAGCATGCATACTAGAAGCTTAATTCAGTTGTGCCATCTTAGCTACTTTGTTGCTTGATTTAACGACTTTTCAGACCGTCTAGTGACTTTTTTTTTTATCCTAGCGACTATCGACAAATCTAGCGACTTTTCTGCTGTTCCTGGCGACTTTTAGTGACTTTTTTTTGCTCTGGCTGACAGCTCTTCAGATGGAGGAACGCTGCTGCAATGTCTGTGCTGTGCCTTCTGTCACTCACCAGGTCTCATTCCAGGGTCTGACTCCTTCAGAGTGCGCAGTCTTCCCAGCCTCCAGAGGCTGAAGCTTTGGAGGATCCTCCAAAGGCTGCGACAATCGTTGGTTCGCAAAGCGTCTTGGGATATGTGAGGCTACGAAGGATGGAAGTGATGTATCCTCGATATTCTGGGATAAAGGGTATGATTGAAGGACATGAAGATCCATCCATCCATCTTCATGTCGGCTTTATTCCCTTTCGGGGTCTCCACAGCGGAATGAACCGCCAACTCTCTGGCATATGTTTTACGCAGCGGATGCCCTTCCCTGCCGCAACCCATCGCTGGGAAACATTCACACACACATTCACTCTTTAACACTATGGGCAATTGTTCTTATTCAATTCTCTTATTCTGCATGTCTTTGTTCTTGTGGGGAAACCGGAGCACCCGGAGTAAACAGAAATGCTACCTGCCCAAGCAGAGCCTAGAACCAGCGACCTTCTTGCTGTGAGACGACCGTGCTACCCACTGCGCCACCGTGACGCCGACATGAAGATGAATGAATGAATATAGTAAGGACCCTTCGATTTTTTGTGAAATGGTTTGGCCTTCATGCAGCGTTGAGACATAAGTTCCCTTGAAATGCGCCCTCCGAAGGATCCAGACCCTGGATTGACAAATAGTCCTCACCCCGGGTCACCCTAGTCAATGCTCCCGGCTTCTTCTTCTCAAGGTTCTCAATGCTCAAGGTTCTTCTTCTTTGTCTGCTTTTTAATTGCAGTTTGCAAGCCTTCTTAATGGTTCATTACTGCCACCAACTGAAAAGTAGTATGAACTATATATGAGGGAGGGAAAATTAACCTTTCCTATTATTATTTATATTCTAACATTATTGTCTTTTTAGGATATTTTCTTTAGGATTTTGATTATTGTTATAGGCTCTGTTATTATTTCTCTAATCTCTTTCAGCATTTCTTTTCTTTCCATTTAATTTGTTTTACATTTAAGTATTACATGTTCTATTGTTTCCTCTATTCCGCAATTATCACAATTTTCCCGCCGCAAGGTTTCCAAATTGTGGGTCTTTATTATAAAAACTATAAGTACTCTAAAATGTTTTGTTACATAGTTGCACAAGAATAGTAGCCTGTGCCTGTGCGAGGTTTTCCTCCCTCACATCATCATCATCATCATCATCATCATCATCATCATCAAATACTTTTTAGACATTCATTTCTTGACACAAACCGTGAAACCAAAATTGATCTAAAGATGTGATTAGTTTAAAATCACAGAGCTTATCTTTTACGTTATTTACTTAATTCCGTTCTCAATGTTTTATTATTAAATTTTATTTAGCATGTTTTATAACGCCATATGTGTTAATTTAATTAAATTAAACACATGTACCTGCAGTACTCTTATGCTTGCATTGATAAAAACCCACTGGTGGCGGGGAATGTATGTCACGCACGTCACATGGTATTTATGCAAAGTAGGCGATGACGTCATCCAGCGCCTTTTAGCTACTATTGAGCCAGACTATAGCGACTTTTCTTACTGAGAAGTTGGCAACAGTGGCTTAATTAGTGCACCAGATGTGCTTCATGATGGTTGAACCACAAATGTGCTCCAGGACCAGATTTGGCGACCCCTGGTTTAAACAGTGGAACAGCAGGACGTTTAATACCCAGCAGATGCCATCGTCAGAAACTGTTTGACTTTGCTCTTGACTTTGGTTTTAACTTCCTGCAGTTCATTCGCGGCTCAATCTTCATTCCGGAGCTCATAAAAGCTCCATTCAGAAGCCAACGGTTCATGCACAATAGAAAGTCCAAATCACCTTTTATACTGTCCCTAATTAAAGCAGGAGTCATTAAGTTTGGATTCTTCTCTTATCAGACTCCATTAGCCAGATAGGCGTCCGGGCTGGTAATTGAGCTAGCGCCGATGCTAACACCAGGAGCGTCCTGTTACCAGCTGGAAGCTTCACACGGCTCTGCGGCCTCCTCTTCTGGAGCTCTCATGAGTCCGCTGGACGCTTTTAATTAAAGATGTTTGTTGCTGATAGAATGTCATCTCTTAATGAAGGCAGGATTTGAGCAAATGAGTTTTGGAAGTTAATGAGTTGAGCTGAAGAACTCACGCGGGGCGTTCGCGAGCTTTCGGGGAGCTCTGTGAGCAATGAGTTTTCATTAAAAAAATCTTCTAAAAAGACGGAGTTAACTTTATTGATCCTCTAACTCTCTCTGTTCCTCCAGTGCAACGATAACCAGGTGCAATCCCTGTCATTTTAAACAATATTTATTTATAGTATATTTATAAACATTTAGAAATGACATTTTATAACATTATTGAAATTTTACTGTGAATATCTTTTCTTGCTTCCTTCCTTGCTTACTCTTCATTTCCTTATTTCCTCTCTTCTCTCCTTCCTTACTTTGTCTTTCTTTTTTTTTTTGCTTGAAATATTTTCTTCTTTCCTTTTGTTCAGGCGTTCTCTCCTTTCTTACCTCCACCCTCCTCTCCATTTTTCACTTCCTTTCTCCCCTTCCTTGCTTCCTCTTAATTTAGTTCCTTCCTCTCTCCTCTCTCTCCTTTCTTTCTTTTCTCCTTGACATATTTTCATCTTTACTTTTTGTTCTGTCTCTTTCCTTCCTCAACTCCACTCTCCTTCTCTTTATCTTTCCCTTCGCTTCCCACTTTCCTTACTTCCTCTTCCTGTCTTCTTTACTTATTTCATTATTTCCCGTTTCTTCTGTTTTTTCTTCCTACGGTTCTTCGTTCAGTTTATTCTATCTTTCCACATTTCCTACTTCCCCTTCCTTTCTTTTCTCATTTACATTTCTCATTTCATTCTTTCCCTTTCCTTCTGTTATTTTCTTCCTCCCTCCCTCCTTCCTCTCCTTTCTTTCTTTTGACCCACTAAATGCTTACTTGCTTCCCTTTTCGTCCACCTTTTGTCTGTCCTTTTCCCCCTCCATCCTTCCCTTCTCTTTCCTCCTGAAACTTCCTCTTCCTTTCTTATTTCATTATTTCCATTTCCTAACACTTTTCCCCTCTCTCCTTTCCTACACCCCAATTCTCTTCATCCTTCCAGCTTTCCATCTCTTTTCCCCATCTTTACTTCCTTTTCCTTTCTAGTTTATTTATTTATTTAATAATTTCCTTTTTCTTCTGTTTTGCCATTTCTTCTGTTCTTTCATTCCTCTCTTGTTTCCTCCCTCCTTTTGTTCTTTATGTATTTATTTCCTTTTCTCTCTTGCTTTCCTTCCTCCCTTCTTTCCATCATTCCTTTAATCTCTCCTTCCTAGCCTTCTCTTCTTTCCTCCTCCCTCCACCCTATTTTCTTTTTTAACTTTGTTTCCCCTTTTGTCTCTCCTTTTATGAGAAGATGAGATAGACTTTGACTGTGTAACAAATCTCAGATTGTCTCGCCCCTTCTATAAGTCGCTTTGGACAAAATCGTCTGCTAAATGCATAAATGTAAATGTAAATGTCTCTCCCTCCTCTTCTTTCTGTCATCTTTTGTTCCTTAGATCCTTACTTCATTCAGACTTCGTCACCTTTAAACAATCCTTTCCTCCTCGTCATTGCTTTATTCATTTCTTCCCCATTTATGCTTTTCTGCCTCATTCTTCCTTCTTTGCATTCTTCTTGTCTTATTTTCCTCATTCCTTCATCTTCCTTAATGAGTTATTTTTTTCCTCTTCCTTCTGTCCCCCTTCTTTCCTCCTTCCTTTCTTCCTCTTCCTTTCTTGGCTCATTCTTTTTCAGTTATGTGTTTCTTCCTTCTTCTTTATATTCCTTCTCTTCGATCATTATTTTATTTTGCTTTCCTTGTGTTCCTTCCTTCCTCTTCTCTCGTTTCTTCCTTTTTTCTTATTCAATAATACTTCCATTTCTCATTCGTTCAGATTCTTTACTTGTCATATACTTCCCTCTTCCCCTCTTCCTTGTGTTTCCCCCCTCCCCCTCCCTCTATTCCTTACTCTGTATTTTATCTTTCCTTTCTCTCTCTTCTTGTTTATCTTCCCATGTTTCTTCCATGAACTTTTAGTGACATTTGCTGATGGAACAAGTAAAAAAAAACATTTAAAAACTTAGATAAGAGGTAAAAACTCAGATAAGAGGTCTCTCTCTCTCTCTCTCTCTCTCTCTCTGCTTCTGCAGGTCTCTCGTCCACTGCATCCTGTCATCATGAGAGTGTCAGCAGAGGCTGCAGTGCCCATAAGCTTCATCAGATAAGAGGAAACCTGACGCCGCATCGAGAGCTTTTCCCCCTCCTCGGAGCGCCTGTCTGTCGAGCTGCAGATCCCTCGGGTTCACTCTCATCATACACGCTCGCTGCGACCCCGGAGTTATGATGCAGGTACACACAGCGAGAAGAAAAGCTCTCCGAGCGTGTCATGTCTGCAGCCCACGGCCCCCATAGTGCGTCACATTGACAGAGGTCACAGATGCTCAGAGCTGCTGGGTTCACACACGGTTTGATAACCCTTGAATAGTTTTTAGCTGTGATGTTTTTGTGACAAACAGATTTCGCACAAACACGTAAAGGTGAGTTCGAGCAGCTCAGGGACTCAGACGACGAGGGGAGCGGATCTATTTTTAGATCCCAACTGTACAGGAGAAAAAAGAACATGCGTCTCAGTTACTAATAAAACAAAAATCTACATTTAACCATCTTTGCATCCTTAAAAGAGTGCTAATTTCTTGACTAAATCTCGACTAGTTTATTGGTTATTTGAACTTCCTCTTTTTTCTGTTTCCCTCCTTTCTTCAGTCATTTTTCATTCGTTCTATCCTTAAATTGTCCTTTCCTCTCTTCTTTTTTGTGATTTTCTCCCTTCTTTTTCTCCTTTCCTTTTCCTTCCTTCCTTCATTCATTGATTTCTCCCTTACCCTCTTTCCTCTTTAATTTCTTTCTTGCTTTATTATTCCATTTCTTCCTTGCTTCTTTCCTTTCTTTGTTCTTTTTTCTTACCAGAAAAAAGAACAAGTGTTTCAGTTACTAATGAAACAAAAATCTACATTTAACATCACCCATCCGTTCATCTCTCTTATGTTGATTTCTGTGCATCCTTAAAAGAGTGCTAATTTCTTAACTAAAAACGACTAGTTTATTGGTTATTTGAACATCCTTTTTTCTGTTTCCCTCCTTTCTGCAGTCATTTTTTTATCCTATCTTTCCTTTTCCTCTTGTCAATCTTATTTTTTAAATAATATTATCTTTTGCTTTTCTTCCTTCTTACCTTTCTTTCTCTCCTTACTCTGCACACATTACATTCTTCTTTCTTTACTATCTTCCATTTAGTTATTTTAACCTTCCCTCTTCTCAGTCTTATATGCTTTCATTTTTCCCTTTCCCGTATTCATTATATCAGTTCATTTCTTTGTTTGCTCATTCATTTGATCTTTCTTTCCTTCAATATTTCCTTCCTCTTGACTCATTATGGGCTTACTTCTATTCTTCCTTTACAGCTGTCTTCATTCTTTCTGAATTTTTCTTGTTCATGTCTTATTTCCTTTTCTTCCCTTCTTTTTTCATGCTTTCCTCTCTTCTTTATCGGCTTCCCTTTACCTTTCTTTGTTTTATTACTTGATTCCTTTCTCCCTTCTTTAGTTCCTTTTTCTGTTTCCTTCATTGCTCCCCTCCCAACTTTCTTCTTCCTTCCTTTTGTCGTTTCCTTCTCCATGTTTTCTTGCTTTCCTATTTGTTTTTTCTTCCCTTGCTTCCTTTCTTACTTCCTTGACTTTTTCTGGCTTCCCTCCTTGCTTCTTTATTTTCTTTTCGACCTTTATTTCAGAAATTCAGCAGCAAAACGGAGGCTGTGTGTGGTTTATCCTCATTGAAGAGCTAATGTAAATGTTAGCGTGAGTGTTTGTGTGAGATATCAATGTCCTCATGCCTCTTGACACCAGGGAAAATGATCCAGAGGCCAATTTGCCAGCTTTAATTGCAATTAAAGCTCAGCCTGAGCAATCGATAAGCTCCTGCTAGCTATATCAAGCTCCACAAACGCTGCCGTGAACTTCCCACCATCACGCTCTCTTAAAAACCCTCGCTCTCTTTATCATGCGCTGTCATTCTCCTCCCGCGTCTTTGTGAGACGCTTTTCTCTCTCTGCTGTCTCCTCCGGGACGTGACAGATGATCCAGAGGCTGATTGATCGTGGGAAGTATCGGGGATTCGTCTCTGTCGCTGGCCTCCTGGAGAGGAGCGGGGCTAAAAGGTAATTAAGATCGGCCCTTCGCGTGGATCCGTCAGTGTCAGCGCACATCAGGGGCTGAGAAGGACTGCGGCTGGGTTTGATTTGTTGTCCCCCTCCTTCAGCAACCCAACCACATATTTTACATCATTTATTCCGGAGCTGATGTCACAGATGCTGAGGAGGAATCACCTTTGCAGGAACTTCTTGCGCCTCAAGAAAGTAAAGATGCTCTTTAGAACAAGGGGTGCTCAGGCTCGAGGGATTCTTTTTAAAGCTGAAGAGAAAGTGAAGTATAACTTTGTGCAGCTTATTGTAACTTTGGACATTTCAAGAATTCATAAAAAAAATTTAATAAATAAAAAAGCAAGCTCCTGCACTCCCTGTCGGTGCGCAATAGAAAGAGACTGAACTGTAGTACCTCAACCAACCACCGGGGGCAAATTGAGCGGGTTTTCTTTCACTCCAGTGTTAAAACTGACCAACTTTGGAACTGACAAAAACATGTTTACACTCCTGGTGCTGCAATGTTTAAACAAACACATTTTTAATTGGGTTTGTTTAGGATATATTAAGATTTAAACCTTCAGCCCATCAGGCGTTTGTGCTACACCTTTGTACCGCCTCTGTAGACCCATTTGTGGAAGCACTTCCATGAAGACCATTCTGAGCCTCCTGTGGGTGATGTCCATGTTCTACACAGTCACAGAGTCAAATATGGCTGGGTTTTAAAAATGAACTCTTCACGTAAATGCCTTTAAAATGGTTTTAAATTCCTTCGAATTGGTTTAATAAAACGTCTGCTCATCGTACACGGCTGTTTGTGAGAGTGCTAGTACAAAACGAGAGTTTCTTTATGAGGTCAATCATCTGATTAACAGTTCGGGAGGAGCTTGGCTGGTAGTTGATAATCTAATCATACGGTCCCACCTCTCCAAATCATCTCCAGTATATAAAACAGAACCAAAGAGCTAGCATCTACCTCGTGCAAGCTACTCACCCCTTCGCTACTCAACATGCACGTCTTCTCACTTTGCGTAAGATGTTCTTCACCTTGTTTAAACTACGGTAATAATTGGAAATCAAAAGGTAGGCATTCTCCAGGCACAGGTTGCTCACCGGTCCTGGACTAACACTCGGACAGCTCACCTTGTTGTGATTCTACTCAATTATGAGCAAAACTCGTGAAAAGCAGAATAGGGAAATTACAGAACTTTTCTTGCATTATCCTTTTGTGCACTTAGGTTTCCAGTTTAAATAGTTTTAGGAAACAATTTGCAGTGCTGTACGGTGTAAGTTTAAGACTAGTTTATGGCTGCTGAATTAAGTGATAATCCTCACAGAACTTTTGCTTTGTGTCGCTAACATCAGAAGTCACTAGCAAATAACTACTCTAGTCATTTTTTATAACACAATAACACAAATCACAGAAAATTAAGAAAAGAACTAGAGTTTGAGCTGAGGGTGCTAAAGCTGCTGCTATAAATCTTTTGTTCGTCAGAGAACGCTTAATTTGGGTTTGTATTTGTGAGCGAATGTTCATCTTCTTCTTCTACTTAAATGCGCCTCACGCACAAAATATGGTGCTGCTGCGCCACCGTGTGGCCTGGGTTCACTTGCAGTTCCCCAAAGCGCCATCAAGTGTTCAGGAGATGGTCTGTGCACTCATTTTTGGTGGAGCCACAGCATAGGTGCGTAAAGGCCTTTAATTAACTACTTTTGCATTTGCTTGATATGACTTTACATTTTTTGGATACTCAACCCACCACTGTTACCCAACAGTGAGCCTATCAAAAACTAATAAAAACTGATAACGTCCGGGAACGCTTACAATTACAGTTACAGCTTACAGTTACAGCTCCTGTCTGACTCACAAAGGCCTCCGTATTGTGAGAGACCCCACATCACACATCCTCTTCAGTTTGCTGCCATCAGGGAGGAGGCTGCAGACCCTCCGGGCCAGAATCAGCTGACTGAAGGACAGCTTCATCCACCAGGCCATCAGGAAGCTGAACACTCTCCCAGCTCTTCCTCCGTTTCCCTTTTGTTGCTTTGTAACAAGTTGCATATCGTCTCTCTCCCAGTGCAACTCACTTTGAATAAAAGCGTCTACCAAATGCATAAATGTGAGAAAAGGTATTCCTTCTGTTCTCAGATACTTTTGGATGCCACCTATGATAACATGCATGTGAGTTTGAGTGTTTCTCTGCACCAATCTCTGATAGTCTATTTTGAGTCATATAAAATGACAACCACGTGTTCATTCGCATCTTTGTCCAGCTGTCTGGAGGGAAGAAATGAGAATGCTTGGGTGGAGTTTAGGCTTGGTGCAATGAGAGATCCAGTGAGGAAAATAAGTATTTGAACACCCTGCTGTTTTGCAAGTTCTCCCACTTAGAAATCATGGAGGAGTCTGAAATTTTCAGCGTAGGTGCAGGTCCACTGTGAGAGGAAAATCCAGAAATCACAATGTATGGTTTTTTAATTATTTATTTGTATGATACAGCGGCAAATAAGTATTTGAACAATTGAGAAAATCAATGTTAATAATTGGTACAGTAGTCTTTGTTTGTGATTACAGAGGTCAAACGCTTCCTGTAGTTTCTCACCAGGTTTGCACACACTGCAGGAGGGATTTTGGCCCACTCCTCCACACAGATCTTCTCCAGATCATTGAGGTTTCTGGGCTATCGCTGAGACACACGGCGTTTGAGCTCCCTCCAAAGGTTTTCAATTGGGTTTAGGTCTGGAGACTGACTAGGCCACGCCAGAACCTTGATATGCTTCTTATGAAGCCACTCCTCGTCACGGTGGCGCAGTGGGTAGCACGGTCGTCTCACAGCAAGAAGGTCGCTGGTTCTAGGCTCGGCTGGGGCAGGTGGCATTTCTGTGTGGAGTTTGCATGTTCTCCCCGTGATCGCGTGGGTTTTCTCCGGGTGCTCCGGTTTCCCCACAAGTCCAAAGACATGCGGAATAAGTGAATTGAATAAGAACGATTGCCCATAGTGTTAAAGTGTGAATGTGTGTGTGAATGTTTCCCAGCGATGGGTTGCGGCAGGGAAGGGCATCCGCTGCGTAAAACATATGCCAGTGAGTTGGCGGTTCATTCCGCTGTGGCGACCCCGAAAGGGAATAAAGCCGACATGAAGATGAATGAATGAATGAAGCCACTCCTTTGTTATCCTGTGTGCTACGGGTCATTGTCATGTTGGAAGCCCCAGCCTCGACCCATCTTCAGTCCTCTAACTGAGGTTGTTCCCCAAAATCTGGCAATACATGGCCCCGGTCATCTTCTCCTTAATACAGTGCAGTCGTTCTGTCCTATGTGCAGAGAAACGCCCCCAAAGCATGATGCTACCTCCCCCATGCTTCACAGTAGGGATGGTGTTTTTGGGATGGTACTCATCATTCTTCTTCCTCCAAACACGCTTAGTGGAATTATGACAAAAAGAGTTCTATTTTGGTCTCATCTGACCACATGACTTTCTCCCATGACTCCTCTGGATCATCCAAATGGTCGTTGGCAAACTTAAGACGGACCTGGACATGTGCTGGTTTAAGCAGGGGAACCTTCCGTGCCATGCATGATTTCAAACCATGGCGTCTTAGTGTATTACCAACAGTAACCTTGGTAACGGTGGTCCCAGCTCTTTTCAGCTCATTGACCAGCTCCTCAAGTGTAGTTCTGGGCTGAATCCTCACCTTTCTTAGGATCATTGAGACGCCACGAGGTGAGATCTTGCGTGGAGCCCCAGTCCGAGGGAGATTGACAGTCATGTTTAGCTTCTTCCATTTCTAATGACTGCTCCAACAGTGAACCTTTTTTTCACCGAGCTGCTTGGCACTTTCCCCGTAGCCCTTTCCATCCTTGTGGAGGTGAACAATTTTGTCTCTGGTGTCTTTGGACAGCTCTTTGGTCTTGGCCATGATAGTAGTTGGAGTCTTATTAATTGTATGGGGTGGACTGGTGTTTTTATGCAGCTAACAAACAGGTGCATCTAAATTAGCATAATAAATGGAATGGAGGTGGATTTTTTTAAAGGTGGACTAACAGGTCTTTGAGGGTCAGAAATCTAGCTGATATACAGGTGTTCAAATACTTATTTGTAGCTGTATCATATAAATAAATAGTTAAAAAACCATACATTGTGATTTCTGGATTTTTCTTTTTAGATCATGTCTCTCACAGTGGACCTGCACCTACGCTGAAAATTTCAGACTCCTCCATGATTTCTAAGTGGGAGAACTTGCAAAACAGCAAAACAGGAAAATACTTATTTTCCTCACTGTAGGAGCTTCCAGGTTTGCCCTTTGTTGCGTTTAACCCTGGTCTCCCCTATCTTTTACATTGATACATACGTATTGTATGTTAAATACACAAAAACATAACTTTTGTAACTTTTTGTGTTGCCCCGCCCCAACTTCCTGTCTGCAGAGCGTCTGAGATTTTCTTTTTCTTTTGACAGGTATGTTTTTCTTATCAACTTGTTCTTCATCCCCAAAGCTGCCAAACAGAGGAGCGAATGGCTTGATGACGATGAGTTCCAAATGAGCTCGTTATTCAATCTCGCCTCACACTCCTGACACGCCGAATTGAGTAAGTCGTCAAGCTGGCAGATAAGGATAATAAATCATTTTAAACTCTAATTGTTTTTGCTTGCTTACAGTTTAACCTTCGCGGAAATCTTTTCCTTGTCCGTAAACACATTTTAGAAATAATACGCTGCATTTATCAGTGTTTCTTTATGAACTAAGCTTGCCGTTTTTGTTTGCGTAGTCTTTAAAAAGAATCTACTCTGAGCACTCTGAATGCGGTTTTATCATGAGTAGCAAATATTAATGCAAACGCTTGCTGTGATAATTAAGAAACGCAATTAATCCAGGCAGCTCCCTTCCTCCCTGCGTCCGGCTGCAGATGAGGAGCGCTTGTGCATTCCGCTGCACACGGCTGGCATTCAAGAAACCTTTCTGACTGTCAATCATGGCAATCATATCTAAACGCTGGCATTTGCTGGTTTCCAGGTGAAACCTTTGACTCAAGGTGAAGTAACTTCTCGTTTGCGCCGGATGAGTACCGCTCGCCGTAATGAACACTTTTCATAAAGGTGAACAGAATGAGGCCTGCGCCGAATCGATGCGGTGAAGGTTGGGTGTGAGCTGGGGAAGCGCTGGGATTACGAGAGAAAGTCTTGTTCGCTGTGCCTTGAAATAAAACAACACTATATCACTCCATACCATGTTGTCACAATCCTCATAAGAGAAGGGTAGCTGCAGAACCCAAAAGCACGACAGCCAGAGGTTCGGACAGTCTCTTTATTATTAAACGGAAAATAACAACACAAAATAACCCACAAGGGGGAAAACCTCCAATAACTAAAGTAAACAGAAAAGTATAAGATAAAAGACTAAAACAGAACAAAGACTACAACAGGACTAAATACATTCAACAGCCAGAAAGGTGTGACATAAACAATGCAGCAATCCTGAACACAAGAGGAGGGGTCTTATAAAGGAAGACAATTAACCTAAACGAGAACAGACACAGGGGACTTAACTCAACCGGGGAGAATTAGACACCGGTGGAAAACAATCAAAACAGTGAACAAGACAGGAGTGAATCTACAAACTGCAACTAAATAAACAGAACTAAACTCTATAATGATTAAAAAAAAAAAACAAGAAGACTAGATAAGAATAACAACCAAAAGGGGAAAACCCAAGGACAACCCTGACACATGTCCCTTTGAAATCTTTGATTATAAATTTTGGCCTCTATAGACTATCGCTGCATCCTTAATAACCTTCGAAAGGCAGTATTTATTGTAAACATTCATCTTCAT
Organism: Danionella dracula; assembly: GCA_900490495.1. NCBI lineage: Eukaryota > Metazoa > Chordata > Actinopteri > Cypriniformes > Danionidae > Danionella > Danionella dracula. The sequence continues at coordinate 42,918 of UELW01000777.1, forward strand.
GTTGGCTTTCTTCCCTTTCGGGGTCTCCACAGCGGAATGAACCACCAACTCTCTGGAATATGTTTTACGCGGCGGATGCCCTTCCAGCTGCAACCAATCGCTGGGAAATTATCGTAAACACAGATAACAAAAACAGTTTGCCCCAGATCTGGCCCAGATTTGACTTGTGCCCTGGGCAAGTGTCTTTTGGCACAACGGAACAATACCGAATTGGAACCATGTTTTGCATTCAAACCAGTGCAGGGTTAGTTCACGATCAAATAGATACTCACTCAGATTGTTCTTCCCTCCATTGAGCCAGATCTGTGCCATTTCTGAACCAGATCTGGTGCAGTACACATTCTGGGCCAGTCCCGTACTCTGTCTTATGCAGCTAGTTGCCTTGATTTAAGGTATTATTTCTCAGCTTTTGTCCTCAGCTACAGGGTACAAGCAAACTTTAAAGCTGTCGCATCATGTGTACTGGGGTTTTTCAGACATTTCTCTCACATTTTAGTGTTATTCTCTCATCAAAAACGTGCCTCGAGTCATATTCAGATTACTTGCATGTTTGTGTAATGCTACTTTCTTTTTCGGGAGCTAAAAGTGACTCAATGGCTTTAGCCACGCCCACTATCCAATCAGAAGAAGCGCTAATGCAGCTCATCTCAATCAAGAATGTATGTGCTGACTGACCAGGAAGTGTTTTTGATAAACTGGGTGAAAAGTGTTTTTCGCACTCCAAAAGATGAGTATATTCGGCAGAAATGGGTTTATGTGTATCAACAAGTAAAACCCAGCAGGGGGCATGGTGGAGGCATGGTAGTGGGAAGAACAGGGGGTATGCGACTCGTTTTCAGAAGCACAACCATTTGAGGAGATTCAAAGACAATGTTTATGATAAATACTGCCTTTTGAGGGTTATTAAGGGTGCAGTAATGGTCTAGAGGGGTCAAATATTTTGTTTTCAAGTACTTTAGAGGGGCACAATAAAGCTTAAATGCTTAAATTTCAGGTTCTCAAACTGAATATAAAATCTTGCAAAGCTAGTTTCGGTTAAACATACAGCTTCTTGAACACATGCAGAGCATAAATTAGTACTAAGGAAATTCAATCTTTGCTGTATTGATGAGCTGAGCTGATTGGAATGAGCCGGAGCTGAGGGAAATCATGACAGAAGAGCATTGTCAGGTGACAATGCTCTTCTGTCATGATTTCCCTCATGATTTCGCATGAAATTCTGCTTTTGGCTCTTCAAACTCAGCCCAGAGGAGGAGAAGATCAGGTGAGCGAACCTCAGGAAGCAGGATGCTCCTCAGTCACAGGTCTGTTAAAAGAGGAAGATGGTCCATCGTATCGTCTTAAATTGGTGTTCAGCCCATCTGTATTTAAAGAAATGGTTCATTCACGGACCTCACTGAATGAAACCAGGGCTTGGGCGCAGCGGTGCTGGCTTTTAAGTGCAGTTAACACTCGCGCTCATGAATTATACATGGATGAACATGTGGGTTGTTAACCTACAGCGGAACACTTCTTCGAAGGGAAAGTGTGAGTGCGTGTTCCTGAGCTGAACATGAATAATGTCTGTTTGGATGTCCGACTCTTGCTCTAGCTCCAGCAAAGCCTTCAGTTCTTCTAAAATTGATGGAGAAGCAAGCAAATGGAGCTGAACTGAACTGTGACCGCAATGTGTGATGGAAAAGGAGGTTAATTAACCAATGCCAGGAGGAGAAATTGGGTAATTGCATCTTAAAATAAAGAAGTTATGGTTTTGTGATGGTGTTGCACTTCATGTATGACATTTTTGATACTGAAATGAAAGTTGAAAATCTAAATGTAACAAAAATCATTTTTATGTATCGTTGAGTGCAACAACATGAGAATCCACATCTGTTCTTTCTAAATGCTCACACAAAAAGACAAAAAAATGTAACGTTTTTATCTTTTCCTACATTTTTTCAATTGTAATTTGTGTAGCAATGAAAATCTCATGATCAAAATGCTGCAAAGCTGCAAAAAATTCAGTTTTTTTATTTGTCATCTTTTCCTGTGGAAGATGTCTGCTTTTTTTAAAGTTTTCGCTTATGTTATTTAAGTTTTACTTAAAATGAAGTGGTGCAACAAATCTCTTAAAGAAAGTTTGGAGTGATAATTTAAGGATTAGTTGTTTTTTTAATCCTTTCAGACTCTCTGTTCCTTATAGCAGACTATCACCAATAATCATATTTGTTGCTATTTCTGGAGAGGTTTAGTCCAGTCAAAGCCGGTTTCTTGATTATGGATGGTTAATATCTTGTTAAATGTTTGAAACGCCGCACACATGCGCAAACCTTTGTTACAAATGAAAGTAAGCAAAACTATCGGGATTGTAATCATACTTATCGATATACCCTCACTGGCCACTTTATTAGGTACATCGATTGAATGCTTTATAATACAAACTGAAATGTAGCCAATCAAAGGACAGCAACTCAATGAGCAGGTGTTCAAATTAAGTTTCTAATTGCAGAAGATTTAAGCGACTGCATCTCACATGATTTTGGTAACACAGACTTGTCTTTTATTAATAGCCTTTCACTTAATCTTTATTCTTGTTTTAATATTTTAAAAACAGCTGATCTATTGCAATTTCCACCCACGATCATCTCTAGGGCAAACAAACATGACCCAAGAGGGAAAAACCTTCCCCCAGAAATCGAATGAGTCGCAGTTATGTGGATAAAAATATCTGTTTGTCAAAATGCGCAGACTAATGATCACAGAGAGGAACAAGATGAGTTGTTTTTTTGACTCGAGGTCTGTTTTTAAATGTAGGCATATCAATGACCAATACAGATCCTCTTAATGTAAACTTAAGGAAAGAGAAAAAAAGACTTTATATTCGTCTGAATCATTTTTGGGAGGGCTGACTTGGTCACAATTAGTGTGCTTTTACCTGGATTTATTTTTTTATCTTTAATTTTTATTCATTAACCCCTTCAGACCTGAATTATGTTCCAGTTTTCAAAAAAAGTCTAGATCTGAGAAAAATCCATCAGCTATTTGATGAAGAACTTCAAAAGGTAAAAATGCATTAATAATGGTATGTTATTTGATTTTTTACATTGTAAAGTTAAAGGAGTCTGAATGAAAGCCTTACGTCCAGTATGTTACAATAAAAAAAAATTATTTTAATTAGAAACTTCTATTTCTCTGTCTCACAAACTGTCTGACAATTCCAAATAAATCTGTTCACTTGAATAAGAAAACTGGAAGTCTTCCTTTCTTTTCCACGTGGTTAGATTGAAATTTCTTCAGATTGCAGCATACAATGTATTGCTCCCATTTGATTGGATGACTTTAATTGGAGTGAAGGTCCTTGAAAGCTGAAAAAATGATAGATTTAAACTAGTAACTAGCTTCAGAAAATGAAAACTAGTAAAATATAAACATTTGTAATTTGGGTTTAGTGAACTATTAAATATAGTACAAGTTTACATTTTTAAACCTAAATATTGAAATGATGAACTTTACTTCAATTTCAAAGACTGGAAATATAAACAGTTTTACTAACACTTGGACTCCATTCTATCCATCCAAATTCGTTCGCTTATCTAGGTTGGGGGCCAGCAGTCTGAGTAAGAAAACACTGAGGATGCTTCCTCTAGCTCTACCGGCGGGATACCGAGGTGTTCCCAGGCCAATCTGGAGACGTAATCTCTCCATCGAGTCCTGGCTCTTCCCCGGGGCTTCCATCCAGCAGGAAGAGCCCGAATCACCTTCCTAAGGAGGTGCTCAGGAGGCATCCGAAACAGATGCCTGAGCCCCCTCAGCTGGCTCCTCTCGATGTGGAGGAGCAGCGACTCGACTCCAAGCTCCTCCCGAGTGATGGAGCTCCTCACGCTATCTCTAAAGGAGCGCCCCTTCCTTGAGCCAACAGGGCAACATCAGCGGCAAAAAGGAGAGATGAAATCCTACAGTCCCCAAACCATAATAAAAACCTCGTTTTTATTTGAGTTACTCTGATGTATTTGTTCTTTGGTTTTGGCGAGGAAGCTTTGGTTCATGTTTATGTTATGCACTCTTCACTTGGCATATTCAGCATTATTTTTTGTTACACAACCCTCAAGCGTATCCTTTCAAAGCAAACTTTATCCCGCGTTCCCATCTCTTACAGATCAGCATGTCCTTGGACACTGCTCATCACGCCTCTCGTCTTTGCGCGGTGTCTCACTGAACCCTGCAGGACCTCATTACAGCTAATCGTCCATCTGTCCATCCCTCAAGGGTTGGCCAACGTTCCCACTCACTTGGCTTGCGACACCACTGCCAAGAAGCGCTTGTGGTTACATCCTAGATGGGTCAACAGCCTCTTTGTTTTTTAGAGTTATGAAATTTCCACATGGGGCTCAAGCGAGAAACGTTCGCTCTGTTCCCTGAGCTCTGGCAGGATTTGAAAAGCCTGCTTTGCCTGAAATCTCAGCATGAAGTCGAGTGAAAAGAGTGCTTTGTTTTTCTCAGAACTGCCGTTGTTTTGAGAAATGGAGACAAAAAGTGCTTGGGTGTGATTGCTTATCGCTCTCGGAAACGAACTTGGCACTTATAGAGCATTATGACGAATTGCAACAAATTGCGTGGTTTTTATGATGTTTAGTTTTTTTCTAATGGACACATTTACTGCAGGTCTAATGTGAAAAAGACGGCTTCCTGTCCATTAGAACGGAGTCATTTTAGGTCTAAGTGTTGTACATTAATGAGAACCACATATCGTCCCTCATTTCCTTGTTTCCTCTCTTTAAAAAGTTTTTGTTCACCTTAAGTGCCTATATTACTTACTGGAAAAGTTGATACTTTAGTTTTAGCCCCCAGCAAGCCGACATATATTAATAAAGCGCTTTTTACGGGTTGCTTCAAAGCATCTTTACAAGATTGGGACCTAATAATAATAATAATACAAAATCAAAAACTTGATTGATTATAAATTATTATTTTTTTTATTTTTATTATTATTATTAAAGACCCAGCACAATGTGATTGGTTTCTTCTTTTTCTTGTTGAAAGCTGCTGCCAATCAATGAAATATACAGCTATTTCTGCCTTTTCCATTGATTTCTTAAAGCTATAAAACACATATAACATATCATAAAACAGTTTTTTGTAAGTTTTACCTCATGAGCACTGGTCAGAAAATCCCAATCCGTTAGAGCACAGCCAACTCCTAAACCCTGACGTTATTTATTCATATTATTGTTACTCAGGCGGTGCTAGAGTAACCCTTGTGTGGTGTTCATATTATTGTTACTCAGGCGGTGTTTGAGTAACCCTTGTGTGCTGTTCATATTATTGTTACTCAGGCGGTGTTTGAGTAACCCTTGTGTGGTGTTCATATTATTGGTACTCAGGTGGTGTTTGAGTAACCCTTGTGTGGTGTTCATATTATTGTTACTCAGGCGGTGTTTGAGTAACCCTTGTGTGCTGTTCATATTATTGTTACTCAGGCGGTGTTTGAGTAACACTTGTGTGGTGTTCATATTATTGTTACTCAGGCGGTGTTTGAGTAACCCTTGTGTGGTGTTCATATTATTGTTACTCAGGCGATGTTTGAGTAACCCTTGTGTGGTGTTCATATTATTGTTTCTCAGGCGGTGTTTGAGTAACCCTTGTGTGGTGTTCATATTATTGTTACTCAGGCGATGTTTGAGTAACCCTTGTGTGGTGTTCATATTATTGTTCCTCAGGCGGTGTTTGAGTAACCCTTGTGTGGTGTTCATATTATTGTTACTCAGGCGGTGTTTGAGTAACACTTGTGTGGTGTTCATATTATTGTTACTCAGGCGGTGTTTGAGTAACCCTTGTGTGGTGTTCATATTATTGTTACTCAGGCGGTGTTTGAGTAACCCTTGTGTGGTGTTCATATTATTGTTACACAGGCGGTGCTAGAGTAACCCTTGTGTGGTGTTCATATTATTGTTACTCAGGCGGTGTTTGAGTAACCCTTGTGTGGTGTTCATATTATTGTTACTCAGGTGGTGCTAGAGTAATCCTTGTGTGGTGTTCATATTATTGTTACTCAGGCGGTGCTAGAGTAACCCTTGTGTGGTGTTCATATTATTGTTACTCAGGCGATGTTTGAGTAACCCTTGTGTGGTGTTCATATTATTGTTACTCAGGCGGTGTTTGAGTAACCCTTGTGTGGTGTTCATATTATTGTTACTCAGGCGGTGCTAGAGTAACCCTTGTGTGGTGTTCATATTATTGTTACTCAGGCGGTGCTAGAGTAACCCTTGTGTGGTGTTCATATTATTGTTACTCAGGCGGTGTTTGAGTAACCCTTGTGTGGTGTTCATATTATTGTTACTCAGGCGGTGTTTGAGTAACCCTTGTGTGGTGTTCATATTATTGTTACTCAGGCGGTGTTTGAGTAACCTTTGTGTGGTGTTCATATTATTGTTACTCAGGCGGTGCTAGAGTAACCCTTGTGTGGTGTTCATATTATTGTTACTCAGGCGGTGTTTGAGTAACCTTTGTGTGGTGTTCATATTATTGTTACTCAGGCGGTGTTTGAGTAACCCTTGTGTGGTGTTCATATTATTGCTACTCAGGCGGTGTTTGAGTTACCTTTGTGTGGTGTTCATATTATTGTTACTCAGGCGGTGTTTGAGTAAACATTGTGTGCTGTTCATATTATTGTTACTCAGGCGATGTTTGAGTAACCCTTGTGTGGTGTTCATATTATTGTTACTCAGGCGGTGTTTGAGTAACCCTTGTGTGGTGTTCATATTATTGTTACTCAGGCGGTGTTTGAGTAACCCTGGTGTGGTGTTCATATTATTGTTACTCAGGCGGTGTTTGAGTAACCCTTGTGTGGTGTTCATATTATTGTTACTCAGGCGGTGTTTGAGTAACCCTGGTGTGGTGTTCATATTATTGTTACTCAGGCGGTGTTTGAGTAACCCTTGTTTGGTGTTCATATTATTGTTACTCAGGCGGTGTTTGAGTAACCCTTGTGTGGTGTTCATATTATTGTTACTCAGGCGGTGTTTGCGGGTCTCGTGGACCCATTGTCTTTTGCAGATTTTAATTCACCCAATCAAAACATTTTATGTTAAAAACAATATTTCCTTTAGCCAAGAAACAAGTGATATAAAAAGCAAATATACTTTATTTATTGTTCTTTAACCTGATTTCTTCACGTTTAGACTTTGAACCATGTGTGGTGTTCTCATTATTGTTACTTTGTGTAAAATAAATGTGTAGGGGGGAGTACGTGTGGGGTCATAGAAAATCTGTTCTGATATATGTTTTACAGGAAGTGAGCCAAGCCCAGTGAATCTCAGCTTCAAATAATAAATGCTTGTTTCATTTTTCTTCTGTTGAAAACTGAAAATGGGTTAATACAAGGGTTAAAGGGCGTGAACAAATACATAAAAACTGAAACTGGATGTTCCTTCATGGTGTGTAGTGAAGAAAGGAAATTTGATAACAAAAAACAACTAGGTGTATTATAGAAAGTAACAAACAGAAATTCAGTGAAAAGCAACATCTGGACACATTTGGAATATACTCAGTGTGTGCTCGTAGCTTCCCCCAAACTGACCAAGCATGCTAAAACATCCACCTTGGCTTCAGCATCTGCTTGATGGGCTCTGTGCCTTCAGTTGCATCTGCTCCGTAAGCAGTTTTTGCTCTTTAGCTCCAGCTTATTTTGCTCTCTAACATTTTCCCTCTGAAGATTACGGCTCTGTAACATGCCTGGAGCGAAAGATCACAAGTTCAAAGTAGCCATGCATCTAATATTCCTCTCTCCTGATGAATACGAGGTTTATCTTTCATGGTGGCTTCATTTCTCTGATGAAGCTCCCGGGACACTCTTGATAAACTCATCCTTTTGATATCAGCATTCTGTCTCTTTCAGCACCTGGCTATCTTTGCTTTGGCATGCAAGGAGCTTCATTTGTCGCACCGGGCATCTGTTGATGTGCATTACGACACAAGCCGTGCATGATGGGAAATAGAAGCAGATGGCTCTGGGAAGAGCTGCAGGTAACTTTTAATCAGTGCAGTAGTGGTTGATTCATTCACCAAAAGAAACTAATGAATAAGATGCTTGTGCAAAGGACATGTAACACTTAATAATTGGACATCTATTGAAGATCCATCAAAAACAAATCAAATTAATCGGTTTGGTGTATGGTGCATTTCAACATAGAATTTGCACTTTTAGGAGCAGAATGTCCGAACTTGGAATTCAACTAAAACTTTGTGCCAAGTTCCCAAGCTTGCTGATACTTTGGATGATAAATTCCCACCAGTTTCTTGTTAACTGTTGCTCAACCTGAATTCAACAAAACTTTGTGCCAAGTTCCCAAGCTTGCTGATACATTGGATGACGAGTTCCCACCAGTTCCTTGTTAACTGTTGCTCAACCCGATAGCCAAGTGTCCCCAAACCTGTAATCCATAGATTGAAAGGCACTAAATTCAACTACTTTCTGATTTGGAGCAATAAAACCCTATTTTGCCAATCTATGTTGACATGAAGTATGTTAGAAATTAATGGTCTTTTTTTTTTTTTTTTTTTTTGCAAACTTTGTACTTTGGGACCAAAATATCCAATCGTTTCCAAACATGGTATATATCAATTACAATACTTTAAAAAGAGTTCTGCCAAGTTTCATAACTTTCTGATGTTTTAGAGGAGAACCTCTCTTGTCAGTTCTAAAGTTGTTCAATTCAGTATATATGAAATTGAGACTGTCTTAAGAGTTCAACAGTCCCCATATATTCAGATCATACCTTCACCAAACTTGGAATTCATAAATAAAAGAGCTGTTTGAAAGCATGTGCCAGTATCTTTCCGAAGCATGTTAAAATCTGGTGTCTTGGTGGAGGTTTCGCTCAGGGGTCTATATCTTAAAATTTAGGTGTTTCACGAGTTCGCTTGCATAGAATTAGCCCAGAAAATGCAAGCGTATGTGGCGAGATTAAGATAAGCGTACTGGGTGAGCTGTCCACGGGAGGGCCTCGAGGCGAGAAGCGATCCGGGCCCGAGAACCCTCCCATGAGATGTGGAGACAGGGGTGGCGGAGGGAATTTTGCATTTCATCGTCGAATTGGAAGTGGAGTGGTTGCGGTTTTATCTCTTGAGCGAGCAGAGGGATTGGAAACACCTGTAGATTTTTCGCTAATTATCTGATCGCTCCTCCCGAAATTGCGTTCACGGAACTTTACTAAAATTTGGTGGACCAAGCTTAATTCATTAAGACTTTACCAAGTAATTAAAAACACTGATTTTCTTCCAAAGCATATACATCATGGAAGAAAAATGTGTACATTTTGTGTCATGGAACAAACCCAGAAGTTTTTGTGCGTCCTGTTGAGCTAAGAGGCTGGAGGTTCTCCTCCGCCCAAATTTCGATAAACATCGGATTTCCTCGCTCCTCCACAAACATCCTTTTCCAGCCGTGTTGATCTGTGTGTAAACAGCGAATGAGTCGAGGAGTTTTTGTCACGTCGAGCGCAGACAACTTCCTCTTTTGATCCACATGTCCTTCCCATATCTCCGTTAGACTGCGTGAACAGTTTCAGAGACCACCTCTGGAAGCGCTTTCGGAAACGCTTCATGGAAATAAAAGAATTACTTACACACACGCTACAATAAACTGTTACCAGAGCCACGTGTTTTTGGAAACGGAATACAGATGCCAGTCTGAAAGGCTGCTTATTTATCCAAATAATTGAAACAGATTTATTAGTGGAGTTTACTTCCAAAATGCATTAGTCGCCTTCTTTTAAATTGCCATCAAATCGGTTTTGGTCACAATTTATAAACTAATAATTGATTTTCCAAAAGACACAATATCTGCTGTATTGTGCAGTCCTGTTTTTTACCCCTCAAACGCCGTTCCTGATAACAAAAACCCATTTTTACTCAAATTCTTCACAATGGAGAGGTAGAATTAGCTCTTGTGAGTGGATGTGAGGTATAAGGCAGCGGGTGAGGAGGCAGTTTTGGGTTCCTGAAAGCAGGCACTTTTCGAGGTCGGTAGAGTTTCCAAAAAATTACTTAAGTAAAAGTAACCGAGTTATAATATTTAGTTACTACTCATCTCTGGCACCTGCCCAGTGCTATCCCTCAAACGTGAAAATCTTCTTGTCCCAATGAGGACACCTCCATGTGAGGATCTGGCTGCTGCCTCTTGTCCCTCTGAGACACCTTCCAGTCATGCAAACAGCTTCCACTAGAGGACAAGGTCTGTTCCTGTCTCCAGTCACCTTGAAGAGCGTCCCTCCTCTGCTCTCCTGGGTCCTTCTTAAAGCTGACTCCCTGATTGACAGAGAGTGTTCAGCAGTTGACGAAATCTCTGGTCCACTGTCACTGTTCTTCAACTTTCGTGAAGAAGAAGCTTGCAAAGTTTCATGTTAATGTTTGCTGCTGTTGAGTAATTCAGGAGCTGGCAAGAAGTGTTGACCAGTCTTGTGCTATCTCTATGTCATTGGGTTAAAGTGTTCAAACTTATCATGCAACAATGAAATTACTTTTTGTAGCATTTGATGTTCTATAACTTTGCATTACTTTGGAGGAGAACTTTTGGTATTCTGGATTAATTGGAAAAATAGAATAGAATGGCAATCAGTGTTTTGCCACCTTTCTATCTTTGGAGAAGAATATCCACTCATCCTCAAACTTGGAAAACTTGCTTAAAAATACTTTCTTTCTGTTGTTTTGGAGGAGAACCTCTGGGATTGTGAATATAAATATAAATGAATATAAATGACACTATATACTTTGTATACTTTTATGTTAATCTTTTTATACTTTTATTTGACTCTTTTTTTAGGGGGGGTATTGTTCAAATCTATTCAAATTTGGAAAACATGCTTTAAAAAGACTTTATGAAAAGTTGTACCAAGTTTAATGATTTTTAGATGCTTTGGTAAAAAAGGCCATGTGTTTATTTCTGGGGTTTGTTTCAGAAACAGAGAATTCTGAGATCAGTGTATTTCTAGCTCTAAATGTTGAACCTGATGACAAAAGATTTTCATGAAGAGTTGTGCCAAATTTAACATCCTTTTGTCATATTGGAGGATAACTTCTGTTATTGTAAATTAATTCAGAAATGGAGTATAAATGGCATCAGTGTATTAGTATCGCTATATCTTTGGCGAAAAAAGTCCAATTGTCATCAAAATGTGCTTATGTACATTCAAATAATTATTTGTGCTAGTTGTGCCAGGTTTTATACATTTCTGTTGCTTTGGAGAAAAACTCAAGTGTTCAATTCTGGTGTTCTGGAGTAAAACACTAATAAATACAGCTCAATCATTGTATCTTCTGGGAAGAATGTCCAAACTTCACAGAACTGGCAATATGAGGATAAAAGGGCTTCATGAAGAGTTGTGCCATGTTTCAATATTTTATAATGCTTTGGAAAAAAGCATTAGACAATGTGATTAGTATAGCTAATCTATGTCTTGGGAGAAGAAAGTGCAATCATCTCAGAACTTGGAATAAGATGATTAAAAGGCCTTAATGGGGAAGTGAGCAAAGTTTCATAATGTTCTGATAACTTGGAAGAAAACAACAATCCATTTAGTGCTAATGCAAATCATAGTTGATGCCATAATTGCAATATGCATTAGTTAGGAAACAAGAGTAAATGTTTACTTGTGTGACTAAAGCTTCCTGATTGCTTGTTGAAGGTAGTCTTTGAAAAGTTTTCCTGCATCTGTACTCATGAAAGTTTAACCTTGATTTCTTTTTGCGTATATCTCTTTGCCATGACATTAATGCAGCTTGCTCTTTCTGAAAATGCTTGTCGCTGAAAGTGCAAACGAAAGGATTTTAATTTCTACAAAAACAACTTTGTTCAACTGAAGAGTGACTTTTAATTACGCAAAGAATCTGGAGATCAAGGTCCCTGGATCTCGTTAAAACCAGCATGGGGCCCAAGAAACGTTTACACAGAGAAGAATTTTGTTATAAAAAAAAAAGTTGTTTAAAGAAATATGACCTTGTGCAAGGCATCTCTGTTGTTGTTTAATTTGCGGCTCCGTGAGAACTTACACATGCTGAAATGCTTAGCTGATATTTTATCCCATGCACACATGTTCACCGTGATTCAGTATCTCGTGAATAACCCTTCACCTCCCGTCAGCCGGCTGGTTTCATATTCCTCATCCTCATCAAGGATCAATAAACATCTAGATCATATTCAACCGTCTCTTATCAGCTGCAGAGTGAAGAGGGATCCAGCACCTCCATAGAGCATTCCGAATCAAAAATGTGGACTTCATTGTTTCTTGAAAGCGTGTGAAAGTTGATAATCGTCAGTATTGCTTGAGTCTGTGCGAGCGACACCAAGCGTTAGCCAATTCTGTCACAAACCTGGATTCAAATGCACTTAGCTGTAATTTCATGCCTGGGTTCCCTTTCACCCCTCGGCTGAGCGTTTCTCTAATAATACGGATCAGACTTTCTGTACATGCTCATTTATCACTCAAGCACAGTCACCGAAGGCGGTTTGATGCTAGATACACAACCACTCAAAAGTTTGGAATCCTTCAGGAGCTCGATCAGATCAATGATGAAACGTAGCTCTCAGATGTTTAAGCAAGGTGTTCTGGTGAACGGTCAGTCGCTGGATCCGAGACCAAATGAGCTTTGTGGAGTGAAGGAAAACTCCATCAAGCCGATCCATCTTGTGGTAGATGCTCCAGGAGCATGAGGCGAAATCTCATCAGGTTATCAGGAGAAATTACAGCTCTGCCAGACCTTAGGCAGCCATCTAAGATGAGTTTTTGGTGTTTATATAAAGACACGACCAAATGTATCAATCAAACTCTAGCATTTCTGTTCTCTTACTTATGTCAATTGTGTTTTGGTAAAGAAAAACCGCAACTGTGTGATGCCAAAGGGTTTATAAACATGATGACTGCCATAAAAAAAATCAAGAGACAATTTAAAGTAGAGCTCATAAATGTTGTGTGGAATCGATCCTTTAGGGAAATCTAGATTAAAGTGATCTTTAACACCAATGTAAGTGCTTTCTTAAAAAGCATCTGCTGAACTGATAAAAAAATCAATAAAAAAGATCAAATCAGATGAGAGAGTGCAGTGAAATTAGTGTTAAATGCTCATTGTCTCAATATTTTATTTTAGGGGTAGAGACAATGTTGTTTTAATATTAGATATATTTAGGTGTTGTGCACTTCTTTCCAAAGAGTTGTGCTTTTTTTTAATAATTTTACCTTGAATCCACTTGAATACATCGAGGGTGATCTTTGTCTGTTTGTCCATCTTTAAACACAGCAAAGGTGAGCATAACATAGAAGTAATAGAATTTATATATATAAACTTATACTATATTTAAATATGGAAAATGTTTTGTTGGATTTCTAAACATTTATTGGTGCCCCCCCCAAACACTAACTGTCCACAAGAGGTGTAAGAACACATTATTTCTTAAAACGAAAACCTAATGCTGTAATAAATGATCAAACACAATTGTTTTATATATATCTGTGATGGCTGCCTGATGGTGCCTGAAAGACATAAAAACGTCAGCTTTTTTGACATAATCAAAAACATATTTGATGAATCTCAATTATTTAGCGGCACAACAAAATATTGTATAACACACATCTAATAGCAGATTATTAAATTAAATAAGACCTAAACATGACTTATTCTCATAGAACCGAGAGTTGTTTTGCAAATCAATTACTTTTACTGAATCTAAAAGTAAATATATTCGAATTGGTTGTCATTAGAGACAGTGAAGAAAACACTTGTTATCTTTAAATGTTTTGCTCCAACGTATAAGTGTCCCTGTAAACATTTGCTCATTTTAATTTCATTTTGGGGGGGTCATCAGCATCTTGTCGGAAGTAATTATTTACAGTTACAGTAGCTTTTGGTATTTTAACCCCATGATATTGAAGGGATAAAGCAAGGAAAATTGGGATGCTTTGCAAGCCTTTCCCTTTAACTAAAGCACCGATGCGATGCACCTCACTGAGAAAGGACATGAAATGAAAAGTCTCCCCCCTCTCCTCCGCTTCCACAAGAGCCAGCGTGATCAGAGCCAGAGGAGCTCACTCAGACCTGGAGCTCGTGGATGGAGCTTCCGTCGCAGTCTCAGCGCTCACGGACCCACGGGAGGACCCGACGGACGGGGGTAGCTCGCTGGCCCCGCAGACCCTTCGTCCGAGCGCTCTGGAAACGCTAACGCACGCGTGTCGGGAAGCTGAGACGCGCAGAGAAACGCTGCCGTGTGTAAAGTTGGATTGCGGATTGAAACACGAGACGTTTTTCTGACGTCGCGGATGCATCTGCAGCTTTCTGTGACACTTCACAGGGATTTGTCAACATAATTACATTTTATCCTACAAGGCAGCTCATCTTAATCAGCATTTGGGATCAAAACAGTCGAGCTGACTCTGATCTTCAGAGGAAATATTAGAAACAATTTTGTAAAAATATTTTTTCCTTTCCTCCTCATAGTTTAACTTGGATTCGAGAACTCGTTTGTTTGAATCGGGGCATGACCGAACTGATACGATTGCAGCCTACGTCATCAACACGTCACATGCGAACCTTTTGACTTCATCGGGCAGGAACTTTTGTTTGAGAGATGTTTGAGCAGAGCAGAATCAACTAAAGCGCCTCCTAAAATCCCAAGCAAGCATGGATATGAAAGCCGAATCTGATGAGCACCTGCCGTGTGATCGTCCTGCGCCCATCGAGGTGTTCGCCAGCAGGTCCACGCTCCACGGCATCTCGCACATGTTCAGTTATGAGCGCCAGTGCATCAAACGCTGCATCTGGATCTTGTTTTTTATGGGATCCTTCACGTTCCTGGTGCTGGTGTGTGTGGACCGCATCAAGTTTTACTTTCAGTATCCTCACGTCACTAAACTGGACGAGGTCACGGCACCAATGATGGCGTTTCCCGCCGTTACGTTCTGCAACCTGAACTCCTTCCGCTTTGGGCGGGTCACGCGGAATGATTTGTACCACGCAGGCGAGCTTCTCGCGCTCTTAAATGGCAGGTGAGTTCAACATTAGCTTCTCTCTGTGTGAGTGTTTTTAAAAGTGTCCAGCTGTTTTGTTAGTCGAACATTAAGACGTTTAAAAGATGTTGAAAAGAAGTAATCTAGAACTGGTTGAGATATAGTTCCAAAATGAAAGTTGAAAAGACGTTATTTAGCATAGACACACGGTATTCTGGACAGTTTATTTATTCTACATCATTATGGGCATATACACAAGCAAGAATGAGCTTCAGATCACCGGGGGAGAGTCTTATAAACATTAGCTTCTCTCTGTGTGAGTGTTTTTAAAAGTGTCCAGCTGTTTTGTTAGTCAAACTTTATTAAGACGTTGAAAAGATGTAAAAAAGACATTGAAAAGACGTCCTCCCATGACATCTAGAACTGGTTGAAATATAGTTCCAAAATGAAAGTTGAAAAGACGTTATTTAGCATAGACACACGATATTCTGGACAGTTTATTTATTCTACATCATTATGGACATACACACACGCAAGAATGAGCTTCAAATCACCGGGGGAGAGTCTTATAAACATTAGCTTCTCTCTGTGTGAGTGTTTTTAAAAGTGTCCAGCTGTTTTGTTAGTCAAACTTTATTAAGACGTTGAAAAGATGTAAAAAAGACATTGAAAAGACGTCCTCCCATGACATCTAGAACTGGTTGAAATAAAATTCCAAAATGAAAGTTGAAAAGACGTTATTTAGCATAGACACACGGTATTCCGGACAGTTTATTTATTCTACATCATTATGGGCATACACACACGCAAGAATGAGCTTCAAATCACCGGGGGAGGGTCTTATAAACGTAAACATGCGTGATTGACGTGTTTTGGACCAACCATTTGGAAGAAATTAAGAAAAAAACACCAAGAAACATCAGCTCTCCGGACATGTTGAGATTTCAACTCATGGTATTCCTGACAAAATGGTGAAAATGTATAATCTTGGTGAATAAAACTTGATTTTAAAAGTGAAGAAATAATTTTAAAGCAATAATATATGAGGTCACAGCACCAATGATGGTGTTTCTCGTGCTCTTAAACGGAAGGTGAGTTCAACATTAGCTTCTCTGTGTAAGTGTTTTTAAAAGTATCCAGCTCTGTGTGAGTCTGTCTGCACGTGTGTGATTTTACAAGCATCCAGCTATTTTGTGTATTTATAAGTCAGCTACCCATCCAAAATGTAGACTTTGAAAAGACGTCCTCGTGATATTATAGAACTAGTTGAAATATATTTCCAAACTCATTCATTCATTCATCTTCATGTCAACTTTCTTCCCTTTCGGGGTCTCCACAGCAGAATGAACTGCCAACTCTCTGGCATTTGTTTTATGCGGCGGATGCCCTTCCAGCTGCAACCCATCGCTGGGAAACATTCACACTCAACCACTACGGACAATCGTTCTTACTCAATTCTCTTATTCCGCATGTCTTTGTTCTTGTGGAGGAAACCGGAGCACCCGGAGTAAACCCACGCGATCACGAGGAGAACATGAGAACTCCACACAGAGATACCAACCGACCCAGCCGAGACTCGAACCAGCGACCTTCTTGCTGTGAGACGACCGTGCTACCCACTGCGCTTATTATATTTCCAAACCGAAAGTTAAAAAGATATTTTTTAATGTAGACTGATGATATTCCAGACACTGTCAGCAGTTCGTTACAGAATGTTTTCACAAATTGACTGAAGTATGGAAGCTTCAGAGACAAACATGAATACTGCGCCCCAATCCGAATACTTTTACTGCACTCTTAAAGTATATGCTCATTTTCAGAAGGAAATGTGCATACTTTTAGTGTGTGAGACTGAAAAAGTACCCATCCAATTCCCGCTCTGATTTTTTTTATGTATGCTATCGTTTGGGGTAGACTAATTCTCATTTCCACAGTGTGGATAGGGGCGCAGACGCTGAAGATCTGTTAGTTTGGCCCTAAAATGTACTATTAAATATCAAAGTAGAATGGAGCTTTCGCAAAAATAGGTGCTCCCAAAAAGGCACATCATTCACTTCAACAACTTTAAACAACTTTGTGAACCTCATGGGTTGTATCCAATGTGCTGTTAGGAAATATATATTGCACATATATTGTATGTTTATGCCATGGGTTGTCTGAATACTCCATTCTGATTGGCTGGAAAATTACTTCTGAATAACTGCACAGGTAGTCCAGGTCGGCTTGTTCACTCCACTTAGCCTTGCACAACATTAGTAACCATAGTAACAAAGATTAGCCAATCACGCAATGCAAGCTTGTCATGGAGTTGCTCAACTTGCATTGTTTTAGCTATCGTTTTATTTAAGTTGTATAGTCACATTTGTTGAGCTTCGCTGAACTGAAACTGAGAGACATTCGAGGATCGACGACTGAGAACAAGAGCTAGCTGCGTCTTTAAGGGAAAAGGAGAGCATGCAGTGACGTACTGTTCGCTTTTCTTGTTAATTAATTCAACACTAAAAGAAAACAAGGAGCTTCACATCAAGTTTTCATTCATGCAAATATCTTGCATTGAGGAGATGGTTGTGGAGTTTTCATTTGTTGGCGTTTGTTTTAAAAGTGTTACTAGCTGCAGAGGGACATATTTCTCTCAATCAGATTTTGCCTAAATTGTCCACAGATTTGTTTTTTCATGAGTGGAATGCATCAGAATAACGTTAATGTTACTTGACTATTTTTCTGTCAGGAGCGAGAAGTGGTGAAACAGACACAAATAACCACTAACTGTTTCATTTTGGGTATGTACTGATGATCAAATATTAATAATACATTTGAAATGTTAATGTTGGCCAAAGATACACAGAATAATCCACGTCAAATGTTAAGACCTCACAAACTTGGGCACTACCTTTTTTCTGCGTAGTTAAAACAAGATTGATTGACCAGAAAACCGTCAGCCTTCAGTTTTCACTCATTTATTGCAGCTCAGATATTAATAATAACTTACATTTGTGAGTTTTGGCAAAGTTTGTGGCATAAACAAGATATACAACGGCTTTAAGGAGCAGTTGTGATCTGGTGGATAAGGAGATCTTGTGATCAGAAGGTCGCAGGTTCGATCCTCAGATCCACCGAGTTGAAGGTGGAGTGAGCGATGAAACACTTGCTCTCCATCTTCAACAACCTCAGCTGTGGAGCCCTCAAGGAGCTCCAGTTCCCCGACTGCTCCCCGGGCCCCGCAGTCATGGCCCCCACTGCTCCGGGTGAGTGCTCACGGTGTGTGTGTTCACTGTGTGTGTGTGTGTACACTGCGATGGGTTACATGCAGAGCACACACTCCGGGTTCGGCTCACTCCAGATCTGAAGAACTGCTCACTTTCACTTAAGCGTGAATTATTTCACGGCACGTCGAGGGGTTCTTCACCTCCACATCGTGCGTTTAAATCTAGAACATTCAGTAAGAGCTCACGCTTAGTGTTTCCTTGAGGATGTTCACACGAATCCCTCTGGCCCAGACAAACTTTTCTCTCCATAAAATATTATTAACAGTAAAAATATCGCTGTGGTGCAGAGACAGAGACGGCACCCGCTGCTAATGTTATTAGCATTTTCTGAGAACTGAAGCTCTTCAGCTGAAGCAAAAATAAACGTGAAAAAGCCCACATGATGTGAAAAAAAATCAGTGATAGCATAATAACATAAGCATCAATTAAATATTATCATTCATTTTTAAAATAATACAATATTCATACAATTATTATTAATTTATTAATATAATAATAATAGTTTTTAAAGAAAAAAATACATCTATCATGTTGCAGAAGAGTAATCTTCATGTTTGATATTAATGTTGATAATAATAAATAAGTAATGTCTTATTTAATTCATTTGTTCAAATTAAATCTAAATTAAAACCACTATTAAAAGATCTAAGTCATCTTTTTTTCTGTCATGTTTTGTTAATGTACAGACAACAATAAGATGGACGTTAGATCAAGTTAGATAAGTCATGAATATTTCCAAAAACAGGATAATTGGTCAAAATAATCGTGATTTCATTTATTTCCTAAATAATCGTGATTGTCATTTTTCTCATAATCGAGTAGCTCTAAAAATGCATGTAAAATGTTGAATATTACATTTTGATTAAACATTTACATGAATTACAGACAATACGTTTTTTTTTTTGACAAATAAAGTAGTTCAAAACCAAACCACTGTTAACCTTTTGCAGCTTTTCCTCTGGAGCACAAATCTGCTTTCCTTTGTGACCAAATCAAAACCTTCTCGTGGAAAACAATCCCCATTTATTTCCTACATAATCGTGATTGTCATTTTTCTCATATTCAAGTAGCTCTAAATATGCATGTAAAATGTTGAATATTACATTTTGATTTACACATTTACATAAACAATGATTTACAGACAAAAGTTTTTTTGTTTGTTTGTTTTTTGGACAAATAGAGTAGTTCAAAACCAAACCACTGTTAACCTTTTGCAGCTTTTCCTCTGGAGCACAAATCTGCTTTCCTTTGTGACCAAATCAAAACCTTCTCGTGGAAAACAATCCCCATTAACTTTGAAATGTGCTTTCGCCTAGCCTTTCACGTTCAAGAGCGTGACACAGCGATTGCTTTTGCTTCAGTGAAATATTAGCGGCTTGAGAGAAGTCATCGGCGGTTCCCGGAGGAGCATAATCACAGCAGATTCATCTCCCGTGCAACTCCTGAGTTCTCTGAAGGTTATTGTCCTTAAGTTTCGCAGCGTTCGGCTGTGTGACGGATGGGAGCTGAAGCATCAGCTGTACACCTGAAAACGAGGAGCGTTCGAGTGCTGTCTGCAAATGAAAAATGATTTCATCCCCCGAGGTGTTTGAGAAGCGATGAGACTCATTGATTGGCTGCAACTGATAGCGGCGTGTGTTGTGCTTGCGGCCGAGACGCGGCTATTAGCGCAGAAGTTTTGGGCTTCTCCTCTCAGGAGCGTGATTGGCTCTCTGTGATCCGAGATGCTCTGAACACATCAGCGTCTGTATTGGCAGCACAAAACGTCTCATTGCTTTTCAATAAGTACACGATTGGATGAGATGAATAATTGATGGCAGGTGTAGACTTTCAGCGGAAAGTCACGCACGCCTAATATTCGCTGGATTGTGTTATTGCAGGGAACTCGATGCTAGCTCACGTGTTTATGATCTGCTCTTATACGTGTCTGAAAATCTCAGTTTGGCAGCGAGCATTTTTGGGCCCCCACGCAGAGATTCGTCTGCTTTTTCTGTCCTCGTAACAGGAAAATAAAATCCCAGATGTATCTCTTCTAATGAATGTTCTGCTGTAGAAAGCGATCGCTAAGGAAGCTCTTAGCAACCAGCAGTAAGCCTATCGCCATGGGAACTGAGTTAGAATCTAGCAAAAGTTTAATGAAAGACCAGACCGATGACGAATTTGCATGTTATTGCATACTAAAGTCAGACTGCGGTTCATATCGGTGTCTTGGGTGTTCATGATGGTCCACACCTCTTGACGTCCTGCAGGGACGAGTCCATCTGCACACACATGGCTTGAATTGAAGCTGAGGGAAAGTAAATTGTCGTAATATAGTTCCGTGAGTCCTGAAGCGCAGGGAGACACCAGTGTAAACCAGGAGAAAGAGCCTTCCATCCTCCCTCGAGGTCGAGAGCCCACTGGCTTATATACACGGACATCCCTACAAATTTATTGGTCGAAAGCATTTTAAATAAGAATATGAACACAAGCAAACAAACAGAAGTTGAAAAAGAACATCAATCATGATTTGAAATAGATCAGTGTTTCTCAATTATTTTCTGTTGCCCCCCCCCCTTTGAAGAAAAAAAATCTTGCGTTCCGCGCAACTTTAAATAGTATTATTTGTCTTTAAAGGTGTTATAAGTACACCTCTGCATAACACAGTCTCCTTATTAACATATAAGAGAAAAAAGAAATAAATATGGACCAACTTGCAACAAAGAATAGCTTTATTAACTGCAGCAGAAAAGATTTAAGGTGCATCTGAAATGTAAAAAAAACATTAAATCCTTAATAAAACTATAAACATTGTTTGACTGATCGTCATTGCTGGCAATATTCGACACGTTTTCGCTGAAAAAACGGTTTATCAGCGTGATTGGAGTGTAATGTCTTTAAGTGACGCCTTCATTTATTTGGCTTCATGCTGTCCGCTGCCAAAATTTTTAGACTCAGTAAGCACACCTGTCTCTCCTCGTCTCCCACCGCAGTCACAGTGAACCCATGAGCTACATACGCATCATATTTCCTCGTCTTAGCTTTCGGGAGACTTTCGTTTGTCTCTTTATCTCCTTCTCTCTCCGCCTGTCTTCTACACTTCCTGTCTACACTTCATACTCTGCCAATGAGAGCGCCACTGCCCCCTAATGTAGCGGAGTGGTATTGCACTTTACTCTAGAACAGTAAAAAAATTAAATAAAAAAGCATGTTCAAACGTGCCGCGCCCCAATATTTGAGAGCCACTGAAATAGATCAACAGTATGTGGATATAACCATTTAACATAAATACTTATGTAGTCATAAATAATTAAATGTAAAATATTTGTTAACAACATTTAAGAACTATTGCCTAAACTAAACCAAACAGAACAGTTTGATCCAAGAGGACGTCATCCTGGCCTCATCCCTTTTGACGCCACCAGGGAATGCGCGGAGTGACTGAAACGAAAAGCAAACAGAAACGACTTAAAATAATAAAACTAAATAATAAGTATATAGTTTCTATAATAAGTTTTCCATGGTTATATGTTTAAAAATTGACCAAAAAAAATTAATTGAAAGTCATTGAGTGTGTATCTCTTGGGTCCCCAGCCACGCTACTTTTGTGCAGAGCATAAACAAAGAGAGAGAGAGAGAGAGAGAGAGAGAGAGAGAGATCGGGAGATAAAGAGAGAAGAAACAGAGATAAAGAGAAAAGAGAGTGGAGAAAGACAGATAAAGAGAGAGAGAGAAGAAAGAGAGAGTGTGAGAGAGAGATAGGGAGATAAAGAGAGAGAGAGTGGAGAAAGAAAGAGAGAGAGAAGAAAGATAGATAAAGAGAGAGAGAAGAAAGAGAGAGAGATAGGGGAGATAAAGAGAGAGAAAGAAAGAGAGTGAGAGAGAGATAGGGAGATAGAGAGAGAGAGTGATAGAGAGAGAAGAAAGAGAGATAAAGAGAGTGGAGAAAGAGAGAGAGAGAGAGAAGAGAATGGAGAAAGAAAGAGAGAGAGAGAAGAAAGATAGATAAAGAGAGAGATATAGGGAGATAAAGAGAAAGAAGAAAGAGAGTGAGAGAGAGATAGGGAGATAGAGAGAGAGTGATAGAGAGAGAAGAAAGAGAGATAAAGAGAGTGGAGAAAGAGAGAGAGACAGAAGAGAGAGAAAGAAAAAAGATAGATAATGAGAGAGAGAGAAGAATGAGAGAGAGATAGGGAGATAGAGAGAAGAAAGAGAGAGAGAAGAGAGATAAAAGAGAGTGGAGAAAGAGAGAGAGAGATATAGGGAGATAAAGACAGTGGAGAAAGAAAGAGAGAGAGAGAAGAAGAAGAAAGAGAGAGAGAAGAGAGATAAAGAGAGATAAAGAGAGTGGAGAAAGAGAGAGAGAAGAAAGAGCGAGCGAGTGAGAGAGAGATAAAGAGAGAAGAGAGTGGAGAAAGAGAGAGAGCGATAGAGAGAGAGAGATCGGGAGATAAAGAGAGAGAGTGATTGAGAGAGTGGAGAAAGAAAGAGAGAGAGAGAAGAAAGATAGATAAAGAGAGAGAAGAAAGAGAGAGAGATAGGGAGATAAAGAGAGAGAAGAAAGAGAGTGAGCGAGAGAGATAGGGAGATAGAGAGAGAGAGTGATAGAGAGAGAAGAAAGAGAGATAAAGAGAGTGGAGAAAGAAAAAAGATAGATAATGAGAGAGAGAAGAATGAGAGAGAGAGATAGAGAGAAGAAAGAGAGTGGAGAAAGAGAGAGAGAGAGATAGGGAGATAAAGAGAGTGGAGAAAGAAAGAGAGAGAGAAAAGAGAGCTAAAGAGAGTGGAGAAAGAGAGAGAGAGAGATAGGGAGAAAAAGAGAGTGGAGAAAGAAAGAGAGAGAAGAGAGATAAAGAGAGTGGAGAAAGAAAGCGAGAGAGAGAAGAAAGAGAGAGGGAGAAGAGAGATAAAGAGAGTGGAGAAAGTGAGAGAGAAGAAAGAGCGAGCAAGTGAGAGAGAGATAGAGAGATAAAGAGAGAAGAGAGTGAAGAAAGAGAGAGAGAGAGAAGAGAGTGGAGAAAGAAAGAGAGAGAGAGAAGAAAGATAGATAAAGAGAGAGAGAAGAAAGAGAGAGAGAAGAGAGTGGAGAAAGAAAGAGAGAGAGAGATAGAGAGAGAAGAAAGAGAGATAAAGAGAGTGGAGAAAGAAAAAAGATAGATAATGAGAGAGAAGAATGAGAGAGAGAGATAGAGAGAAGAAAGAGAGAGAGAAGAGAGATAAAAAGAGTGGAGAAAGAGAGAGAGAGAGATAGGGAGATAAAGAGAGTGGAGAAAGAAAGAGAGAAGAAAGAGCGAGCGAGCGAGTGAGTGAGAGAGAGATAGAGAGATAAAGAGAGAAGAGAGAGAGAAGAGAGTGGAGAAAGAGAGAGAGAGATAGAGAGATAAAGAGAGAAAGAGAGAAGAGAGTGAAGAAAGAGAGAGAGAGAGAGAGAGAAGAGAGAGATAAGAGAGAAAGAGAGAAGAGAGTGAAGAAAGAGAGAGAGAGAGAGAGAGTAGAGAGTGGAGAAAGAGAGAGAGATAAAGAGAGCGAAGAAAGAGAGTGAGGGAAAGAGAAGAAAGAGAGAGAAAGATATAAGAAAGAGAGAGAGAGAGAAGAGAGAGAGACTTGCAGAGATGAAACTCGTCGTAGCATATTTGAGTAACTTTAGCACAATTTGTTTCCTCCTTTTATAGGCGTTTGAGCCTTTTCTCACAGAAATTGTATCTCTGTATTAATCTTAATCTGTGTCTTAATTTTCAGTTTTTAATCAGCATGATTTTATATGACTTGGCTTTATGCTTTTTATGCTGGTTTTATCCCTTGTTTCCAATGTAAAGCACATTGAATTTCCCTGTGGAGGAATGTACTACACAAATAAACTTTCCCTTGTCTTGTTGACCCCCCCCCCCCTCTGTTTCCTGTCGTTTTCATTACCTGCCATCACCATATTTTTGATTAATGCCATTACAATCTCAAACTTTTATGTTTTTTAATGGTTAACCATTAGGGTGTACTGTCTCTTTAAGAAAGCTCACTGCTTCGTGTGAGATTTATTACTGAAGTGAACCTGCTGATGAGACTCTGCTGCTTTTTCGGAGACCCTAACTTACAATTTTAAGTCTTACTTTGTGACGCGTGAGCTACTGAATTGTGAAAAATGTGAAAGAGCTGAGCTTCTCGAACACAGTTGCAGACAAGACTTGCAGATGAGGTTTCAGAGCATCCTTGACGCCGTGGAAACCGTCCGCAGAAGATCTCCTTCTAAAGAAAGAGGCTTTGAGCATCTTCTGCGTAGATTGGCATTACGCTGGTGAAACTGCTCATTGATCACGGCCGCAGGGGAGCCATTAAACACCCTCTAAAAGTTTATGGTGAGCGAGTGTAAATGTGTTTAGCTACACTAGCGCTGAAACATAATTTTATGCTTTGAAAAGAATTCAGATGCTGTTGACTAATGAACTCGTGCACATCGTTTCCTCCTCGAGGGAAGCTAAATTAGCATAAGCTGTGTTTGTTTACAGTCGGTTTTAACTTTCTGCTCAATTACTGTCAGCCGCTGTTCCTCGGATGACTGTTGCAGAGCGCTTTATATTCAGCTTCGAAAAGAGAGAACGTACGGAGGACAAAAAGTGTCACAATTAAGAAAAAAACACGTCATTCATTCATTCATGAAATTCGCCATTAATTAATTAAAAGTGAAATCAAATAAATAAAGAAGTCAGTATTTAATTACAATTGATAAATACATAAATGAATGAGCCATTAAATGTGTCAATAATTAATTAAAAGTATAATTACAGTTTTTCACAATTGCTAAGACTATTTCGCACTACTAAGAGTATTGTTATTTTAAATATAGTTAACAACTTTCCACACGATTAGCTCGAGGTAGAAGATACAATTAACACATGTTTTGTTGCTTTGATACGAAATACATCCAGGTAACACATATTTCAAATGCTTTAACTTCTTTTACACTCGAGCTCCACCAAACACTAAAATTATTTTAAAGTCAAATTTTTTCTCAATGTGTTTTGATCGAGTAAATGTTGCTGTCGGAAGAAAACATGTGTTCGTTTTTAGAAAACTGTTTTATTATATTTTGAAAATGAGTTTTGGAGTTCTGCTTACGATGGGATTTTTTTAGAATGAAGTTAACTGTTTTGCCAATTGTTTGTTTTAACTGATTTGGTGCGTTAAGAGTTAAGAATGCATTTACATTTATGCATTTGGCAGTTTTGTTACACCAGTAATGTCTATCTCAGCTCGCTCATAATAGAAGTTGCTTCAGCTGATAAATAAAACCATAGCAGGAAGAAAAAAGACAGAGGAGGAAAAAAGTTTTTTTTTTTACAGTAGGTGTTCTTTGAAGGTTTTCAGCTGCTTCGTGAGAGCTGTTAGTGTTGCTGCTCTCCTGACTGCATCGGGAGTTTGTTCCACCAGCCAGGGACAGTGAGAGAGAAGGTTCTGCTGAGAGATCTTCTGCCTTTGTGGGACGGAACCACGAGTCGCTGTTCCGTCTCTGAGTGAGGCTTCTGGAGGACATGCAGGAGTGTAGGAGCTTCTGGAGGACATGCAGGAGCTTCTGGGGGGCATGTAGGAGTGGAGGTGCTTCTGGAGGACATGTAGGAGTGTAGGAGCTTCTGGAGGACATGAAGGAGTGTAGGAGCTTCTGGAGGACATGCAGGAGTGTAGGAGCTTCTGGAAGACATGTAGGAGTGTAGGAGCTTCTGGAGGACATGTAGGAGCTTCTGGAGGGCATGTAGGAGTGGAGGTGCTTCTGGAGGACATGCAGGACTGTAGGAGCTTCTGGAGGACATGTAGGAGCTTCTGGAGGGCATGTAGGAGTGGAGGTGCTTCTGGAGGACATGCAGGACTGTAGGAGCTTCTGGAGGACATGTAGGAGCTTCTGGAGGGCATGTAGGAGTGGAGGTGCTTCTGGAGGACATGCAGGAGTGTAGGAGCTTCTGGAGGACATGTAGGAGTGTAGAAGCTTCTGGAGGACATGTAGGAGTGTAGGTGCTTCTGGAGGACATGTAGGAGTGTAGAAGCTTCTGGAGGGCATGTAGGAGTGTAGGTGCTTCTGGAGGACATGTAGGAGTGTAGGAGCTTCTGGAGGACATGCAGGAGTGTAGGAGCTTCTGCAGGGCATGCAGGAGTGTAAGAGCTTCTGGAGGACATGTAGGAGTGTAGGAGCTTCTGGAGGACATGTAGGAGTGCAGGAGCTTCTGGAGGGCATGTAGGAGTGTAGGAGCTTCTGCAGGGCATGCAGGAGTGTAAGAGCTTCTGGAGGACATGCAGGAGTGTAGGAGCTTCTGCAGGGCATGCAGGAGTGTAAGAGCTTCTGGAGGACATGTAGGAGTGTAGGAGCTTCTGGAGGACATGCAGGGGTGTATGGAGGGCATGCAAGAGTTAAGCAAACATGTTAAACGGATTGACAAAAGTGTTTTGGCAATTGTAAAAAACTGTAAATGTGAGTTCAGTTTCCCCAAATCCGGTCCTGGAGGGCGGCAGCCCTTCACATTTTGGTTGCATACTATTCAGAGAGGACCCTAATTATTGTAACAGGTGTGCTTCATGATGGTTCAACCAATAATCTGCAGGTCAAAAATGTGGCGATACCTGGTGTAGCTAAACAATTAAAAAGAAATAGTTAAAAGATTATGTGCGTTATTAGATGTGTAATTAATAATTGAATAAAATGTTATTTATTAAAAATTGTTTCACTAATAAATTAATTAATGAAAGGTTCCAGAATTTCATGAATTTATCTTACCTGTCAGTCACCCATCAAAGTCAGGTGGGCGGGGCTAATGGGGATCTAAGTGAAATTCGTTGCTTTTTCCTGACACAGATTTAAGAAATGGTGGCGCTATTGACAGATGCCCTTAAAGAGCATTAAAAGGAGTTATACAAAGATATTTTAGACCTTGTGGTGAATGTAGTTTGGGAAGATGAATTTATTGACAGGTCAAATAAATGAATGAAACACGAGGAAAATCCGTTAATTAACTAAGCTACCTAACATCTAAATTATTTGTAATAAGATGTGTATTTAAGTAATTTACATGCACTTCAAGTAACAATTTTTTTAATTCATCTATTTAATATTATATATTTTTTATAAAAAATTGAATTACATTTCATTATGTGACTCTTCTTTCATTTATTTTTGACACATTTAATGATTCATTCATTTATTGATTTCATCATTTTACTTCATTAAATACACATTTATTTATGACATTTCACTTGGAATTAACGCGTGAATGGCGTATTTAGCTAATAAATCGTGGCACTTTTCGTCCTCCATAAGCACACAGCAGCACTTGAAAGGAAGCGTGTTCGTTTTAGCATCAACACCTTCTTCTCACCAGCTCTGACATCTGATGCACAGCAGCAGGACGCCGCTCGATGCCCTCCATCAGCCTGAAAGATTTTCTGCTTCGAATCGGCTTCGGCGAGAACAACACCGCCACCTGAACACACTCCCACAAACATAAAGACAGGAAGAAAGCAATTCTCTGTGCTGCGCTGCTGGGATATTTTTGGCCGATCGATCCAGTGTTCTGCTTCGCCCGAGGCTCAGTAAGAGAGAGCCACTGCACAACATATTATAATGTCACAAGAACAATCTCAATTTTCCAGCGGGAGGATGTCGAGCGAAACCAGCGGCTGTCACAAGCACTCTCAGCAGTTCCAGATGTGTTTTTACACACCTGAACCAGCCTTCTAACACCACATTCACTAAAAGCTGTTCGCAATCGATGCACAGTTTATTCAGAAGGAGTGTCAAACATGCTGTACAAAAGTTGTGGGCAGTTGTGGTCCGGTGGATGAGGAGATGGACTTGTGATCTGAAGGTCCCGGGTTCGATCCTCAGATCCTCCGAGGTGGAGTGAGTGATGAAACACTCGCTCTCCATCTCCAACAACCTCAGCTGTGGAGCCCTCGAGCGAGCACCGGTTCCCCGACTGCTCCCCGGGCCCCGCAGTCATGGCCCCCACTGCTCCGGGTGAGTGCTCACGGTGTGTTTGTTCACTGCTGTGTGTGTGTGTACACTGGATGTGTTAAATGCAGAGCACACATTCCAGGTTATGGGTCGCTCCAGATCTGGCCGCCTGGTCACTTTCACTTCATAGGCGGAGTTGTTTGGTGGAGTTTCACACTGGAGGTTTCTCCATCTTGTTTGCTAGGAGGTGAGAATTGTTTGGAGCCCAGCTTCCGAGGGATTGCAGGGCTGAGGAGCGGAAGCAATTAACTCGTGTCTCGTAAGCCATGTGATAAACAAGGATTTATCCCGGTGTAATTAGCAGTGTTTGGCTCTCTGGGCTGATACTCGGCCCGCTGCGCTTCTCTGCGCTGCGTCTGGGAAGGTGCTTCGTGCTTCGAGAGGGACTCGAAGAGCAGCGAGGACAGAAGCGGAGACGATACAAGTAGAATTCCTATTTGTCGTGAACATACAGGAAAAAGGGATTTTGGAGAGTGCTAAATATAATCTGTGGAAACCATATATTATTTACATGATTACTGCGGCCAGCCAAGGAATTTTAAAGTAAGGGGTAAATCTATGCTACCCATTCATCAACAGTAACAACCATCACATGCGCCAGAGCGAGACACACCCGGCTGCAGCTGCACCCCTCTCACCATTGTTACTCTGCACCACCAGGAGGCGATAATCCTCCGAATGCGCTGGGAAACATGACAATAAAAAACGAAGAAGACTAGCCCTGTTGGAGGAGTTCACCGTTATTAAAAAAAATACAGACGAAGTCTGTCAGAAAACCTGGTGCGTTCTATTTCAATTTCAGCTTAAACTTTAAAACGTAAATTGTATCAAACCTAGGAAATACTTTGAGGACCGTTATGTGTATATTGTATATCTTTTTTTCTCTCTTGTCGGTCCAGAATCTTTTATACGTATCAAGATTGTTTTCATTTTTTTAAAACAATATGTTTTGCTCCGATTTAAATTGGTTGATGCAGATGAGTGTAATGATGAATATTAATGTTGTACCTTTATTGGATTTATTGTTATTGAAGATTTTACCTTGTGAATAGATGATCTATGAATAGATCATTATTATTAACTGATATTGATGAATTTGAACTCAATTTTAACAAGTAAGTGGCTGTTGAAAATACATATATAGGTGAGGTAAATGTTTTTGGAAGTATTTAATAGCTTTTTTCTTCAGATAGTTTATACTCAATAAATAGGATGAAATCCACCCCATAAAAGTCCAAGCGAATTGTTACCTCAAATTTATTGGTTAAATTCTATAGATTCGTTTTGACAGTGCATTTGATTTTGGGATTTTTAGGGATTGTGATAAATGTGAGCAAAATGACTGATTTGGCTTTATTTTTTTCAGTTTTTTAAGCTCAAAAACTATGGCACAAAATGGCTTTCAGTAATAAAACCAGCTGTTTTATTTTAAGGTATGAATCCACTTTTAGTTGCGACGTACTTCAGAGGACTGGAACATATCAGATTGTGATAAAATATACATTCTCTGAAACGCAATCAAAATGTACAACAAAATGAGTAGCTTTGATAAAAACGCGTTTTATGCTGATTTATAGCTTTACTTTCCATTAAAATCTTTATATTTTGGAGAGCTTTTTCAGATTTGTTTGTAATTGTGGGAAAAACGTAGCACTTTTGATGAAAGTGCAGTTAAATTGTGCATTTACAATTATTTACAGCTCAACCACTTCTAAAAAACACGTTCAGTAAAAAAACAACTGCTGTACGTTAATGTTTATTTCTGTTTTCCATTAGAATTTTTAGATTCTGGAGTGTTTTAGAGAAAGCTGCAAAAATGTAGGTGCAAATGGCTATTTTTACCTGATAATGCTCTTAAATTATGCATATTCTGTATTGTAAAGCTAAATTACATAAGAACAAAATTAATTTCAATAATAAAATTAATGTTTTATGTTCATTTATCTCTAAAATGTTATTTAGATTCAGAATTACATTTTGGACTGTCATTCCAGAAAATACATGTCTGTAAAATTGTTCATTTTCACTCAAAAACACCATCAAAGGATCAAGTTTTTAATTAAGTTTTTAAAATTACCTCCAGCAATGAAACTTTTGCTCCAATGTCCATTAAAACCTTTAGATTTTTTTGAAACCATTTGTTCACTAGTTTTATAGGTTTCTGAAATAGCAGCGGTCAAATTAAACATTTCCTGTATTATAAAACACAATAACTTCAAAAAATAAAAAGACTTTCAGTACTAAAACCAACTCTTTATCTGAAATACCCCTTAAAACCTTTAGATTTTTAAGCTTTATTCCAGAAACCTGTAAAAGTGTTGAACAAGGAGATATTTTCACTTAAAAAACAGTCCCAAATTGAACAAAATGACTTTGAGTAATAAAAAAATTCAGTTTTTGTTAATTTATAACTTTATTTTGAGGCAAAACTTTTATTTTTGTCTGATTTTATGTCTTATTTCAGAGAATCAGAACATCTTCAACAAAAGCCATTTTAACACAAAAATTGTGATATACAGTAATTCCTCCCCCGGCCTTTAGAGGCCGCCTCACGCCCCTCTGCCTTCGTTCTTCTTCATTTGTGTAATGTTTTTCACCTGTTCCCGCTGACTGTTTACGTGCTGTTTGTTCCTCTGCTTCTCACTCGGTTTGTTGTTTGGACACGGTCGTGCTGCGTTGTATTTTCTAGTCCTCCACGGAAGGGAATTCTGGGTATATTTTGCTGTTGCTCTGCTGTTTTGTTTCTCCCCTCGAGAAGTTTTTGTTTTCCTCTGTGCTACTTCAGTTTTGTATTTTAAAGACGTCATACCGAGAAGAAGTTTTGTTGCTATAATTTTTTTTCTTTATTAAAGAGAGACTTTTTTTTTTTTTTTTTTACTCTGCTTGGAGTGTTTTAATTGGGTCCAATTCCAGTGCCCCAGTGGTGCATTATCATAAGATACAACTTCTATTGTGAGAAGCTGAGATAGACTTTGACGGTGTAACAGATTGCATATTGTCTCTCCTCTAATGTAAGTCGCTTTGGATAAAAGCGTCTGCCAAATGCATGAATGTAAATGTAATTTAAATGTAAACAAAAATGCACTCAAACTGCACATCTGGGCTATGTTACGGCTGAATAAAATCATTTCTATCATTCATTAATAAGAGTTATGTTGATCTAAAGCGCCACTTTCCATTTTAAAACATCCATCCATTCATCTTCATGTCGGCTTTCTTCCCTTTCGGGGTCTCCACAGCGGAATGAACCGCCAACTCTCTGGCATATGTTTTACGCGGCGGATGCCCTTCCAGCAGCAACCCATCGCTGGGAACATTTTAAAACCTTTAAACTTTTAATTGTTATTTCAGAAAACTAATATTGTTGATAAAAAGTTACTCTTACTGAAGGATTAATGTGGGTCAGAACTAACATAGTTGAAATTATTTTGAGAAAGATGTCGTTTTTGGGAACTGGTGCCACTGGATTGTTAGTTTCTCGAGTCCTGCGCTGAACTGATGATCCATCAGAAAGCTGTGTTTGCCAAACTCTTACAAACAAACAATTATCCGTAGATTTTACTCCAATATTTACCACATCCGTCTCACTATCATCTTTCCTCTTTAGTATGCTGTGCAGGTTTGGCAGTTTAAAGCTTAGTCGCATTGTACAATGGCAGAAATCCCCTTCTGGGGGTTAAAAAATAAGTTATGTCCAGAGGAGATAATATACCTAAGTCTTCTTCTCGCTTCGAGTGCTTCGATAAAGGTTTTCTAGTTTTTTTCCAGGTTAAAACACACAAAACACAGGTCTGTCCTGCTTCAGCAATCTACAAACATCTGAACACAACCGAGGGGGAGGAAGATGCGCTGCTGCTTCTGCGAAGCTGAAGTGCTTGTGGCCTTTAATCCAATCGCGGCCTTCACAAGCTCGCTTCCAGAGCTTCACGCTGATTACCTCCGGGAGATCTGCCGGGGAAATATTAAAACGTTACACACACAAGCAGCCACCGAGGGAGCGGATCGAGCAGCCTAACTCAGTTTTCGCTCGTCTGCTTCCCGATGGCGTCACCGAGGCACGAGTCTGAATCTAGTTACACTTACAGGAGCGAGCTGGGAGATGTAGTCTAATTGGTTCAAGCTTTAATCTCTTTCTTGGTAGCCCTTTATTATGGCTGCCACTAACGATTATTCTCATAGTCGTCGATTACTGTTTTGATCAGTGGACTGGTTCGATGCATGGGTAAAATTCTGGTCTGAACAGTTATTTTGTAATCCTTATTACACCACAAGCAGTTAGCAGCTGTATTGTTATTGATAGAGGTTTTAACATACTCTCCGGGTGCTCCGGTTCCCCCCACAAGAACAAAGACACGCGGTACAAGTGAATTGGAGTAACCAAAATTGTTCAAAATGTAATAGTGAGAATGAGTGTGTGTGGATGTTTCTCAGTGATGGGTTGCAGCTGGAAGGGCATCCGCCGCGTAAAACAAATAAGTCGGTGTTTTTTCCTCTGTGGCTACGCTGATAAAGGGACTAAGCCTACAAGAAGATGGATGGATGGATGGATGGATGGATGGATGGATGGAGGGGGATGGATGGATGGATGGATGATGGATGGATGGATGGATGGATGATGAATGGATTGATGGATGGATGGATGATGAATGGATGGATGGATGGATGGATGGATGGATGATGAATGGATTGATGAATGGATGGATGATGAATGGATTGATGAATGGATGGATGATGAATGGATGGATGGATGGATGATGGATGGATGATGGATGGATGGATGATGAATGGATTGATGGATGGATGGATGATGAATGGATGGATGGATGGATGATGGATGGATGATGGATGGATGGATGATGAATGGATTGATGGATGGATGGATGGATGGATGGATGGATGGATGGATGGATGGATGGATGGATGGATGATGGATGGATGGATGATGAATGGATTGATGGATGGATGGATGGATGGATGATGGATGGATGATGAATGGATGGATGGATGGATGATGAATGGATGGATGGATGGATGATGAATGGATGGATGGATGGATGATGAATGGATGGATGATGAATGGATGGATGGATGGATGATGAATGGATGGATGGATGGATGGATGATGGATGGATGATGAATGGATGGATGATGAATGGATGGATGGATGGATGATGGATGGATGATGGATGGATTGATGGATGGATGGATGGATGGATGGATGATGAATGGATGGATGGATGGATGGATGGATGATGAATGGATGGATGGATGGATGGATGATGATGGATGGATGGATGATGAATGGATTGATGGATGGATGGATGATGAATGGATGGATGGATGGATGGATGATGAATGGATGGATGGATGATGAATGGATGGATGGATGGATGATGAATGGATTGATGGATGGATGGATGATGAATGGATGGATGGATGGATGATGAATGGATGGATGGATGATGAATGGATTGATGGATGGATGGATGGATGAATGGATGGATGATGGATGGATGATGAATGGATTTATGGATGGATTGATGGATGGATGATGAATGGATGGATGGATGGATGGATGATGGATGGATTGATGGATGGATGGATGATGGATGGATGATGAATGGATGGATGGATGGATTGATGGATGGATGGATGGATGATGAATGGATTGATGGATGGATGGATGGATGGATGGATGATGAATGAATGGATGGATGGATGGATGGATGGATGGATGGATTGATGGATGGATGGATGATGAATGGATGATGAATGGATGGATGGATGATGAATGGATGGATGATGGATGGATGGATGGATGATGAATGCATGGATGGATGGATTGATGGATGGATGGATGGATGATGAATGAATGGATGGATGGATGATGGATGGATTGATGGATGGATGGATGGATGGATGGATGATGAATGAATGGATGGATGGATGGATGGATGATGGATGGATTGATGGATGGATGGATGGATGGATGATGAATGAATGGATGGATGGATGGATGGATGATGGATGGATTGATGGATGGATGGATGATGAATGGATGATGAATGGATGGATGATGAATGGATGGATGGATTGATGGATGGATGGATGGATGATGAATGCATGGATGGATGGATGGATATTAACGTACCTCTGTGGGCTTTTAAGGTTTGATGTGGAGTTTCTAAACTTTGGCATTAAGGACACACAGCTGGCATTTCTTCTTGAACAATCTCATCTTCTGACCAACACGCAACAACGTGTGCGTTTGAAGCAACGATTAATGCAGATTCTTTTTTGTTTCATTTTATGGTTATATCATTCGCGATTAAATAGAACCGGTTTGAGTATACGCAAACGGAGGGAATCAAGAACGAGCGTGCTGATTCGTTAAAACGGGGCGTAGGTAAGCAGGAACCTGCTGATTTGTTAAAGCTCACATTCGGCTCTATTTTCATTTATTTTAACCTTTTCCTTTTTGTAAAAGTAATGAACTGTCTCGGCGAAATGTAGCAAAGTAAAAGTGCACATTTTCTAAAAAAAAATATAGCGAAGTAAAAGTAAAATGAAACATAAATACTCCAGTAAAGTAAAAAACAAATCATGAAAAAAAAACCCAAGTACTGTAAGAAAGTATTTTTACTTCGTTACATTACATTTACATAACATGAAACACTTTTGTTACGAAACATGACAAAACGTAGGTACCATTGAGAACCGATAGCGTGGCTCTGATTGGACGAGACCTCAACCAATCACGATGAGCACTCGTACAAGAAGTCTTGAACAATTTCTGCAGTTTTTGCTAGAAATAAGAGTTATAATGATTGAAATGGAAGTAATTGAACACTGTTATGAGGAAGGACAGGCTTATGCAGTGATTGTTAACATGTCAGCACTCAATAAATATAAATATCAGTTTGTGTTTTGGGGATTTCAACCATCAACGTGAGTCCCAACACAAACAAACTTGTTATAGTTTCGGCCCTTCCAATCATTTCTAAAAATCACACAACCCCCCTTTCAGCTTTTTTTATTATATAGCTGCTTATAAACCACGAATAAGAGTTTAAAGTTACATCTATAACTGCTTACAAATGGGTATTAACAGAAACAATGCTTTATAAAATATCAGTTAACTATTTGCTAAAGCTTAATTAATGATTCGTGATGTGTTGTTATTATAAAGTGCTCTCCATTTCTTTGCGGTGTATCTGCTGCTATTCTGATAAATCATGTTTCTTATTAATTTATCATGATGTAATCTTATTAAGCGCAACATTAGATTTATTTTTACAGCTGGATGCCGTTTTTGTTGTAAAACATCTTTTTTCAAACCCTTCTGTTCTGCAAATAATCATTTCTCTCTGTCCGGTGGAGGTAAACACAGCTTCTCTCCCGCTCGCAGGTCGGCTTGCTCATATTAGCAGCGAACAGAGTGCTCCCAGCAGGCTTTTAATAAGAGCGCCGGTGGAAATTCAATATTCTCTAAAGGTGAATAAATCACAGCGCGCGGCCCGTGCCAGCGCTCCAGAGCCAGGAAATATCCCGGCGAGAAGGGTGGAAGCTGAACCAGAGTTTTCTCATATTCTAAAATATATGCTTTCAGGTGAGCCATCACTTCTGATATAACCTATAACGTCGATTTCTCGTAATCCAGCGAATGGCGGGTGTATGAGGCGAAAGAGCAGCTGTGCAGAGGGTGGGTTATTATCTCTGGCTCCTGCTGCTGAGCTCTGAGGAGAAGAGGATCCTCACAGGAGCCAGAGGACCATCTGGAGGAGTTTTCTAATATTAGGATGAAGGAGGATCTGCTGCTCGGGGAATTCATCAGTTTTTTATATTTCAAGCAGGGGTCTCATTCCTGCTGGTTTTTTGTTCCAACTTTCTTTCAAAAGACTGTAGCTTCCTGCAAGTTCTTGGTGGAAACATTTAGCGTGAAGTTTAGAGACAGTTTCACCTACTGTTTTGGAAATGATTTTAGTCTTAATTGGTAAAAAAAAAAACATGCACTTGGTCTTAATTTACACGAACCTTGTGATACTGTGAGAATCGTGATCGGGGGTAGATTGGTCCATTTTTTAAAAGTGCCCCCTAGTGTTCTGGAGATGATTTTAGTCTTAACTGGCCCCAAACAAGTCAAAGTGCTGCGTCCCAATCGACGTACTATCCACGTTTATGGGCGCGAATTGAGAATTAAGTGTCCCTAACCGTAGTATGCTGTACGTAAAAAAGTATCCGAGCGGGTCCCGGATGTGAACTTTTTCCAGCTCGATTCTGAAGTGCAGATCGATGAACGGTCAACCGGCTGATACTACCCACAATCCCCTGCACTCGGGCGGAAGGAGTTTTCACTTGAACCCAAACAAGCGAGCTCTCTCTGTAACACCACTCATTTTTAAAGATGCACATGAATAAATGATATCAATGTAGAGTGTTACATTTATATTATAATATTTTTTATGAAAAATGGAAAAGAAGAAGTTAAGTTCTCGCACACATCGTATGTAAAGATGTGACTCTACTTCCATCACATGATGCTTCAATACATCCCAGACCGCGCACACTCTCATCTTACACACTAAAAAGTATCTACATTTTCTTCCGAAAATTTGTATCTATTTTAAGGGTACAGTATACAAACTTGTGATACTATGAGAATCCTGATCTGAGATAAATTGTCCAGTTTTTAAATGGTGCCCCTAGTGTTTTGGAGATGATTTTAGTCTAAATTGGTTTAAAAACACCTTAAGTTTGGTATTTAATCACGCAAAACTTGTGATCCTATGAAAACTAAAGTGGACAACGATCGTTTTGAGAGTGCCCCAAGTGTTCTGGGGAGGATTTTAGTCTTAAATGTTTTTTATTGTTTTTTATAAATTTGATCTTCGTTCACACACGCGTAACTTGTGTTACTATGAGAACCATTATCTGAGGTGGGCTGGGCAGTTTTTGAACAGTGACTCCTAGTGTCATGGAGATGATTTTAGTGTAAATGAGTCCAATAAAACAACAACAAATTATTGTTTTGGGGGATGATTTTAGTAAATTGGCTAAAAAAGTGTGCTCTAAACTTGGGATACCATGAGTCCATCTGCGGTGGACTGGAGAGTTTTGTCCACAGTGCCCTCTTGTGCTCCGGAGATGATTTTGGTCTAAGTTTGTCAAAAAAAGAGAAAGAAAATTGGTACTCTTGAGAAGAAAATTCACACCATATTTATGACCTGAAAGGGATTGGACAGGTTTTGTTCAATACACCCCTAATGTAATGAATGCATGAATAAATAAATGAATAAATTTGGTCTTATTACATTGAGCTCCTCATGCTCATTCAAATCATATCAAATGTGCTAGCAATCTGTCATCACACCTGCAGTATGTTTTCTTGCTAATTACTCTTCTCTTCTTCCGGTCATATGCATTATTATTGTTGTTACATCTAAAAAGCTTTAACCCATAAAAGTAAACTGAACCGATGTTGTTAGCTGTTGGGTTATGTTAAGCCTGAAGTTTAGTTATGGATAATAGTTTCAAAATTAGGATGAAAAAATCGTCAATTTCCTGGTTTCTGTTCTGAAAGCAAACATATTCAGATAAATAAATGTATTCATGCATGCTCCACTGTGTGCAGCCTCTGAGGCCGTCTGTCGAGTGCCCTTGTCAGTGGTCAGCGTGGATCCGGCTGTCAGTGAAGTGCAGGTCTCCTCTGTTTTTTCATCTCTCCATCTCTATTAATCTCTCGCTCCGGCTCCCTCCTGACACATCGACTCGAGTGGGTTCTTGTCATCTTTGTGTAAACTACCTTTAGCTTACAGTGAAGTGAGGCCATGTTGATTTTTGTACCGAGTAAGTTATAACACATGGTGAGAGTGGGTGGAAGAAAAAGACAGGTGATATTTTGGTCTTAAATATGAATATGACAACACATAACACTACGTTTAAAGGTGACACCTTTCCTTTATCAGAAGGTGAGTTGATTCTTTGAGGTAATCGTGAAAGGTCAGAATACATTTTATTTTGAGGTCTGGCCCTTTAAATGATCCTGAGCTCCCGCTGACCCCGCCCCCTCCCATCATGGGAAAGTTTTTTTGTTTGTTAATGACTTCTATCAAACATAGATCCCCTTTATATCTAACTCAGCTCATAGATCATAACGCGCCTATATATTTTTACTTACTTTTTTTGCAGAAAGATGAAAAGGATTTGAAAAAGCCACCCTTTTTTTCTCCTGTCAAGATGTATTTGTTACGTTTGAATTAATTTTGCATAGTTAAGTTAAGTGTAACACAACCTGAAAAAATATTCAGTTTAGAAGGTGCCTGAAGTATTCATTTTAAGCAAAAATGTCAATATGTGAAGTTGGATGAATTCCAGTCAAGTTATATGGACATTACACGTGGAGAAAGTTCTGTTCCAAGGTCAGACTATGCAGGTAGAGTAAGTTATGGAAGAAAGAAAAAACTAAAAACCTGAACGAGAACACATTGGAAGTTCATGGAATCTCTGGTTTATCATTGGCTGAACACACCCTCTCTGTGCAGGTATGAGATCCGCGACACACACATGGTGGAAGAGAGCGTCTTGATGACTCTGAAGGACAAAGCTGACTTTTCCAACTTCAAGCCTCGACCGTTCAACATGCGAGAGTTCTATGACCGCTCGGGTCACGATATTAAAGACATGCTGCTGTCCTGCTTCTACAGAGGAGTGGAGTGCAGCGCCGACGACTTCACGGTGGTGAGTTCGGCTGAGATGTTTGAGGTTAAATGTGGCAGGGAGAAGATGTTAGAGAAACGGCTTCATTTGTGAGATTTCTTTGAGTTGTTTGGGATTTGTGATGGCATTTTTGTGTTTAACCTTATGTTTGCAATGAAAATGAGATACATTTGTTTAATTTTGAACATAGTGGGTATTGGAGCTTCCAGAATTTTCTGGTGAAAAAAGGTGCTGAAATGTCTGAACATAACCTCTTAAACATTATGTGAATTTCCAGGTTGATTTGGTTGTTTTTTGTGGTGATCTAGTGAGTGTTAAAACTTCCGGAGGTAGTTAATAGAATTTTCAGGTCAAATGCCTAAATGTGCTGCTTTTTAAGAGCAACATTGTGAACACTGCAATAGAATCTCCTGAAAACTATATGAATTTTGTAAATTTGGTTCACTTTAGTGCACAAACAGTGAAGATTGGAACTGCTGGAGAGATTTTATGGAATCTTCTGGTTAAATGCTCAAATTTGGTGCTTTTTAAGAGCAAAATGGTGGACCCTGGAACGTAGCCTCATATTTATTGTGTGAATTTTCAGGTTAAGTGTTTAATTGTTGTTAAATTATTGCCCAAATGAGTAGTTTGTGTTGTAAATTCCCTTGATTTTTTTTCTTAATTTTTTAACTGGGTCCTATTTTTCATCTAACCCCGATATTATAGTGTTTGAGAGAGATATAAACCCTCATTTTGATCTGTTTTTATGTGCAGGAGATGAAAACTCAAGTGTTTAAGCTATTAATTGTCCTTTGCATATTGGTATCCAAAAATTGTACTCAAGTAAAAGTAAATATACTCATGAAAATATTTACTCAAGGAAGAGTTTGTGTAACTTCTAACTGATTTACTCGAGTAAGAGTAAAATAGAATGTAAAGAAAATGTACTAAAGTACTTCTGATCTGAACGATATGAAGCAAAAACTCTAGCTATTACATGGCATTTCCTAGAGGTTACTTTTGTTTTGTTTTTCCCTAAGGAGAAAATAATGTAGTCGATTACAAACTAAAATCACTAAATACTAAGGCGATACATGCAACAAAAAGATGTTTTGCATCTCTACAATCACGTGTGCGTGCATGACATCAGCGCCCTCTGTCTGCTGCATGATGTGTGTGCGTGCATGACCTCAGCGCGCTACAGTCTGCAGCGAGGACGCTCTCCATCTGCCTCCGTCGACTCGAGGAGCTGCAAACTCTCGTTCCTCAGCCTCTTCAACACCTCACGAGCCTCGCTGACGTCAGAAACAGCTTCGCTTAGGTTTATTTACTTTATTCGTTTATATATTAGCAATGGGAGAACGCAGCAAAAATGTAACTCAGAAAAAAGCCAATCAGCAGCCCCTTTCAAAATATCAAACATTACAACATAAAAACATAACAAACATAACAAGAAGAAGTTGGTCTCAGGGGTTTGTGTTGGGACTCACAGTTGAGGGTTGAAATCCCAAAAACACAGACTGATATTTATTCCACGGAGCGCTGAAGAAAAAAGTACACAACCACAAAAACCATTTTACATGGTACACGTATTTAAAAGTACTCAGAAAGTACTAGTTACCATAAAAATAAGTAAATTGTAACTACAAAACTTGTGTGTTCTAGGCGTGCTGTGTGGACTAAATCTATTCAGATATTCTATCCTGCACCTTCACGGTGGAAGTTTTAAAGTGTTGGAGACGTCCAAAATGAAATAATGCACCCTTATAAATCACAAAAGGTGCATTTTAAAATTCCACTTCTACTTTGAATGTGCAGGATCCACCAGCTGTCCAAATCTTGGTGTATGTTGTAAGTTCACTAGATTTTTTTTCATTTCTTTTTTTTTTTTTTTTGAGAAATAACTGCGTCCTGTTTTCCATCTGGAACTGACATCCATCTGCTTGAAAGAGTTGTACACCATCATTTTGATCGGTTTTTCTATTAGTTTGACCCAGGTGTCTAAGCTGTTAATTGTGTCAGGTGCAGGAAGGCCAAGTAGAGGAATGCGTATCCCAAATGCGTAACATCCATCCATCCATCTTCATGTTGGCTTTCTTCCCTTTCGGGGTCTCCACAGCGGAATGAACCACCAACTCTCTGGCATATGTTTTACGCAGCGGATGGCCTTCCCTGCCGCAACCCATCGCTGGGAAACATTCACACACACATTCACTCTTTAACACTATGGACAATCGTTCTTATTCAATTCACTTATTCTTTGGACTTGTGGGGAAACCGGAGCACCCGGAGAAAACCCACGAGAACATGAGAACTCCACACAGAAATGCCAACCGACCCAGCCGAGGCTCGAACCAGCGACCTTCTTGCTGTGAGACGACCGTGCTACCCACTGCGCCACCGTGACGCTCAAATGCGTAACAATCTTCTATTAATTTATTTACGAAACAAAATACAAAGCAAAATCCACGAGGGGTAAAACCAACAAATAATATACACTTGAACTTAACTGAACAGAAAGACAAAACTCCAGCACAAGCGCTAATTACAAACACAATTCTCACACCGACAAGGAGTACAGGAGTATATAAGTATAACTAATGAACCGACACCAAATGAAAACTGAGGGAGGCTTATGATGGGACACCAATCAAACATAAGGAGGGGAACTACAGGTGTACTGACTAAAACTCTAACACGGAACTGAGAAGGATGGAAAAAGGGAGGAACAACCTAGACCATGTGCAGAACATAAACAAGAGAAATCAAAGATGGCTACCGCTAGTCACATGACCCGAGCCATGTGGCTTGAGGAGGCAAAACAAACAGAGAACTGAAGACCAGGAAAACCAAAACTGAGGGAAGGACTGTCAGTGATCTGCCCCCTGGCGACACCGATCTACAAACAAGAATCTGGGCAGATCCTGACAAATTGTCAGTTTAAGCAAGAGTACATTAATTTTCCAAATCTTGGTGTATGTTGTAAGTTCACTAGATTTTTTTTCATTTCTTTTTTTTTTTTTTTGAGAAATAACTGCGTCCTGTTTTCCATCTGGAACTGACATCCATCTGCTTGAAAGAGTTGTACACCATCATTTT
Source organism: Danionella dracula (assembly GCA_900490495.1). Classification (NCBI taxonomy): domain Eukaryota; kingdom Metazoa; phylum Chordata; class Actinopteri; order Cypriniformes; family Danionidae; genus Danionella; species Danionella dracula. Next base: position 84,923 of record UELW01000777.1, read on the forward strand.
GATCGGTTTTTCTATTAGTTTGACCCAGGTGTCTAAGCTGTTAATTGTCAGTTTAAGCAAGAGTACATTCATTTTCCAAATCATGGTATGTTGTAAATTCCCTAGATTTTTTTCTTCATAAAAAAAAAACAAAAAAAAAAAACTGGGTCCAGTTTTCCGTCTGGCACTTTTATTCTAGTGCCTTGTGAGAGATATAAACCCTCATTTTAATCTATTTTTCTGTTAGTTTGACAGTGCAGGAGATTAAAAAAAATTCACTGCTAGCCACCCCGCATTGTGCTCTTGCTCAGATCAGCTGCTCTGGTCGTCTTTGAGACGTCGCTGTGTTCGTACAGTCCTTCCTGAAGCGAGCGCTCCCGTCTGCTCAGATAGCGAGAGCATGTTCACCCCCGGGGTCGGATCGATGCGACGCCTCTCTTCCTGCTGATTGGTGGATAAGGACGTTATTCCTCCCGCCGCTGTATCTCACCGATAGCTCAGAGAGAGAAGGGAGACGTTCCGTTGCTCGTCCCCTCGTGGGATCTGTGAGTGTTGCGTGCTCTCTCTCGGAGCGGGAATGAAGAAACGCTGCTTGTTTTGAAGCGTAACGATCCCGTCCATCATCTCTTGATCCGTCCGGAGATTGAACGTCTTTGAATAATTGTGTTGATGAGAGATGAAGGTTGGCATTTCCAAGCGCTCCAGGTCTAACGAGGCTGATTGATTCCAAACAACTAAAACATGAACTGACAACTAAAAACTTGAAGTGAAGTTTGCTGTCTCCAGATCCGTTCCGATAAAAGACTGGCTACAGGATCTGATGAACGATGAGCATACTCGTCTCTTTACAAGCTCTACAGAAGAACTTGACTCTGGATGGTTCTGAAGATTTTGGAACTTTTTATCATGTCACTAAATTGCATGTCTAAAATGTACCCTAACTTTAAATAAATAAATCAATAGATAAAATAACCCGTTTGTAGCCATGGGGAGCAGGATTTGTCCGCTGCAGTGACAGACAGACAGAGACCGCTCATGTACAGAAAGGATTTACAGGAGAAAAGGGAAGTGACGTTTTCTCACTCGCACGCACACTTTTGCTCATATCACTGAAACCTGATAATCTTAGTTTATTTTTTTATGTACATTTATACGTTATGCGTCTCAATGATTAAAAATTCACTTTGTGAGCAGCAAGACGAGGTTGCTTAATTAAAACTTTGGTAGAGGCTACATAAAGCTTATCTTTGATAACCCTGACAAGCTATAAAATTAGTTTTTTTATTTTTGGATTTAAAAATTTCATATCTGGTATGCTATACATGATGATGTTGTAAACGTAAAAAGGTAACCATTTCAAGAACAAATAGTTCCTAAAAAGCACAATCCACTTTTTATGGAACACTACGTTCCAAACAAACCCCTAAAAACAATGAAAGACTCCCACAATGCACCAGGCTTTAAAGATTCTCACATTGGGTCGATGGACTGCCACAAAATAAAAAAAGACAGTCTGTGTGGATTTCATGGAGTTAAATTTGGGATTTCGCAAAACACACAAAACAAAAACCAACATACTGCACTGTTTTATTCAAAGCGTGCTAAACAAACAGAACATTAGCTTTTAATCAGGTCTTCTTTAGTGTGAGCCAGTGTTGTCTTAAAGGTGTCATATTGTGCCTCTTTTAAACGATTGATAATAAATATTTGACCCCTCTAGAGTATCACTGCACCCTTAATAACCCTTAGCAACTGTAAACTCTTCTCTTCAGGGAGCACATACTAAAAAATAATAATAATTTCCTCCTCTGTCTTTATTTTCATCTTGCTAAGGTTTATTGATTTATTGACTTCTATTATGAGCGAGCTGAGATAGACTTTGACTGTGTAACAAATCTCACATTGTCTCTCCTCTTCTGTAAGTCACTTTGGACAAAAGCGTTTATGTAAATGTAATAACGTTCATAATGCAGTTTTTCTTCATAAACAATGCTTTTAAATCTCCTCAAATGGTTGTGTTCCACAAAATGAAACATACACATCGTGTTCCTCCCACTGCACTCCTGCTTCCAGCATGCCGCTGCTGGATTTTTCTTGTTAGCCCACAATAAATTCACCAATTTCTGACAATATTCACTTTTTGGTGCCAAACAACACGTTTGGTCCAGAGCATCCAAAAACACTCTTTCTTTTAATTGTTTATCGATGCGGTTCAGCTGCGGTTCACTTCCGGGTCAGTCAGCGCATGCATTCTTTTTTGAGATGAGCTGCATTACCGGTTCTTATGATTGGTTAGTGGGTTCTATGGCCAACAGGTGCGGCTACGACCATCATGTCATTTTGAGTTCCCAGAAAAAGAAAAAAGGATTGTTTAAACTTGCATGAACCGATCTGAATGTGACTCGAGCCTTGTTTTGATGAGGACACGATACTAAATGTCTGAAAAGTCCAAGCACCTTTAAATTTAAAGTCACAACAAAAAAAAATCTGCAGGGTTTTGGCCTTCAGAGATTGAGTTTAATGCATGTGAAATGAAACATTATATGCAACATATTTTGAGAATTAACCCAAAAAAATTAAATGTATTTCAAATGAACAACAACAAAAGAATTCAGTGCGAATTTAGTTATTTTTTTTAATGATTTCCTGTTTGAGCTCACATCTGCCCACTTAAACACTTAAAAATATACAATGAGGCATTTGATTCTGCTAGAAATGTTTCAACAGAAGAAAGACTCAATGTGGGAGACCCCATAATGAACAACTTTTCAGAGTTGTTCACAAGTTTGTGTTCTTTGTAGTTTTTTTGTTGTTGATTATACCTCTATTAGTTTCTGGAATGAGACATGTAAGTGAGATCAGAGTTGTGGCAGTGTGTCCTTGTGTGTGAGTGAGCATTTCTGCGCACCTGTTTCCACCATGTAGTCAGTAGATTGCAACAGATGTAAAAGTCCAGTCGCGTTCTATAATTGATTCTCTAAATCCTGCTTCTAGATTCACAGGATGCTCAGCTCTCAGATCCTGGCAGGTGTTTGCGGCTCTTATAAAATCCAAATGTGATTGATGGACGGTTCGACTTGCGTTTGATTTCTTTCTGTTTTTTTAAGACGCTGATGTATCTCTTGGCATCAGGAATGCAGGGGAGTGAAATTGGAGCTCTTTTGTGAGTTTAAGGCAAAGCTGATTACTTCCACCTCCTAATAAACAGCATCCGAGTCTGCTCTGAATTTACATTTTTATGCCGAACCGAAGGAAGAGATTTCCTGCTTTGCATCATCCCCTGTTTGGTGGTGTTTTCAGAGATTCTGTGTGTTTTCCTAATCACACAGCAGGCTGTTGGGCTTCCTATTGTAGTAATAATCCCGTTTTAAGTACTTTTCTCCCTTTTTAAGCATGAAGTTTTTGTTGATTGCTACAGCAAACGTAAACTCAAAGCCCAATCCACCTTAACGCTTGGAGTTTGTGGAGAGAAAATGCTTCGGAATTCTTATTGAAGATGAGAGTTTGAGCTCGTTATGAATCTCAAACCAATTTGCACTTTCTTTACATAAATTTACCAACATTTTTTTTGTATTGTCAGGTTCCCAATTGTTTCCCAAGTGTTCTGTGTTTCGCTTGAAACACTATAATAGTATCTGATTGGTCGAAAACACCCCAACACCCACCTCTTATTAATCAGATACGAGATAATGACTTTAAAAATCCTGATAGAACTAGAATTGTTTCAACACAGAACAATGTAAAATTATTAAATTAGAAGAATCTTATTGTCAACACACAACAATATAAATCACCAAAACAGATTTTGATTGGTCAAAAACCTATGACCTCTTACTGGAGAGGAGGACTGACAGGCTGTAATTTACCTGATTGGTCGACCACATCATGATAGTATCTCTTTGGTCAAGCATGTCATGATGGCCTCTGATTGGTTGAACACGTCATGGTGTCTGCTGATTGGTCAAACACGTCATGATGGCCCCTTATTGATTGAACATGCCATGATGTCCTATGATTGGTCGGACACTTTATGATGACAACTGGTTGTCAAACACATCGTGATGGCCTCCGATTGGTCAAACATGACATAGTGGCCTGTGATTGGTCTAAAGCATCGTACCAACCTCTGATTGATCTTCAGTGTCATGATGGCCTCTAGTATGTCTAGCACAACATAATGGCCTCATTGATTTAATGCATCACAATGGCCTTTGATTGCTTAAACATGTCATGATGGCCTCTGATTAGTCTAAAGCGTCATAATTGCCTCTGATTGGTCCAATGTATCATAATGGCATTGATTGGTCAAACACAACATATTGGTCTCTGATTTGTCAAACACGTCATGCTGGCCTCAAAAATTACATGATGGCCTCTAATTGGTCGAAAATGTCATAAGGACCTGTGATTGGTAGACAGCATCAAAATAGTGTAATGATATCAACCAATCATAGTGTTTCTGATCAAATACACAACATACCACATCTCAGAAAATGCTGACTGAGAAAAGACACCACAGCAACAAAACCTGACAGAAACTGATTGGTGGAAAACACCATGATGACAATTCTTTGACTAAAAGTTTTGATTGTTTGCTCTTCCCTATGCCACATGAAATTTCAAAAACAGGAAAAAAACAAAAACAGGAACTAACCAATAAATCTCTAATTATAGCAAACAGTATTTTGTTGATTTAACTCTAAATACTGGGAAATCAACTGTGGTCGAGGCTGTATTTTTATTTCTGGGTGAAGCTTCTTATTGGCTTATTGGTTCAACCAGCTTGTAGCTCCGCCCATCAAGCATCCGTGCCGTTCTTATTCAACCAACCAATCCATTTCCTTCTCTTCCATTGATATTGGTTCTCAGGATCAATGATATCTTTTCTTAGACACCCGGCTGATGGCTGTACACTCAGAAGCATGTCCTTCCACATTTGCATGCTCTTCAGTGCAACAATGGCACAGAACTCCCTCTGGTGTCCTCGAGGCTTGGAGTTATGATTCGTAAAACCTCTTCCAGGCCTCGTCAATCAATTCCTCATTACTGCAGTGATCAGTTAGACCAAGTGTGTGAATTATGAATGCAGGGTTAATGCGGAACCAGGCGGTTTGGGTACAAGAGGTACGGATGTTTTGCATACGAGGTGAATGTCTTGAGTGCGAGAGGCTTTTTTGACGTTGCTTGGGAATTGTCGTGGGATCTACTTTGGTGCTTTGATTACTGCTGTTGTCTTAGCTCTGGTTAAACACATGCACCAGATGATTAAATGTAAACCTAATGAGATTCTCCTTTGTGATTCTGTCATTGATTTGTTTAGCAACGAGTGGAGCAGATTGAGTTTTCATCCATGAAGGCATTGGGGATCAATAGAATGCAAAACGCTTTATTAGCGTGTAATTATCCGTGATGATCGCATCATTTGATTCAGTTAAGTTATGGTTATCAGATGAATAATGAGACACTGCGTTACATTCTGGCTTTGGTTGCAGTACAAGATTCATTGGCAAAAAAGCTTGCAGGATTTTAACATTTTAAGCTTAACTTTGAGGGAGATTTTGGGAAGAAAACACCAGATGACAAGCACATCGTCAGAGGTTTATTGCCATCTTCTAAAGAGAGCGCTATCCACCTGAAGACTGACATAACAGGTCTACACTTCCCATCCCACATTGCCCCCCAATTGTTGTGTTTGCAGATGTGTTTCTTTTTTTATGCTCGACACATAACATCAAAAGGAGTTTTGAATGCATAGCTATACGGGACAGTTCTGCTGTAAAAGTAGGAGAAAAAACGAGATAAAGAAAAAGCCACCTAAAGACGATAAACCAATAAAGGACTACACACAGAAAACAAAACAATAGAACTTAGGCAATCCAAATTCAAAGGGTTTAATTGTATTTCCAGAAACTTCTAAGTGTCTTCTTTCTAAAAAGACCAAAGTTGTGCTCTTTGTGTGTACAGAAAGCTCTTTATTTACGTTAAAACCACACTCACAAAAACCTTACAAACAATTCCCCCAAAATCTTTTGATGTAAATCTTGCTTTTTCGATATTTCAAACAAAAAATGGGACGGGTTAAACAACCATCTATTCGATCATGTGACCCACTTACTTTCAGCACAAAGAAATCACATGACTGCATTTAATTGCATTTCAAGAAAACCTCTAAGTGTTTTCTGTCATCCGAGACCAAAGTTGTTTCTTTGTGGACACATAAAGTTTTGCAATAACTTTTTTCAAACATGCAACAAAAAAAATACTCCAGAGCTGAAGGTGTAAATCCATTGATGAGACGCGGTTTATGTTAATAACCATCATAAACAAACACGTCTGACACACTTCTCGTTGAAGATGTGGAACACCTGTAGGCGTCGATTCTTCCGGCTGCCCATCACAGCACCAGAGGGAGCCGGGTGCTTCCTGGGCAGATTTCTGGCATGCTTACAGCTTTAATAAAACACACACCTGCCGGCTCCAGATGTCACCTGCATCAGGCTCTCACACGATCCCCAAACTCTGCATCAGGCTCTCACACGATCCCCGCGGCCCAAACTCTCACATCACCCTCGTGTGTTCCTCTGCCAGAACCCCCCAGAGCTTCGTCGCTCCCTGACATTTTTAATCACGCTAGAATTTGATTGAAAGCCTGACAAAATATGAGCACACGAGGATCTGAAGAATCCTTTAATGGCCCTCCTCGACTGACTCACGTCCTTCTGAACTCTTGATTTCCTCTGAAATGTCAAGGGTTTTGGAATTGGAGAAGATCTCCAGCAGCTTATCCCTTAAAGAATCAATTATGAATGCTTTGGAGAAGATCAGAAGCACTCGCCGGGGCTTTTCAGAGGCAGGAGGTGTGCGCACAGAGAGAAGGAAGCCCATGCGTGTGCCAGGAACTTATCATCGTTGCTCTGGGGAGAGAAAGAGAGGCGGAGAGTGACAGCGGAGAGCGTCTCTCGCATGATAATCAGGAATAACCCTGGCCACCTAAACCGACACAAGTGGAAATGTCTCCTGAGTCAGAGGTGGTTTGAGCCTTTGGAATGTAATGAAAGAGTCAGAGGAGCAAGGCGTGCGATCATGCAGTGGTTATAGCCGGATTACTGAGTCCACTCGATAAAGAATCTCAAGCTAGAGAAGATAAAAAGCCTAGAATGGTTCTTTTTTCTTATAATGTGCCCTAATGCAAAGCTTCTAAAAGACACCCCGCAATACATATATTTAACCACGCTTTAGAAGGAGAGATAGGGGAATTGGTAACAGGTAATAATATTAATACTTGTCATTTAAAGGCGGCTCAGAGGGTATTCAATGACATCTTACAAAGAAAGTAAGCAGTTTAAAATGGAAAAATACATTAAAAGCAATCAGAACCAGATAAGTCCTCTCAAGTTGAGAAAGGTCTTCAGGTTAGTTTTTAAGTTTTTCAGTGTAGGACTGTTGTAGACCCATTTTGGGAGCTTGTTTCAGAGGATGAGTGGCGCACAGCTAATGGCCGTCTCACTAACTGCTATTTTGGGAGGACTATGGGGCTCCAACCAGAGAGCAGAAGAAAAGAGTGAAGAGTCAAGATGAAAATCGTTAGGAGTTCTGTGAGAGAAGGAGGATTTATATTATTAAGGAACTTGTAGTTTAGGTGGAGGGCATCATGGTAACGCAGTGGGTAGCACAGTCGTCTCACAGCAAGAAGGTCGCTGGTTTGAGCCTTGGCTGGGTCAGTTGACATTTCTGTGTGGAGATTGTATGTTCTCCTCGTGATCGCGTGGGTTTACTCTGGTTGCTCTGGTTTCCTCCACAAATTCAAAGACATGCGGTAAAGGTGAATTGGGTAAACACAATTGTTCATCGAGTATAAATGTGAATGAGTGTGAGTGTGGATGTTTCCCAGCGATGGGTTGTGACTGGAAGGGCATCCGCTGCATAAAACACATGCCAGAAGAGTTTGCGTTTCTTATTATTATATTCTTATTCTTATATTCTTATTATTATTATATAATTTTTAAAGATTTTCTCAAGTGTGTGAAATATCTACTATATAGTACGCATTTTTATATAATTAAACTGAATTAATCGCTTTATTACAGTGATAGATTCGTAGATTATTAAGATAACCTTCATAATATTTTTTGGTAGTAACACAAAAATAGACACGCTCTCCTGAAACCTTTATCAGTATTTTTTTAGATTTTCTCAAGTGTGTGAAATATCTACTATATAGTACGCATTTTTACATAATTAAACTGAATTAATCGATTTATTACAGTGATAGATTCGTAGATTATTAAGATAACCTTCATAATATTTTTTGGTAGTAACACAAAAATAGACACGCTCTCCTGAAACCTTTATCAGTATTTTTTTTTATTTTCTCAAGTGTGTGAAATATCTACTATATAGTACGCATTTTTATGTAATTAAACTGAATTAATCGCTTTATTACAGTGATAGATTCGTAGATTATTAAGATAACCTTCATAATATTTTTTGATAGTAACACAAAAATAGACACGCTCTCCTGAAACCTTTATCAGTATTTTTTAAGATTTTCTCAAGTGTGTGAAATATCTACTATATAGTACGCATTTTTATATAATTAAACTGAATTAATCGCTTTATTACAGTGATAGATTCGTAGATTATTAAGATAACCTTCATAATATTTTTTGGTAGTAACACAAAAATAGACACGCTCTCCTGAAACCTTTATCAGTATTTTTTAAGATTTTCTCAAGTGTGTGAAATATCTACTATATAGTACGCATTTTTATATAATTAAACTGAATTAATCGCTTTATTACAGTGATAGATTCGTAGATTATTAAGCTAACCTTCATAATATTTTTTGGTAGTAACACAAAAATAGACACGCTCTCCTGAAACCTTTATCAGTATTTTTTTAGATTTTCTCAAGTGTGTGAAATATCTACTATATAGTACGCATTTTTATGTAATTAAACTGAATTAATCGCTTTATTACAGTGATAGATTCGTAGATTATTAAGATAATCGATAGCTGCAGCCCTAATAGACATCAGTTGCAATAGAAGCCCACGTCGTAAAGGCTATAAAAGACAAAAACACACAGTTTGCAGACGGACGAAGGAGAATCCAGCGGCTCGTCTCCGGCGCCAGAGGGACCAGCTGAGGATGGGCCACCAGATCTCTGAGCTGAAAAAACTTTTGCTTTGAGAACCAGCAACAAACCGTATAGCTAGCTGAGTACTCTTTTACTTTATGATGAATGTTATGTGTTGTAATATATTGAAATTGTTGACTTTTTGATTTAAGACTTTGAGATACAACAGTCAACAAAGGCGTCTGACCAAGTGTTTAGCAATCAACGTCCTTAGCAGATTCAATCTAACCTGCGCATAATAGACAAATGTGTAAAGAATGAATTGAACATCGTAAAAGCATGCTTGCGTTCCTTGATCTTGTATCTCATGTTTCTTCGAATTGACAAATGAATCTAAAAAGATTCTGGCTTGCTTTTTTTTAAGCCTGCTTCCCTCTCTTCTCTTCTTTGGTCTCAATCGGGTTCTGTTCACTCGATTTGAGAGCATGGCGCTCTCGGTGGGCGCTTCGGATGACCTTAGCTGGAGCACTCTCCGCCAAAAGCCTTTTTAGCAGCCAAGAAAGAACGTCTGGAGGCTGAGCTTTGAGAGAGTAACACCTTTACAGGGATTCAGTCCAAGTGTGTGAATAGCGTCTTGAGTTTACTGCAAGGGAAATAAATGTGAACATGTTTACTCTTAGATTCTTTCGGTGTTTGGCATTAGTTCGGTTGTTTCTTTTTTGTATTTTTATTTGAAAACAATTTACCCTTCTCGCCGCCATGAAAAACAGTGACTGCTTTTCAACTAATTGACAGAAAGACTCGTTTTAGGTGGAAAATTCAGCGCAGGGTTGCTAATGTGTGATTTATCCACTTTATAATAATTAAATGTGTAACCGACGCTTGTTAAATGGTCGTTAACACACCATAGCTCAGAGTTAAATGTTCTTAGCTGCAGCATTTTCTGACAACTCCCTCCATGCAAAATCATCCTTCAGAGATTTTAATCCGAAGAGGCATTAAATTCTTCATCATGATTCATCCAAAATGTGCTGGAGTCCATCATGATGCGAATGATTGATTTGTAAACAAGATAATTTATATTGCTTGAGCCGTAATTTAAGCTCTGGATGATTTTTTAGTTTCCCATTTGTTTTCAAAAGCTTCCTCTACCCATAAAAACAAACGCACAAAACAAAGTTGCGCTAACCAAATTTTGTGGAAAACTTTAGTTATTTTCAGTTTCAGTGTTTTCAGTTATTTTAATTTAATTTAGTGTGTGTTTTGCCAACAAAAGGTGAAGCTTTGCTATTCAGGATTGTAACTCTCAGTTGCAAAAGTTTGTACCTAACTTCATTTAACACACAGTTTTACATCTCACTTCATTATTATTGTTATTATTATTATGTTTATTATTGCACAAAAAAACGAGTCCCACAAGCACATCTCAGTCCCTGATTGGCTGAGGTTCTCATGTGACCTCATTAACAGCCAGAATCAGTAAAGCTTTTGCTGTTTTGTTCTTGTTAAGGTGTGCATGCAAGGATCTTATTCACTGAGGCAGCAGAGCTGGTTTTGTTATCGATTAAACAGTTAAATAATAAAAAAAGAAGTATCCCAGGGCCTGGGGCATGAATTAGCAGCCCACAAGATAAAAGGAGAGGCTAGAATAAGACGTACAGAATGTAACATATTTCTGCAATCAATATTGTGCCATTGTGGATCTGAACACAAAGTACGAATAAAAGGGGGAGAAATCAATCTAAAGCTCTGTCAGGTGCGGAGGCCGAAAAGAGGAATGCGTGACCGTCTTACAATACTTTATTTAAGAAACAAAATAACAAGGGTAAACAAAGCCAAACCCACGAGGGGGAAAACAACAAATAAGATACAAACTGAAAACTGGGTTAAACAAGACGACAACTTACAGCACCAGACCAAAAGACACGCACGCATGCACGCACGCACGCACGCACACACACACACACACACACACACACACAAGAGCAACGCACCAGTAAGGGGTATAATGCACCGACACCAAACGCAAACTGAGGGAGCTTATAAAGGGAAACCATACGAGGGAAAGTACAGGTGTACCAACTGAAAGCTCTAACTAGAAAATGAGAAGGGCGGGGAAAGAGAGGAACAAAACTAGACCATATGCAAAAAACAAATCAAAGATGGCCACCGTCAGTCACATGACCCGAGCCGTGTGGCTGGAGGTGGCAAAACAAAATAAGAGAGATAACTGAAAACAAGGTGAAACCAAAACTGATGGAAGGACCGTCAGTGATCTGACCGCTGGCGACACCGATCTACAAAGGAGATACTGCGCAGATCCTGACAAGCTCCTTTCCTTTAGAGGAAGGCTTTGTGAAGAAAACTACAACTAGGAAGCGAGAGGGGCGGAGCCACAAACAAGATTGACAGCATGTGGAACCTTGTGCTACAAACTGTAAAAGAAACATATGATGACAGCTAGTAGTCGTGTGATTGATCACATGACTGGGGTAAGCAAAACTCACTTCACTCTAGATAAATAAAAGGCTGTCTTGCTCTCTCTTTTTCTCTTTCTCTCCCTCTCTCTCTTTTTCTACCTCTCCCAGTTTCTCTCCCACGGTGTCTTTTGCTCACTCTTTCTTTTTTGCTTTCTTACTTTCTATCCTCTCTCGCTATATAAATATATCGCTCTAGCTCTCTCCTGCTACATTTCTCTTTTTCTCACTCCTCGATCTCTCTCTTCCTTTCACCCTCTTTCCTTCTCTCCTCTCTCGCGCTCTCTTTTTCTCGCTGCATCTTGTACTTTTTTCTTTTCCTTTCTCACTCTTTCTTTCTCGCTCTCTCTATTTTTCTCTTGCTCTAGCTTTCTCTCGCTCTCTTTCCTACTCCCTCTCTATCTTCCACTCCCTTTTATACTCTTTCTTCTCTCGCGCTGCTTCTAGTACTGTCTATATTTCTCTTCCTTTCTCACTCTTTCTTTTTTGCTTTCTTACTTTCTATCCTCTCTCGCTATATAAATATATCGCTCTATCTCTCTCCTGCTACATTTCTCTTTTTCTCACTCCTCGATCTCTCTCTTCCTTTCACCCTCTTTCCTTCTCTCCTCTCTCGCGCTCTCTTTTTCTCACTGCATCTTGTACTTTTTTCTTTTCCTTTCTCACTCTTTCTTTCTCTCTCTAGCTTTCTCTCCCTCTCTTTCCTACTCCCTCTCTATCTTCCACTCCCTTTCACCCTCTTTCCTTCTCTCCTCTCTCGCTCTCTCTTTTTCTCACTGCATCTTGTACTTTTTTCTTTTCCTTTCTCACTCTTTCTTTCTCTCTCTAGCTTTCTCTCCCTCTCTTTCCTACTCCCTCTCTATCTTCCACTCCCTTTCATCCTCTTTCTTCTCTCGCGCTGCTTTTTAGTACTGTCTACATTTCTCTTCCTTTATCACTCTTTCTTTCTCTTTTTTTTCTTGCACTGGCTTTCTCTCCCTCTCTCTCACTGCCACTCTCGTTTTCTGACTCCGTCTTGCTCTCTATCTTTCTCTTCCTTTATTAGGCATTTTAACTTCCTGCTCTCTTTCTCTCTCCTCTCTTGTGCCTTCTCCCTCCCTTGCTCTATCTCTCTCTCTCTCTTTTTTCACTTTCTTAATCTCTCCATCTTGTTCTCTCATTCTTTCTTTCTCTTGCTCCCAAGTTTAAAAAAAACATTTATTAAAATGTTAGTAAAAATTTGTTTTAGGCACACCGTCACAAAATACAGAACATGCCAGTGATGATGGGTTCATTCCATTAACTCTTCAAACCAATTTAGCATCGAACAAAACATGTTTTGACAACTTCTCTCCAAAACCTGTGAAACAGAGAACAATTCAAGAATTTCAGCTCTGCGGCTCGTTCTTGAGTGTTACCTTTAGTTTAAAGCGCTCGCGACTCCATTGGGTCGCCATGCCCCAGTGCACAGACACCAGGATACTAATTGGTACCCCTTTTGTGGTTGCCATAGCACCTTGTTACCATGGCACCACAAAGCGATGCAGGAGAGCGGCGTGTAGATATCATCCAAATGTGTTGAATGTTCTCCTTAAGATTTAAACTTGCCAATTAGCTACTCAATATGGGTGTTTTTGATCTGATTGAGACAGTTTTTGGGGTCAACAGTCCAGTGCGACGGGGAGTGAAGAGGCGAGTGCAGGCAGGTTGGAGTGGGTGGAGAAAAGTGTCAGGGGTGTTGTGTGACAGAAGAGTGTCAGCAAGAATCAAAGGAAAGGTGTACAGAACAGTAGTGAGAGCAGCTATGATGTATGGGTTAGAGACTGTAGCAGTGAGGAAGAGACACGAGGCAGAGATGGAAGTAGCAGAGATGAGGATGTTGAGGTTCAGTTTAGGAGTGACAAGGATGGACAAGATTAGGAACGAGCACATCAGAGGAACAGCTCAGGTTGGTTGTTTTGGAGACAAAGTCAGAGAAGCCAGATTGAGATGGTTTGGACATGTGCAGAGAAGGGATAGTAGTTATATTGGTAGAAGGATGTTGGAGATGGAGCTGCCAGGCAAGAGGGCGAGAGGAAGGCCAAAGACGAGTTATATGGGTATGCTGAAGGAGGACATGAAGGTAATTGATGCAAGAGTAGAGGATACTGAGGCCAGAGTTAGGTGGAAACAGATGATTTGCTGTGGCGACCCCTAAACTGGGAACAGCCGAAAGAAGAAGAAGAAGAAGAAGAGAAATGAAAAAAAGATTCTGAATTTGTAGTTACAAAGGAACATTATTATATTTGGCAGAATATTATTAACAGAAGCTGAGTGTTGTTTTAAACTGGGAACAGCTGAAAGAAGAAGAAGTGCAAATGCCGTTCCTTTTTAATTAGGGGTTTGAAAGCACGACTGTAAAAGCCCTAACTTTAATTTAGTTTAATTAATTTTTCTCCATTATGTTGTGGGCATAGGAGAAATAGAGTAAATTTGGTTGACCACAGCGTATCGCATCTCAATGTAACTCAACGCAACACACACACACACAAAAAAAAAACACAAATCAAGGCAATCAAGACAGATTCTGGGGCATTTCTTTCACTCAGCACACCCTGCATGCGAATCTGACACATTTTCTGAAGCCAGCATCTTTGACTAAACCAGACGGTTGCCGTTTTTTTACGTGTTCCATTGAACAGGAGCTTTGTGTTGCATTAAGTGAATAAAGTAACTTTCATATACATCCCTTTGCTCTTGGGTTCTTACTAAGACTTTATCAGCATCACAAGGTATTAGGCTCATTTTAAAGGATATGTTTGAAAAAACAAATAGATACGCACAAAGCTTTAAACTTAAAACTTGACAAAACACATCTGAAGTCTGATGTTTGATTGGACATCTGTTTCGAATATCTTTATCATCCATCACAAGTCAGAGAAGGAATGTTCTAGTTTTTTCTTCCTTCACTGAAGGCAGTGGCAGCCCCGATTATCCCAATGCGAGAAAGTTGTGAAAATTGGAACACGTGCACATATGGGTCTCGTGGTCTACTGGAGCCTCTTTCTCAAACTCCGTTGTTCTCAAACCAAAGTTGTCCAAAGCTTGTCTTTCTGGTCATAACTACAGAACCACGTGTTGCAGAAACAAAGTGATTTTTACATTTTTGGACTCTTGCTCTTGATTTTTCACATGCCTCCTATGACGTCATTATCACAATGCTTTTTCCACAATTTCGATGTTTGCAACAAACTACTTTTTCCAACTCCTCCTTGAACCTTTTCTACAAGACTTGGGCCACATACACTTTTGAGACAGGCTTTGATTCATCAAGCGGTTTTTGATTGACATGTGATTTTTTGCTATATCTTATCAACGGTTTGAGATATTAACACCAAACATGATAACTGAGATCCTGCAGAGATTTCGCACCATTTGTTCAAATTTTCACTTATGTTTCTGATCTACTGTGCTCTGTTTTAATTTTCAGACTCTCTCACTCATGATTACTAAAATGCACCCTTTGACGTCATTATCATAATTGTTTTGCCCACAATTTCAGTGTTTGCACAAAAAATTGTCTATATTGGGCCATAACGACTTAAATGTTAGACCAAAATTGATAAGCTAGCCCTCGATTTGTTTGAATCGTCATGCCGAGTCATGACATTTTCATTTTACCAGGTCAGCCATTTTGGATGCCAACCTTAAAAAAAGAAAAATGTAGCTAAAATTCTGAAACTTGAAACACATCTTTGTCTCAATGCCATTGAGGTAATCAAAACATTCTGTAGCAGCTTCATCTTGCTGTCAAAAGATATAACACATGTGTAGAAATGGCTAATAACCCTATCAACCTCACTTTGTGTCCACCATTCTTAAGTAAAAAACTACTTTTTCAAACACCGTCAGTAAACAGTACGTCCAATTTCCTTTAAATTGGTTCAGCAACCTTTGGACACTCTGGAATAAAAGTTTCTTATTGATCAAATGGTTTTTAAGCAGCTCGCAATTACACACAATGCACATTTAACATTTCAGTCACAAGTGTATATTTTAGGAACACTTTGAGATTTTAAGGCCAAACTTGGTTCATGACATCATACCAATTATATGTGGTTGCTTGCAGAGTTTCAGCACAAAAGATTTAGTCAAAGTTTGGAATTGCTGCTTGACAGAACATGGCTACCTAAAATCTATTCAGTTAAGCAGTGGGTCGGTGGCGCTCTTCCAAAGACATTGATCTCCAGATTGCAAGGTTGTGGGTTTGAATCCCAGCGGAACCAGGCGACTTTTGTAAAGGATTCTGCAATGTCAGTCTTTCGTTTAAAACATTAGACGTTGTATTGAATGTCTTGAATCTGTTTCTTCTTAAAGGCTTAATTTGTTTAATGCCCTGAAGTCGATGGTCATGAATGCTTGGCCCTGAATTACTGCTCGCAGTTATGTTTACCTTTGTGTTTATTCCTCTGATTCCAGGGCTCATACTTGTTCAAATGCCCTCCGTGACATCATTATCTTCTGAAACATTTTTTCCGCAATTTTAAAGTTTACCAAAAAAACTACTTTTACAAACTCCTCTTAGATCGTTGCACTGATTTCTACAAAACATCCCAGTTTAACTTCTGAGACTGCTGATCAACAGTTAATGAAAGAAATTCAATTGAGCCATTTTTAAATGACCTGCGTCTGATTTTTCTGGCTCCAAAGTCGATGGTCTTGAATGCTTGGCTCCGGATTACTGCTTGCAGTTACATTTTATTTGTTTATTTTGTTAAATAACAGCACCCTTATCTTCTCTGTAGAGCTCAATCAAGCAATTCCGTGTGAAACATGACCTGAATTTCACACCTAGCATGCAACTTTTTATCTTAACTCGCTCCTGTTCCGCTCTCAACATTTTGTGCTCTTTAAAGTCACATTTTCGGCTAATCAAATTACTGTTTGTGCTGATAACGTGCCTTTTCTTCGACCTCCGCTGCTCTGGCTCGCTCGGCATCTCTCGCTCTTTTCTTCAGCTCTTATCACTTCTCTCCACGGGTGTTTCCAGGCGCAGAGCGAAGCACGAAATGTAAAAGCTCCAGAAATCACTTAAGCGTGCTCTTTCGCGGACGCCTCATTTGATTTGGGGACAGCGTTTGGTCGAATGGCTGGATTTTCCCTCGGTTGTGTTTGTGGCCAGAAGAAATGAGTCGTGCTACCAAATTCCTTATTTCTAATAACGTAGACTCGTTTCATCTGCTAAAGCACTCTTTGTTTCTCTCTTTGGATTCCTTTCCTCAGCGTCCTCCACAAATAATCCACCTCTTAATACACCCCTACACTGTTCAAGCGCATATCATTTTTAATGTGAGATTATGATCAAAAACTGGAGGAAATATTAGGACGTTTCTGATAGCGCTGTTTGAGATTCAGGTCACAGAGGGCCAGAACTCCGGCAGTGTTTGATATTCTGTCAGGAAAGCGCTGAGACATGGAGCAAGTGTGTGTTTTGCTGTTATTTTGTGGTCTCGTATGTGATTTGAGCTCTTTCTCCAATCTCCGTGGGTCAGAGGGCAAATTATTGCTGGGAAACGAAGGAGAGAAATGCAGATTGTTGAGTCTGGCGCTCGGTGTTTTTGTGTTCGTGCAGAGGGAGAGAGTGTCTGTGAATATGGAGAGCTGCTGATTCATTAGCCAGCACTCATTATCTGCAAATCAGTGTGTATAGCTCTTTGATTTTGAATCAGTATTAAAAGAGAAGGTTCTCCAAAAGTAAAACGCATTTTTATATCAGTGTTTATTTTGTTGGCCGACAGTTTTCCTCATAGTTTTCGCTGGAGAAGAGCTTCAACAGATGAAAACGTGATGATAACTAAATAAAATGAATTGAAAATGATGAAAAGGAGAACTAAAACAAATGGATATTTTCATCGACTCGTCAAAACGAGACTGGCAGACATTTAATTTAAATCCAATCAGAAATATAACTGTAAGTAGTAATGTGGGGCCACGCTGTCAGAAAGACAGCAGAGAAAATTATTTTGATTATTGGACTGACGGCTTAAAAGAAACGAGCTAAAGTTGCAATTATCCATTTATCTTACCCATAAAGGGAATTAAAGCAAAAATTGGTTGTCACCGTTGTAAAACAATTTTGGTAGGAATTAATTAGTTCAATAGACAAAAAAAAGTCTAAATCCCTTGTTATATCTTTGTACCACTAGGATGCAGTGGGCAGAAACTCAGCTAACATCAAACCATGATAAAGATTTGAAAAAAGTTTGGTCTGATATCTCAAAGCATTAGTGAGATGTAACACCGAGAATTTCACTTTAAATTAATTTGTGTGTCGTTGAAAAGCACTTTGAAGAATTGACTTGGAACAGTCGCAGGAACATCATATTATATTTTGAATACCACGTATCAAGAATAGTCTTATTATCTCAATATTTTGCCAAGATTATTGCTTCAAGATATTGTGTATGTTTTTGCATTTGTTGAAATTGCATTCCAAAATTGTTTGATAATTAAACTTGAATTCCATACCATAATTCGGCAGCCCCCGAGGATGATATGATTCCAATTTAGTTCAAATTACGTAAAGATTTGACAAATGGTCTAAGATGAGATGCTGTCTGCCATCACCGATGATATTCTGGTGGATAAGGAATGCCATTGGGTGAAAATGCATCAACAGGAGCCAAAAAAGAGAGGAACACAAAAAATGTCTACATCACGCGATTCAGAGGTGGCGCTAGAAGCTTTGAATCAGAGTCCAAAATTGGTGTATCTGTAGATTAAACTCTGGTCTAGAGAGAGAGAGAGAGAGGGAGGATAGAAGATAGAGGAGAAAGGGTGAGAGAAGAAGAAGAAGAAGTGAAGATAGATGAGAGGAGAAAGTGAGGGGGTGGAGAGAGAAGAGAGGGGAGAGAGAAAGTTGAGAGAGGAATTGGTGAGAGAGGGGAGAGTGAGGAGAGACAAGAATGGGTGAGAGAGAGAGAGAGAGAGAGAGAGACGGGGGGAGAGAAAGAAAAGGATGTGAGTAGAGAGAGGGAAAGATAGGGAAAGAAGAGGGAAGGAGATAAGATAGAGAGAAGAAAGGGGGTGTGAAGGGAGAGAGAGGGGAAGAGAAAGAGAAAGGAGGGAAGGAGGGGAGGGGAGGGGAGGTGGAGAGGAAGTGAGATGAGAGGAGAGAGAAGAGAGGAGGGTGAGAATAGAGAGAGTGGAAGAGAAAGAGAGAAGAGGAAGGGAGAGGAGAGAGAGGGGGAAGGAAAGGAAGAGATATGAGAGGAGAAAGGGAGAGGGTGAGAGAGGAGAGAGATAGTGGAGAAAGAGAGAGGAAAGGGCGAGAGAGAGAGAGAGAGGTGGGAGAAAGAAAAGGAAGTAAGAGGAGGGATGGAGAGAAGATAGCGATAAGAAAGTGGGTATGGAGAGTGAGAGAGAGAGAGAGAGAGGGGTGGAGAGAAAGAAAAGGAAGTAAGAGGAGGGATGGAGAGAAGATAGCGATAAGAAAGTGGGTATGGAGAGTGAGAGAGAGAGAGAGAGAAGTGGGAGAAAGAAAAGGAAGTAAGAGGAGTGATGGAGAGAAGATAGAGAGAAGAAAGTGGGTATGGAGAGAGAGAGAGAGGGGGAAGAGAAAGAGAGAGGAGGGAGGGGGAGGAGAGAGAGGGGGAAGGAAAGGAAGAGATATGAGAGGAGAAAGGGAGAGGGTGAGAGAGGAGAGAGATAGTGGAGAAAGAGAGAGGAAAGGGCGAGAGAGAGTGAGAGAGAGAGAGGTGGGAGAAAGAAAAGGAAGTAAGAGGAGTGATGGAGAGAAGATAGAGAGAAGAAAGTGGGTATGGAGAGTGAGAGAGAGAGAGAGAGGTGGGAGAAAGAAAAGGAAGTAAGAGGAGTGATGGAGAGAAGATAGAGAGAAGAAAGTGGGTATGGAGAGTGAGAGAGAGTGAGAGAGAGAGAGGTGGGAGAAAGAAAAGGAAGTAAGAGGAGTGATGGAGAGAAGATAGAGAGAAGAAAGTGGGTATGGAGAGTGAGAGAGAGAGAGAGAGAGAGGTGGGAGAAAGAAAAGGAAGTAAGAGGAGTGATGAAGAGAAGATAGAGAGAAGAAAGTGGGTATGGAGAGTGAGAGAGAGTGAGAGAGAGAGAGAGGTGGGAGAAAGAAAAGGAAGTAAGAGGAGTGATGGAGAGAAGATAGAGAGAAGAAAGTGGGTATGGAGAATGAGAGAGAGAGAGAGAGAGAGGTGGGAGAAGAAAGGAAGTAAGAGGAGTGATGTTTAGAGAGAAGATAGAGAGAAGAAAGTGGGTATGGAGAGTGAGAGAGAGAGAGAGGTGGGAGAAAGAAAAGGAAGTAAGAGGAGTGATGGAGAGAGATAGAGAGAAGAAAGTGGGTATGGAGAGTGAGAGGAGAGAGAGGTGGGGAGAAAGAAAAGGAAGTAAGAGGAGTGATGAGAGAAGATAGAGAGAAGAACAGTGGGTATGGAGAGTGAGAGAGGAGAGAGAGAGAGGTGGGAGAAAGAAAAGGAAGTAAGAGGAGTGATGGAGAGAAGATAGAGAGAAGAAAGTGGGTATGGAGAGTGAGAGAGAGAGAGAGAGAGAGGTGGGAGAAAGAAAAGGAAGTAAGAGGAGTGATGGAGAGAAGATAGAGAGAAGAAAGTGGGTATGGAGAGTGAGAGAGAGAGAGAGAGAGAGAGGTGGGAGAAAGAAAAGGAAGTAAGAGGAGTGATGGAGAGAAGATAGAGAGAAGAAAGTGGGTATGGAGAATGAGAGAGAGAGAGGGGAAGAGGAGGAGGTAGGAGGTTAGAGGAGAGAGAGTGACGAGGCGATAGAAAGAGAGATACAGAGAGAAAAGAGACCTAAAAAGCTTCTCAGACAAGTCTGCTACAAATGAAGCCAAGACTGTCCCTCGTCAGACCAGAGACGTTCATTGACGACGGCAGGCTGAAAGTGTGATCTGAACTCAATCCCTGGATCAATAACAGCTCCTCGATTCTCACTCTCGACTCTCCTCCTCATGCGGAGCAATTAAACACCTCTGATAGTGCTGGCAAAACACGAGCGCTAATGATCGGCCACAGGAGGGGTCGATAACCACCAGAGACATCCACTCGCGTTCCCCTCATCACACCTTTGATTATTGATCGCAGGCCGTGAGCGTCCCAGGACGCCTCTTTATCAACGAAGAACATTAACACATGCTCTTCCTGTAATCCCATTCTCGTTTAGTCTCCAAACTAGAATCCAAGTATGAGATTTGAACTGTTTTTGCGTTTAAAAAGTTCATCGTGGAGATCGAAACGGGGAGTGGACTTCAGATTGATATTAAATCTGATAGATTTGGGGCTTGAGCAACGAAGGTGAGAAGGTACCCATAGTAATAGTTGGTTTTCATCACTATTATTTTTATCATTCGTTCGCCAATTAAGACACAGTTTGCTTTGGGGAAAATTTTGACATTTTGCACACATATGGGCCAGTGTCTGACATACACCTGACCCAATTTTAGACTCTCTAACTCAAACTCTCTAGCGCCATCACTAGGCTAAATTTGAACTTACTTACTCCTGAACCGTGCGCCATAGAAACCATTTTTTTCTGGCAATGCTGTAATTTTCTGTCATGATAGGTTTTTTTGCCATTATTTGTAAACTCGGCACTTTAGTTAAGCAATATGATGGCAACACATTGAGATATTAAGATCAAACTAGACACACAATGTTCTGTGTAAGATAAGGCGTTGCCTGCATAGTATTGGCATACTGCAATACCACCTAGTGGTCTGGAGACATGGAAATGTCTATTTTAACTAATAGCTACCTAGTCATTCATCCAAAATTCATAAAATTGATCTTAATACATTCAGAGTCAGGATTACAATTCAATTGGAGTTTTATCTTAACAAAAATATTTTTTATTTAAAAAATATATTTTCAAGATGGCTGACATTCAAAATGGCAGAAAAAGTAAAAAAAATGCTAATAACTTGTATTAGCTTTAGCGCACAATCACATGGTTGATCTGATCTATTTCCTGAAGCATGCAGAGAACATAGATACCAATTATTCCATATTCGGTTTAACTTTGTCTGTCATGTGGAAAACGCACTTTTTTTCTTCTCCTGCGCAATTTGTCAGAACTTCATGAACGTTGAATCAGACCATCTTCAGACCATGCTGAGTAAAAGAGGAAAAATGCTAGAATTCAAGTAGATTCATCAAACTGTTTTTGAACACATTTTAAAGTCAACTCACCCAAATGATTGTAAGGCTATATTTGGACAGCGCTTTGAGATATTTAGACCAAACTTGCTACTCTATATCCTAACTATCATGTGAGGGTGGAGAGTTTAAGCACACTGCCCCTCAGTGGTTTGGAGTTATAGAATTTGGCTTTTTCGAAGGGGATAATGACTACCCACATTTTTGCCTAAAAATACTTTAATTAATTCCCAACAAAATAGTTTCATGTTACGACAATCACAAGGTGAAGTCACCAGCTACGTTTGGCATAATGACCTCTAGTGGCTAAGAGATACGGTTTATGGACTCTTTAACTCATTTCTCGTAAGCAATCTCTCCAAAAAAGTATTGTCTCCAAACGCTCCTGTTCTCATGGCGTTTAAAATCAAGTTGAGTTCCTTGACCAGCAAGCAGATGCTGCATTCGCAAAGGGATTTCTTTGTGACAGCTCGGCTGCGTACAGTTATATTTATTGTTGGTTTTGTTCACAGAATGAACAGTCCAGTTTTCCCAGGGGTGCGCTATCTCTTTAAATCCTGTGCGTATGAAACCATTGCTTCAGGCTGCATGTTGTTGCCAAATCTAACATTATGGAGAAAGCTTGGTTTGTGGGATTAGCCCTTCACCTGCCGTAGCTTCACCCTCCTCCGCCTCCACCTTCGGGGATAATCAATGACTGGGGCCTCCGCTGCTTTGCATCTAGATTGCGCTGTTTGCTTTCTGAATGGAAATGACTTTCGGTTGACATCCTGCTGAAGAAAGGGCATGTCCGTTGTTTTGCAGTGTTTTGATGGAGATGCTGTTGGACTTATGTGAAAATGCTGTACAGTTACTGCATTGTTGATAGATGCAAATTTTGTCATTTGTATTCTGTGTGTTTATGTGCCAGCTTTGATAAAGCTCATGTGGCCGATGGGGGAAAAAAACTAGGTACATACCAAGCAATTTAATCATTTCATTAATTTAATGCATTTCTACATTAAAAGGGACGCATTAGGGGGCACATTAAATGACAAGTCCTCCTGAAGAAATCGTAATTTCACTAAAAATGCAATGGAGAGAGCTGATTATTTGTTCAATAAAACATATAAATTGTGTTTTATTTTGTCTTATAAAGACCCTTATGTTCTTTAAATAAAATTAAACACATAATTAGTGTTGGCTTATTCTCTGAATTAAAAAAAAAAATCTCTGATATTTAATCTAGCATGATGCTACGTTAAGCTTAGAGTTTAAATAAAGTGGTTTATGCCTTTTGAGACGGTTTTAGCTAGATGCTAGGTCAAGCTTTATATTTTCTAGACTTAAATTAGGTTGCTAGTGTGTTCTTAAGACAGGTTTAGCATGATGCTATGTTAAGCTTGATGTCCAAAAAAGGCTGAAACTGAGTTTAGACAATGTTAACCTGATGTCAGGTCAAGCTAAATGTCTGTTGCGATGAAATGGGATTGCTAATGCATTTTAAGACAAATTTAGCATGATACTAGGCAAGGCAAGTTTATTTGTATAGCACATTTCGTACACAGGGTAATTCAAAGTGCTTTACATTGGAAATAAAGAATAAAAAGAAAGTACATTTAATAAAATCAAGCATAAAAAAGTCATATAAAATCAAACTGATTAAAAAACTGAAATTTAAAACATCGATTAAAACGAAGATTAAGATTTTAAGTGCAGAGGTAAAAAAAACTAGGTCAATGTTAATATATTCTAGCCAGAAATTGGGTTGTTAAGGTATTTAAAGACAATTTTAGCAGGATACTACTTTGATCTTGATATATCTTCTAGACTGAAATTGTGTTGATAAGCCGTTTTCAGACAATTTTAGCATAATGCTAGGTCAAGCTTGACGTCTGTTGGGCTGATATTGCATTGATAATGTGTTTTAAAAAAAATTCAGCATAATGCTAGGTCAAGGTTAATATCTTCTAACCTGAAATGGGGTTGCTAATGTATTAAAAGATAATTTTAGCATGACGCTACATCGATGTTGATATCTTCTAGACTGAAATTGTGTTGATAAGCCGTTTTCAGACAATTTTAGCATAATGCTAGGTCAAGCTTGATGTCTGTTGGGCTGATATTGCATTGATAATGTGTTTTTAAAAAAATTCAGCATAATGCTAGGTCAAGGTTAATATCTTCTAACCTGAAATGGGGTTGCTAATGTATTAAAAGATAATTTTAGCATGACGCTACATCGATGTTGATATCTTCTAGACTGAAATTGTGTTGATAAGCCGTTTTCAGACAATTTTAGCATAATGCTAGGTCAAGCTTGACGTCTGTTGGGCTGATATTGCATTGATAATGTGTTTTAAAAAAAATTCAGCATAATGCTAGGTCAAGGTTAATATCTTCTAACCTGAAATGGGGTTGCTAATGTATTAAAAGATAATTTTAGCATGACGCTACATCGATGTTGATATCTTCTAGACTGAAATTGTGTTGATAAGCCGTTTTCAGACAATTTTAGCATAATGCTAGGTCAAGCTTGATGTCTGTTGGGCTGATATTGCATTGATAATGTGTTTTTAAAAAAATTCAGCATAATGCTAGGTCAAGGTTAATATCTTCTAACCTGAAATGGGGTTGCTAATGTATTAAAAGATAATTTTAGCATGACGCTACATCGATGTTGATATCTTCTAGACTGAAATTGTGTTGATAAGCCGTTTTCAGACAATTTTAGCATAATGCTAGGTCAAGCTTGATGTCTGTTGGGCTGATATTGCATTGATAATGTGTTTTAAAAAAAATTCAGCATAATGCTAGGTCAAGGTTAATATCTTCTAACCTGAAATGGGGTTGCTAATGTATTAAAAGATAATTTTAGCATGACGCTACATCGATGTTGATATCTTCTAGACTGAAATTGTGTTGATAAGCCGTTTTCAGACAATTTTAGCATAATGCTAGGTCAAGCTTGACGTCTGTTGGGCTGATATTGCATTGATAATGTGTTTTTAAAAAAATTCAGCATAATGCTAGGTCAAGGTTAATATCTTCTAACCTGAAATGGGGTTGCTAATGTATTAAAAGATAATTTTAGCATGACGCTACATCGATGTTGATATCTTCTAGACTGAAATTGTGTTGATAAGCCGTTTTCAGACAATTTTAGCATAATGCTAGGTCAAGCTTGATGTCTGTTGGGCTGATATTGCATTGATAATGTGTTTTAAAAAAAATTCAGCATAATGCTAGGTCAAGGTTAATATCTTCTAACCTGAAATGGGGTTGCTAATGTATTAAAAGATAATTTTAGCATGACGCTACATCGATGTTGATATCTTCTAGACTGAAATTGTGTTGATAAGCCGTTTTCAGACAATTTTAGCATAATGCTAGGTCAAGCTTGACGTCTGTTGGGCTGATATTGCATTGATAATGTGTTTTTAAAAAAATTCAGCATAATGCTAGGTCAAGGTTAATATCTTCTAACCTGAAATGGGGTTGCTAATGTATTAAAAGATAATTTTAGCATGACGCTACATCGATGTTGATATCTTCTAGACTGAAATTGTGTTGATAAGCCGTTTTCAGACAATTTTAGCATAATGCTAGGTCAAGCTTGATGTCTGTTGGGCTGATATGGGGTTTCAAAGACACCGACTTAAACAAAAAGAGGGGACCCTAGTGAGAAAAGGCCCTTAAATGCACTCACAAACAATCAGACACAAGTGATTTCAGTCTGGGATTAAACTTGAGGAGTATACCGCAACAATTTGACTGTGTTTAAAAATACTAACATATCAAACCATGAATGAACGCTAACAGAGAGACCATCAGAGTGTGATGAGCGGGACCAAAGTAACACCCTGCGGAATACAAAAATCAACTAGGCAAGGTAAACACACCGGGATGAAGTACATCTTTATTCATTTAGATGAGGTTTTAAGTAATACCTTTCTTCATTTGCCCTGTTTCAAAACAGTAACTCAGGACTACAAAAGGTGTTCTGAAAAGAGAAAACTGTCCAAGGGAATCAGAAGTCAATCTTTTTGCTCTTGAACTCTTGGTGGAGTGTAATTATCAGTCTGAGGTGATAAGAGAGCGCACGGGGAGTCAAACTAGCATGCTAATTCTCACCTCATCGTGACTTTGACTGCTGTGAAGTGAACTGTGTTAATGTGGCACAATATGAGGCTGCAGCAGGTACAGCTCTTCATCTTAGCTGCATGCATTTAAGCTCACAAATAAGGATTGAAAAGGAGGATGCAGAAGACCAATCAGAGGCTCGGTTAGTGCTGCAAAAATTGTATCCTAAAGTAGTGTCCCATTAATTAACCATAGCGAACAAGGTGATTAAAAGCAGTCCGTGTACTCTTTACGTACCCTCCCAATCCCTCTTTTACATAGAGAGAAGGATTTAAAGAAAGTTTTACAGCTCTAGAGTTGATTAGAGATAAAACACGAAGCGAAACATAAATTAGATCCGGCAACTCTCTGCTAAGCCTCTCCTAAATCTGCGAGCGTCTTGATTGAGCGTGCGATACGTCCGCAGTAATATCCAGCCTATCAGTCTTGCTCCCCGACCTCATTATTACCAAAGGGCCCTCTGATGTTCTGCCTTGTCCGTCCATCAAGCGGTGGCTTTGATCGTCATTCTACAGGACGCCTTTGCCATGCATCGAACGGTGCCAGGTTAAGCTCCTTCGTTTCTCATCTAACACAAACAACCCTCCCATCGACCCCGTTACCCCTTAGACAGGACTGCGAGGCTGATCAGCCATTCTTTTTATGTTCACACCAGAGAGAGAGCAAGTGATGAGGTGTTTGGAGTCATTTTAGCGTGTCACCAGCGTGATGTGATTATTTACTTGGTTGATTTGGAGTGTTTAGCCTGTTGCTAGGGTGAACCCAGAGGTGGGTAGTAACTAGTAGTGATGTGTCGTTCATGAACGATTCGTTCTTTTTGAACGACTCTTTAATGTGACTCGTAGGAACGAATCGTGTCGGAGAGGGATTGGTTCAGTGGCGCATGTGCAACAATCTTCTGGTTTTCAGAGTGTAGCACGATCATCATTAATGACGAGAGAACGAAAGGAGCCGGAGGACTCGGGGAAAGAACTAATCTTTTAGGTTTCGGCTCATAATGTGTTGGTTAATATTAGGCAGCGTCAAGTGACAGAAGGCCCCGGGGCCGAACTGAACTCGTTCACATCAGAGAGAAGAAATGTGAGGAACGAATGAGACTTTAACCTAAACACAGATCAGAGCTGAGCTGAATCAGACTAAAAGACTCAGGTAGGCTTAATTAAAATATGTTTTTTTTATCTTCTAGCATTATAGTTTTGTTTTATTTGTAGTGTGATTCGGGTTTGTGTATATACTAAATGTGTTTGGGAAGAAACACACAACATCTTATTGGTATTTTACTAAAATAAACGAAATGACTCGAAAAAAGATTCGTTCATTTTGCTGAACGGGACTCAAAGATCCGAGTCGGTGAAATGATCCGAACCTCCCATCACTAATAACTAGTTGCATTTAATTAATTGCATTTACTTGATTACATTTTTACTGTAACTAGTACTTTTTGAATACTTTTCAAAATGTGTACTTTTCCTCAAATAAATCTTACGTGAAATATTTGTACTTTTACTTAGTTATATCTGAGTTACATTTTAGCTGCGTTCTCCCATTGCTAATATGATGGAAATAAACCTAAGCGAAGCTGTTTCTGACGTCAGCGAGGCTCGTGAGGTGTTGAAGAGGCTGAGGAACGAGAGTTTGCAGCTCCTCGAGTCGACGGAGGCAGATGGAGAGCGTCCTCGCTGCAGACTGTAGCGCGCTGAGGTCATGCACGCACACACATCATGCAGCAGACAGAGGGCGCTGTGCAGATAAATGTGGATTTCACAGCGCTCGTTCTCTGTATAATATCAAATGGGATTGTAGAGATGCAAAAATATTTTGTTGTTGTGTGTATCTTCTTTGTAATGAAGGTTTTATTATAGTTTGCAATTGACTTAGGAAAACAAAACAAAACCAATCTATATGAAATACACTATGTAATAGCAAGCAATTTAGCTTTTTATCATACAGATCAGAAGTAACTAGTAACTAAGTACTTGAGCACATCAGCTGTAAGGATATTTACATTTACATTACATTTATGCATTTGGCAGATGCTTTTGTCCAAAGCGTCTTACATTAGGGAGAGACAATATGCAATTTGTTACACCGTCAAAGTCTATCTCAACTTCTCACAATAGAAATTGTATCAACTGATCAAAAAAAACAAAGCAGTAGGGGAAGAAGGTAAAGACAGAGGAGGGAAAAAGAAGGTAGTAGTTTTTTTTTTTTTTTTTTTTTTTTTTATAGTAGGTGTTCTCTGAAGAGAAGAGTTTTCAGTTGCTTTTTGAAAGCTGTTAGTGTTGTTGCTTTCCTGACTGGATCAGGAGTTTGTTCCACCAACCAGGGACAGTGAAAGAGAAGGTTCTGCTGAGAGATCTTCTGCCCTTGTGGGATGGAACCACAAGTCGCTGTTCCTTCTCTGAGCGCAGGCTTCTGGAGGACACGTAGGAGCGTATGAGCTCATGGAGGTAGACAGAGGGCTGATCTGGAGATAGTTTTGTATGCCAGCATTAGCGATTTGAATTTAACCCGAGCTGCAATGGGGAGCCAATGAAGAGTGATGAAGAGGGGAGTAACATGAGCTCGTTTCGGTTCCTTGAAGATAAGATGAGCTGCAGAATTCTGGATCATCTGCAGAGGTTTGAGCGTAGTTAATGGAAGTCCTGCTAGGAGAGCGTTGCAGTAGTCCAGACGTGAGAGGACCAGAGCCTGAACCAGAAATTGAGTTGCATGCTCAGTTAAGAAGGGCCTGATCTTTCGAATGTTGTGCAGTGCAAATCTACACGCTCGAGTTGTCTTTGTGATGTGGTCTTTGAAGGGCAGCTGTTCATCCAAAAGCACTCCAAGATTCCTGACTGTAGGAGAAGGGGTGACTGTAGAGGATTGCAGCTGGATGGTGAGGTCGTGATGCACAGAGGGATGAGCTGGGATTACCAAAAGTTCCGTCTTGGCCATGTTGAGCTGTAGGTGATGGTTCTTCATCCAAGTAGAGATGTCGTTCAGGCAATCAGTTATGCGGGTAGTTACTGACAGGTCATCAGGGGGGAACGACAGATAGAGTTGAGTGTCGTCAGCGTAGCAGTGGTAGGAGAATCCGTGTCTGAGGATGATAGGGCCCAGGGAGGTGGTATAGACGGAGAAGAGAATGGGGCCAAGGACTGAACCCTGGGGAACCCCGGTGAGTAGGTTATGAGTGTTTGAGACCTCACCCCTCCACCCGACACTGAAAGATCTGCCAGTCAGATAGGACTCAAGCCAATCGAGTACAGTTCCAGTGATGCCCATCACAGAAAGAGTGGAGAGAAGGATCTGATGGTTGACTGTGTCAAACGCTGCAGAGAGGTCTAGTAGGATGAAGGCAGATGATCTGTGGTTAGCCCTGGCCCCTCGTAGCGCTTCCGTTACAGACAACAAAGCTGTTTCAGTTGAGTGTCTGTTCTTGAAGCCTGATTGATTGTCATCAAGTTTGTTGTTCTGAGTCAGGAAGGTAGAGAGTTGATTGAAGACGACTCACTCGATGAGTTTTGCAGTGAAGGGCAGCAAAGAGACAGATCTGTAATTTTCCACCAGTGATGTGTCGAGTGTGGGTTTCTTGAGAAGCGGGGTGACTCTGGTCACCTTGAAGGTGTTGGGGAAAACGCCGGTAGTGATGGAGGAGTTGATGATGTGAGTGAGGGCAGGCGTGATGGTAGGTGAGATGGTTTGTAGAAGGTGAGTGGGGATGGGATCGAGGGGGCAGGTGGTCGGATGCGCTGAGAGAAGGAGTTTGGACACCTGATCTTCTGTGACTGGAGTGAATGCGGACATGAAAGGTGTCGGAGATTGTGGCTGAGATTGGGTGCAAGGTGGTGCAAACTGCCGGCTGATGGTGAGGGTTTTGTCTATGAAGTGATCAGCGAAGTCATCTGCAGTGAGAGAGGTCGCTGGGGGAGGTTGGGGTGGACAGAGGAGTGAGTTGAAAGTCCTGAAGAGCTTTCGGCTGTCTTTGGCATGTTCAATCTTGTCGTGGTAGTATGTAGTCTTTGCATCATGTACCTTGCTTGAGAAGGTTGAGAGTGCAGTTTGGTACGCTTTGAGATCTGCCATGCTCTTTGATTTCTTCCATTTGCGCTCTGCCGATCTGAGGGTGGACCTCTCAGGATATCTTAGCATACTGGTACAGTGATAACATATTTACATTGGGTTCTGAGGGTGTTCTAGCATGTGTACAGATTGATCTTGTTATAAACTAGGTTGCTTCATGGGTGTTTTAAGACAATTTTAGCATGATGCTAGGTTGAGCCTAACTTGGGTTGCTAAGGTGTCTTGAGACAGTTTTGGCGTGACGTTTGGTCGAGCTTGATGTCTGTTAGCCTGAAATGTGGTAGGTAATGTATTGTAAGGCAATTTCAACATGATGCTAGGTTGAGGTTAATTTCGTTTATTTTATCAGCTTTTTAAACAAGTTATCAGAGTTGTATAAATGGGTGATTTGGGGTTGCTATTGTGAAAGCTTAGTTGCTGCTAGGTGATCTTGATGTTTACAGAGCTAGTATGCATGCTAGAGTAGGGCTGCAGCTAAGAGGTGCAGGGCTCCGGGCCTCCAAGAGCGTATTTGGTGATTTCTAATCAAGGTTTTTTTAAACTGGCAACTAGACAGGCCAATATTCCTCTGCCAAGAGGTCTGTAATTAATTTCAAAATAAGAAAAATGGTTTCCATTTTTTCCATCATCATAAATATTAGGTTTAGCTCAACATTTTAGTTTTCGGTACAATTTAGCATCTTGGCATGCTGCTCCGTTCATCTTAAAACCCTTCCGATGCAGTGGCTAAACAGAAAATAGATCCCTTTGATGTCAAATTGAATGTCAAAAAGAGAAAAGCGCTTGGTTTTGTGTTGTGCCTGGGTTTTTGTGGCCAGGGACGGCTTTTGTTTGAGATATGGAACTCTGCCAGCAGGATATGGCATGTAAATCCACGAGGGCTCTCGCTCTACAAAAGCCACGAGGAGATTCCAGATGCCTTTGTCACACAAACAGAATCTGACACCACTCAAAATTAAATCCATGTTGAATGAAACATTGTGCCGTTTAAGAAAAAGCAACGGAAAGCTTAGATCGTTGAGGAACAGAGACTTGTGTGAGTGTTTAGCTCAGGAAATGCATGAGAGGTTGAAAACAAGGTCAGGTTGAACGCTGACATTATAAGACACAGATAAACTAAATCTATTATTGTGTGCTGTGTTGTTCTGTTTTGTTGATAAATGATTGGCGTCTTTCAATTTTCATGATAGGCTTTATTGAAAGAATAGTCACGCTTTTATTCATTGTTGTTAATGTTGTTTGGTGACTAACCGAACACCTGTTGTGTGTCACAGAATGGCTAAGTACAGTTTACAGCAACTTGTGATTAACATCTAAGAACCACAGGTTTATTGTTGCTAGATCTCAAAGCAGCATTGAACGCCATTGATCAAAACACACTTTTGTGGCAGCAGGAGCTTGTCGGTCTGTTGGGGGGACAGTGATTAAGTGATTTTTATCATATTTTATGGATAGATTTTTATTCGGTTTAGTGGGACAACTCCATATCTTCTGCAGTCCCAGTTCACTGTGGTGTCCCACAAGGATAGATTTTAGGCCCCGTTTTATTTTCTTTTTACTTGCAAGAATTCTTAACAAACATCAAATATTCTATCATATTTATGTCTCAGATTTTCAAATGTCACGTGAGAGACCTGACTCTGATCTGAATTCTTATTCCAAGCTTCTAGTGTGCGCAAAAAAAAAAAAAATTAACTGAAGACTTGGCTCACTGATTATTTTCCCTATCTTAACACTTATAAGCATTTTTGCAGAAGTTTATTCCTTTCAAAGAAAATTTAGTTGTTTGTGAAATTTGTGGGTTCTTCTTGACGTCCAGTGCTTACGTTAACATTAGTGAGAGCATCGTTCTTCCAGCTATGTCTATTAAAGAAGGCTTGAAAGGAAGTTTCTTGAGCGAGTAATCCATGCCATTTTTATTTTATGATTAGTTTATTGTAACACGCTATACTTTGTCATCAATAAGTCCTGTTAGGTCTGTTTCTCTGTCTCGTCTGCTCGTAAAGCTTGTTTCCCTCTTCTGCTGTCACCTGTCTGCGTCGCTCCCGTTAATTACTCATCAGCCGAGGCTGTTATCGTTCACTCATGACGCAGGGTTTTAAGGACCTCGTTCCCCGTCTCTCTTTGTGAGTTATTGATCTGCATCACAGCGTGGTGGCTGATCTTCTCTTTGTGCCATTGTGTCTGCCTATCTTTCCTTGTGGATCACTCTGCCTCTCTCTGCCAAACCTACAGTGAGGATCTGCTGTTGACTCGACCCAGTTCGCCTCGGTGCCGGTGAGCTCTCCCTCCCTCTTCAGGGCAACCACTCTTGGCTCCCTCTCTGCTTTTCGGTCCAGAAACGAACTGACTTTCTGTTTATCCCTCTGGAGAGGCGTACCTTGGTTTCTTTTCTCCACTGAGTTGACCCTGTTCCATTGAACAGCAGTTTCTGGTTCTCTTTTAATAAAATACTTTAAGTTTACCCCCTCCCCCTTCACATTTTGGTCCTTCCTCTACACATGCGATAAGTCCTTTATTGCCAGGCTGCAGGTTGTCCAAAATGCTGCAGGCCGGTCAAAGGTGTCGTTAGTCAGTAGGCAAACCAAGCAAATACTTGGGGATCCCGACAAGGCTGGTGTTCTGGGATTACTTAAATTCAGGCTTCATGAAATGCAATTCGATGCACAAGCATAGATTGGGCTAAAGAAGTGGTGTAAAGGTTGTCTCTGAAAGTAGACACGGACATAAGCAAACTATGGCCTGCGAGTCACACACAGCTCTGGCCCATCGTGACCAAATGACTTTGTTAAATTTACCTTCACCCTGCAATGCGTGACTCTCCAAAAGATGGTGTTCGCGTATTCTCTTGCATATCTACTCTAACGAGATCTTCTGGAAAATTGAAGAAAAGAAAAGTGGATGGTCAGTGCCGAGTTTTTCATAAGGAGTGGACCTCAAAACATTTTTTCAAGTCCAAAGAAGTGGCTGCAGTCCTAATATGCCAAAAAAAGTGTTTTTAAAGAGTGTATTATCAGCCGTCACTTTGCTACAAAGCAGGTCAACTATGCTTGCAAACACTCGGAAAGGGTGACAACAGCTCAAAGGTTGGTAGCAATGGTATAAAAGGCTCTGCTCAGTTCCTAATTTTCATCCGAGGGGCACCCCTGGTCTTCACCGATGAAGCCATGCAATGAAACCTTCCCATGAAACAAACCTCATTCTTATATGGGTATTGTAGTTTAAGCAGTTTAAGCAGCAACAACTACAAAATAAGAAACTTGCTTGAAATGACATATACAGCACATTTTTTTCAGACAGAGTTTTGCAGAGGCAGTGTGTGATTTATGTTGCAGAGATGGGATTGAATTTCACACATGACTTTACTGGGACATAATTACCCCACTAATCGTCTGTGAACAGGCAAAGGGTGACCAGAAAAACTGCAAACGACTAAAAATGTGTCTCAGAGGACTCCGCTGATATACAGAGTGCTAAAGAAAATGAGTTACTCAGACAGAAGTGTAATGATGGCAGGAGTGGGGCTGTTTCACATCTATTTTCCAGGGAAATTGTGTCATCAGAGGTGATGGCTAAGGATTCGGCTGAAATGAGGTTTCGATGTCTCGGGTGATTGTACAGAGCTTCAGATCTCTCCCAAACCCATAATCAGAGGAGCCAAGCCAATCGATGGCCAGTTCTGATGTGTTTCTCGGAGCGTTTTTAAAGGGTGCTGAGCAACTGCTGATTTTTAGCTTCCTAAAACATTTGTTTCTGTAATACATAGCTTTTTTTTTTGAGGAACAGTTGTTGTGGGATTCTTTGGCACATTTGTACCTTCTGGCATTCATTCGTTTGTTGAGATTTCGTAGTGTTAAGCAGGACTTCCTGAAACAGGCGAGGGCTTGGCGTCCAAATCTTGAGGGTTTCTGGAAATTCTTTTAATTGTATTTTGATGGTATTCTCTAAACAGCTGTCAGGTTGTTCTACTATCAGATGTTGGGATTAAAGCTTGAGTGCAAAAGGTGAATTCCTCGTGTTTTTCTGCATTAAATGAATGTTGTGCCAAATTCACATACAAATAGAGCATTCTTCCAACGAACGCAATCTGTTTGCAAAGCATAACTTGACTCGCAAGCGAACTGTAACCTGTTTGCAAATATATAAGGGACTTGAGGATAAACAGATTGCAACCTGCAAACAAACTGAAACCAATTAGCAGCAAAAACTCAATTCCGTAACATACGAATGTTTTTTGACAATATTTTTGATCAATTTCATTCAGGTGAATTTTGTCACATAGACCCTCGTATATTTTGACGATGCTCGTATCTTCTCACCAACACAGACAGTTGCACTCTGACATCGGGTGGCGCTAAGTGCCAATTTACCCTCAAAAAGCCAACAAGTGAGTGCTTCAGCTCATGAAGATGGCCAGTGAGCAGTAGAGATTCTCTCTTACTGTCTGTTTATGTTTAATTCATAGTTTTTTTTTCTGGAATCGACAACAAAAAATGTAATATAAGAAAAACTAATATGTACAATTTCACCACTTACTTTACATTCATCATAACTATGAATATGCAATGTTTTGCAGTTTAATTTTTAAATCATACTAGGGATATTTTAAGCCTTGACACATCAGATTCCTGAGAGTTAGCGGAAGGTTTTACACAGAGCATCAGTGTATGTTCTTTAATTTCAAATATTTAGTCAAGTTAAAGCATCATGTCACCGTTCTGATTCAGCTAGGCACCCTCACGTCTCAATCCTGAGGATTCCAGGGGAAACGGTTTGGTCAGGTGAGATAATGAGAATCCAGAGTCTGGGGCTTGCATAACAAGAGCAGTTACAGTGCATAAACAATGGTTAATTGCCCCCATGGTACACTGCAGAACCGATCCAAAATTGGACAATGGCTTTTTTAAAAGCAGTCCTAAGAGAAAACTTTCCTTGTGTCTTTGATGGAAGTCGGCTTGTGCCTGAAACTAATGTGAAAAAGAAAGCAATACTGTCATAACAAGGAGCTAACGTCACACAAGAGGAGAGAGATCAGCAGCTGACTGCAGCTACAGGTGACTCGCATCTTTTGCAAACATTTAGACATGCAGAGCTCACTGTTTCAGCATCATTTCTTGACAGCTGGTCCAAAAATAGAGCAGAATGCAAATCCAGAAGACACCTTTTCTTTATTTGGAGGTGAATCGCCCCCCCTCTGCACATCCTCTCGGACGCTTTCTCAACATTTATGTAGGTTTTGCTTTATAAAGAAAATATTTTAATAATCATAAGCATCCATGAAACATTATTAGACATGCAAATGTGTTTGAAACACGCTCAGATTTTCCAAATGTAGCCTGATCTGACCTGATCATACTTTATACTGTCAGTTGATTGCATTTGAATTTGCACATCTTTTGAAATAATTGCGAGTTTATGGTAATTAATGTGAGAGTGTGATAGTTTTGTGCGTATATTGTGTTTTCTTCCTCTCGTCTCCTGTCTGTGTTCACCCTCATTCGTTTCACCTGCGGCTGCTCGCGCTCTGATCAGATCTTCTATTTAACCTGTGCTGTGTCATTGCCAGGTTGCGAATTATACTCTATCCAGTGGTTTCGCTGAGTGGCTGTTCAGAGTGTCACCTACCCTGATCCGAATGTTTCTTGTGTTGTCCAGAAAGTACCCTTGTCTAGTCGCGTCGGTGAGGAGAGGACTTACCAATCGTGCCGGTGCCCGAGAGCGGCAGTTGACAACCGGAGCTGCGTCTCCAGCTACAGCCTACACTCCCGTTTGATTTTGGGGTCTGAGCCTTCCCTACTCTGTTGAGTAGTAGTTTTAGTTTTCCTTTTGAATAAAGACTCAACAATCTACTCTGCGCTTGGGTTCTCCTTTCCGAAGCATAACAGAATAATTCGCCTTGAGACATGGACCCAGCAGAGGAGACGCCGATCAGAGGGATCCTCGAACACCAGGGAATCCTGCTCGGCAAACACGCGGAGGATCTCGCCTCTGTCAGGAGAGCCATCGAGACCCTGGCGGCACAGCTCAACGAAGTAACGATGCGACTGAACCAGAGGGATCTGGTCGCGGCGGCGCCAATCTCTCAAACACCTGCGCCGGAGCCTCGAGTGAATAACCCGCCGTGCTATGCCGGAGAGCCCTCTTTCTGCCGGGGGTTTTTAATCCAGTGTGAGGTGGTGTTTTCCCTCCAACCGACCACCTATGCCGCCGAGCGTTCCAGGGTGGCTTTCGTCCTGTCCCTGCTTACGGGCAAGGCTCGCAGCTGGGGCACGGCCCTTTGGGAGGCTCAAGCAGCGTGCTGCGCAACTTACGCAGAGTTTAAGGAGGAGATGCTGAAGGTCTTTGACCGCGCGTCGCTGGGCAGAGAGGCTTCGCTTCAGTTGGCCAGTCTTCGTCAGGGGACGCGCTCGGTGGCCGACTTCGCCATTGAGTTCCGGACGCTCTCAGCCACCGCGGGTTGGAACGACGCTGCGCTCACGGCTCGCTTCATAGACGGGCTCAACCCACTCATCCGGGGCGAGCTTTACGCCCATGAGCTTCCCGAGGGCTTCGAGAGGGTGGTGGAGATCGGTCTCCGGATCGACAAGTGTCTCGCCTCGCGTGACTGGTCCTGTTCATCCTATCAGCGCCAGGAGGCAGAGAGAAGAAGCAGAGGTACGGAGGTCACCGGGCGATCAGAGATGTCGTCTCACTCCGACGAGCCCATGCAGGTGGGGCGCATCCGGATTTCCCCCGAGGAGAGGCAGCGCCGCATAATCAATCGGCTGTGTCTCTACTGCGCGGGTAAGGGTCACCTTTTCTCCGCGTGCCCGCTAAAAGGCCTTGCCCAGTCGTAGATCGGGGAGTACGGCTGGGCGTGTCATCTGTTCTCTCTGGACAAGCAGCAAGAACTCTTCTTCCGGTCATCGTGGAGGTGGATTCTCGTTCCTATCCCGGCTCCGCCTTCGTCGACTCCGGCAGCGAGGGGAACTTCATGGACCGATCGTTCGCGGTCGCATGCAACATTCCTCAGCGCCCCCTGGTGGTCACCTCATTGGTTCGGTCTCTGGACGGAAGAGTGATGGCGAAGATTGACTCCCAGACAGTTCCCATCAAACTCTCAGTTTCCGGTAACCACAGGGAGACTTGTACTTTTTTTATAATTGATTCCCCTCACTGTCAATTAATTTTAGGCCATCCGTGGCTAGCTAGACACAAGCCTCATATTGATTGGGTTCAAAACAGCATCATTGCATGGGGGGTTCAGTGTCACAGTTCTTGTTTGGTTTCTGCCTTTTCTTCTGTTTCTGCTGACCGTGTGTTGCAGGAGGAAGTGATCAAGTTAGAGGGCGTACCGCCTGAGTATCATGATTTGCAGTTGGTTTTCAGCAAGTCTCGTGCCACCTCTCTCCCGCCAGCGCGCCCCTATGATTGTTCTATTGAGTTAACTTCGGGATCCACGCCCCCTCGGGGTCGTCTCTACGCCCTGTCACGGCCAGAGAGAGAGGCCCTAGAGAAATATCTGTCGGAGTCTCTAGCTGCGGGCACCATCGTTCCTTCCACGTCACCGGCCGGGGCGGGGTTTTTTTTCGTCAAAAAGAGCGATGGGACCCTACGCCCGTGTATAGACTATAGAGGTTTGAATGAAATAACGATTAAGAATCGCTACCCTCTTCCCCTAATGTCCACTGCTTTTGATCTGTTGCAGGGATCGACCGTCTTTACTAAACTGGACCTGCGTAACGCTTACCACCTTTGCGCATCAGAGAGGGGGAGGAGTGGAAGACTGCCTTTAACACGCCCCTGGGTCACTTTGAGTATCGGGTCCTTCCCTTTGGGTTAGCTAACGCCCCGGCTGTGTTTCAGGCTTTCCTCAATGATGTCCTTCGTGACATGCTTAATGTTTTTGTATTCGTTTATTTAGATGATATTCTAATTTTCTCTCCGGATCTCTCCACCCACGTCCAGCATGTGTGCCGTGTGCTGCAGAGATTATTGGAGAATAAACTGTTCGTCAAAGCCGAGAAGTGTTTTTTTCACCAGGAGAGTGTCCCCTTCCTGGGCTACGTTGTCTCCAGTACCGGCATCAGTATGGACCGGAGTAA
The DNA here is from genome assembly GCA_900490495.1 of Danionella dracula. Lineage (NCBI taxonomy): Eukaryota > Metazoa > Chordata > Actinopteri > Cypriniformes > Danionidae > Danionella > Danionella dracula. Next base: position 122,880 of record UELW01000777.1, read on the forward strand.
GGTCCAGGCTGTGGTAGAATGGCCAGTTCCCACCTCACGTACCGCTTTGCAACGCTTTCTGGGGTTCGCCAACTTTTATAGGCGGTTTATCCGCAATTTCAGCCAAATCGCGGCTCCCTTGACTTTGTTAACCTCGCCTAAGATTCGTTTCTCGTGGACGTGTGCTGCCCAAGCTGCCTTCGAGGAGCTAAAGCGACGTTTCTGCGCTGCCCCTATCCTCATAACCCCCGATCCGACGACTCAGTTTATTGTGGAGGTCGATGCTTCGGATGTGGGGGTTGGGGCCATTTTGTCACAGCGTAATGCTAAGGATGGGAGGGTGCATCCTTGTGCTTATTTCTCGCATCGCTTATCCCCTGCCGAGCGTAACTACGATGTTGGGGACCGTGAGCTTTTGGCCATTCGTCTTGCGCTGGAGGAATGGCGTCACTGGCTCGAAGGATCGTCTGTACCTTTTTTGGTGTGGACGGATCACCGCAATCTGGAATATATTCGCTCCGCTAAGCGTCTGACCGCACGCCAGGCCCGTTGGTCCTTGTTTTTTTCGCGTTTCCACTTCTCCATCTCGTTTCGTCCTGGCTCCAAGAATACCAAGCCAGACGCCATCTCTCGTCAATTCGACGCCTCGGAGAGCTTCTCCTCCCCAGAGCCTATTGTTCCGCCTGAGGTTGTCGTCGGAGAGATCTCCTGGGGGAAAGAACGTAGAGTCCGCGAGGCACTGTCCGGCAGGGAGATTCCTGCCGCTTGTCCTACCGATCGGCTATTTGTCACCGAGTCTGTCCGTCCCTCTGTTCTCCGGTGGGGGCACAACTCCAAGATTGTGGCCCATCCGGGGAGCAGAGGAACGCTTTTTGCCATCAGACAACGTTTCTGGTGGCCCTCCATGACACAAGACGTTAGAGAGTTTGTTAACGCCTGTTCCACTTGTGCTCAATCGAAGTCCAGTCACACCCCACCCTCGGGTCTCTTGCGTCCGCTCGCCTTACCCTCACGACCATGGTCGCACATAGCCATGGATTTCATTTCTGGTCTTCCTGAGTCCAGAGGGAACACCACCATATTAACGGTGGTCGATCGTTTTTCCAAGGCAGCTCATTTCATCCCTTTGCCCAAGCTTCCCTCCGCTCGTGAGACTGCTGTCGCCCTATTTAACAATGTTTTCCGCATTCATGGGCTACCCAGCGAGGTAGTTTCGGACCGGGGAGTCCAGTTCACCTCCCTGTTTTGGAGGGAGTTCTGCCGACTAGTCGGGGCATCCCTCAACCTTTCTTCAGGGTTCCATCCCCAGACCAACGGACAGGCCGAGCGGGCCAACCAGGATATCGGGCGCATTCTCCGCAGCCTTGTGAGAAACTGTCCGGCGTCTTGGTGCGATAATTTGGCTTGGGCAGAATATGCACATAACTCGCTTCCTTCCTCTTCCACCGGTGTTTCCCCATTTTTTGCTTCTTTGGGCTACCAGCCTCCGCTATTCTCCAACCAGGACCGTGAGGCCAACGTACCCTCCGTCCAGCACTTCATCAATCGTGCTAGACGCACTTGGAGGATAGTAGAGGGGGAGTTGCGCAAGACTCGGGAGCGGATTAGGCGGTTCGCCAATCGTCATCGCACCACCGCTCCTCACTACATCATGGGGCAAAGGGTCTGGCTCTCCACCCGTAATATACCTATCAGGGGCTCTTCACGCAAGCTGGCGCCCCGATTTATTGGTCCGTTTTCTATAGTTAAGGTCATCAATCCGGTTACTGTCCGCCTGCGTCTTCCCTCCTACATGTCTCGCGTTCACCCTGTCTTTCACGTGTCTTGCATTAAGCCTGTCATTCGTTCTTCCGCTCATCCCAATCCCACCCCCAACCCGCCCCTGCTAATTGATGGTGCCCCAGCTTATCGCGTCAAGAGATTGCTCGATGTACGCAACCGTGGTAGGGGTAAGCAGTTTTTGGTGGATTGGGAGGGGTATGGACCAGAGGAGAGGTCCTGGGTAGCAGCCAGCGATATTCTGGATGAATCATTGATTAAGGATTTTTTCAGGGCCCGGGGAGGGGAGGGGGTCTCGTCCGCGCCTGGAGGCGCTCCTTAGAGGGGGGGGTACTGTGATAGTTTTGTGCGTATATTGTGTTTTCTTCCTCTCGTCACCTGTCTGTGATCACCCTCACTCGTTTCACGTGCGGCTGCTTGTGCTCTGATCAGCCCTTCTATTTAACCTGTGCTGTGTCATTGCCAGGTTGCGAATTATACTCTATCCAGTGGTTTCGCTGAGTGGCTGTTCAGAGTGTCACCTACCCTGATCCGAATGTTTCTTGTGTCGTCCAGAAAGTACCCTTGTCTAGTCGCGTCGGTGAGGAGAGGACTTACCAATCGTGCCGGTGCCCGAGAGCGGCAGTTGACAACCGGAGCTGCGTCTCCAGCTACAGCCTACACTCCCGTTTGATTTTGGGGTCTGAGCCTTCCCTACTCTGTTGAGTAGCAGTTTTAGTTTTCCTTTTGAATAAAGACTCAACAATCTACTCTGCGCTTGGGTTCTCCTTTCCGAAGCATAACACAGAGGCTTACAGTATTTGATGTTATTTGCTGTGAGTTTTACACCGGCTCATTCTCAGAAGTTATAAAGCATTTTTTCTGATTATAATAAAACTTGGATGGATTTTTGTCTTTTTGGGGGGACTTGCAAAGATATCGATGAGCAACATTTCAACCCAAACAGCCAGAAAGCTAAAAACGAGAGGTCTTGTTCAAATATTTATTTTCTTATATTTCAGTCTGTTGGGAGCAACACGTCCCTGTCAACTGTTGGTGTAAAGGTTGAACTGCAAAAAAACAACTCTTGAAACTAGAAAAAAAACTCAAATGAAGTTAAACTCTTCCTAGATCAAGCAAAAAAATCTGCCAAAAGTGCGAGCAAATCTGACTGGGCAAGAATTCTTAAAATTAGTAAAAATGTCTTGCTGATAGCAAATGCTTTTGGATCTTAAAAATAGAGAAAAACTCTCGAAACAAGTCTTTACAAGCTGTAAAACTGCTCTGAAACAAGAATATTTCCACTTGTATCTTGTCTCTAGTGGTCTTAAAACTAGACAATCTATCTTAAAACTAGGATGTTTTCTTTTTTATTTAAGATTAACTTAGAAAATGTAGCATTGAAATAAGTATATATGATCTTAAATGAAGAAAGTTTGTGCTTAACTTTGGTTCCTAAAACAGCGTATGGGGTCTTAAAACTAGAAAAAATTTTTGGCCTACTGATGACGTTATAGATAGGACGGTTCAGAGAGGAGAGAGGAAGAACATTTAGAGATCAGGGAGAAGATCGGTGAAGGACCAGAGCTGGATCAGAACCTCCATCACCAGATGCATCCGCTCCACATGTGAGCGCTCTGACCGCTGCGCTCTCAGCGATAGGAGAGAGGAAGAACATTCAGAGATCAGGGAGAAGATCGGTGAAGGACCAGAGCTGGATCAGAACCTCCATCACCAGATGCATCCGCTCCACATGTGAGCGCTCTGACCGCTGCGCTCTCAGCGATAGGAGAGAGGAAGAACATTCAGAGATCAGGGAGAAGATCGGTGAAGGACCAGAGCTGGATCAGAACCTCCATCACCAGATGCATCCGCTCCACATGTGAGCGCTCTGACCGCTGCGCTCTCAGCGATAGGAGAGAGGAAGAACATTCAGAGATCAGGGAGAAGATCGGTGAAGGACCAGAGCTGGATCAGAACCTCCATCACCAGATGCATCCGCTCCACATGTGAGCGCTCTGACCGCTGCGCTCTCAGCGATAGGAGAGAGGAAGAACATTCAGAGATCAGGGAGAAGATCGGTGAAGGACCAGAGCTGGATCAGAACCTCCATCACCAGATGCATCCGCTCCACATGTGAGCGCTCTGACCGCTGCGCTCTCAGCGATAGGAGAGAGGAAGAACATTCAGAGATCAGGGAGAAGATCGGTGAAGGACCAGAGCTGGATCAGAACCTCCATCACCAGATGCAACCGCTCCACATGTGAGCGCTCTGACCGCTGCGCTCTCAGCGATAGGAGAGAGGAAGAACATTCAGAGATCAGGGAGAAGATCGGTGAAGGACCAGAGCTGGATCAGAACCTCCATCACCAGATGCATCCGCTCCACATGTGAGCGCTCTGACCGCTGCGCTCTCAGCGATAGGAGAGAGGAAGAACATTCAGAGATCAGGGAGAAGATCGGTGAAGGACCAGAGCTGGATCAGAACCTCCATCACCAGATGCATCCGCTCCACATGTGAGCGCTCTGACCGCTGCGCTCTCAGCGATAGGAGAGAGGAAGAACATTCAGAGATCAGGGAGAAGATCGGTGAAGGACCAGAGCTGGATCAGAACCTCCATCACCAGATGCATCCGCTCCACATGTGAGCGCTCTGACCGCTGCGCTCTCAGCGATAGGAGAGAGGAAGAACATTCAGAGATCAGGGAGAAGATCGGTGAAGGACCAGAGCTGGATCAGAACCTCCATCACCAGATGCATCCGCTCCACATGTGAGCGCTCTGACCGCTGCGCTATTGACAGCTTGACACCGGGTGACTACTGCTTGTAATTATATTTAATTACATTTCCTTAACATTTCTCCAGTACCTTTTTAATTGGATCAAGATGGTTACGCAAACTTTTAGTGTTTGAGATTGTGTCGTTTTAACCCTGTGCTCTCCGAAGTGAGAAAGTTTTTCGTGCCATTCTTTTATTGTTCTTTTCTCTAAAGCACTTTGCTGTTGCAGTCGCTTGGCTAAAATCTGTGCGATATAAATAAATATAACTCCCAATGAAACTTTGACGATAAAAGTTAACAAATCGCCACTTTAAGAGCGTTGATGTTCACATTGACATAATGGAACACATAACCTAGAATCAGCGGCGGTAATAACGGTGCGTTTCTCTAAAGTGCATGTTTGTATTTACAGCCCTGACATTTGCAATAACATCTTCATAACGGGGCCCTAGAAAGCCTCCAGAGCAGAGAAGCTCATTAAAGGAAGCGAATGCATCACGGAGAGCCAATCACAGCTGGTTCTGCTCCAGGCCTCTCCGACGGTAATTGAGGTGACCTGTGAAGGCATTTCGAAGGAGATCTCGTCTGATGATGGCATGGAGAGGTGCTTGTTTGGGCTGAAGCACTCCACTCTGTTATTACAGCTGTGAAAGCCTCATTTCTGCTCTAATAGCTTTCCATGAGAAGAACAAAGCCGCCGGTGATGATTCCAATTGACTTTGTGTATATGAAAGGTTTTTTTTTAATGGGTAGAAACCTTAAAGTCAGTATGGATGGATATGTTTATGGTGTGAAATTAGATAAGTTTTTCCTTTTAACAGACTTGTATAGCATGCTAACAGAATTTGGTCTTCTGTTGGGTTGTTAGGGGACACTTCCTGGTTGCTAGGGTGCACCGGCTGGTTTTCAGAGGTGGGTAGTAATCAAGACAATTGTATCTGTAGAGCAGATTTGGTACACAATAAAACATATCTGAGATAAAAACAAACAATAAGACAGATTAGAGAAATATGATAAGTTCATTATCCGTTCGCTGCTTAGACAGCAGCACTCAGTCGGCAAACACACATTTAAATTGATGAGTTTTTATTTCGATTTAAATGTGAATAAAGTTTTAGCTCGTCTAATCTCTTCTGGAAGCTGGTTCAAGCCGTGGGCAGCATAGTAACTGAAAGCAGATGTTCCCTGTTCGGAGCGAACCCGTGGTAGATCTGACTGATCTGAATCCAGTGATTTGAGAGCTCTGTTTGGATTGTAAAGTCAGCAGTATTGTGGTCTGATGTAGAGCTGTTTTTATCACTTATAAACTTATAAAATAGACAAGTAATTTAGATTTACCTCGCTTCATTTATTTGAATAAATATTTAGGGTAACTAGAGGAAGGATCTGTTGCATTTTATGACGTTCCTCAGTTACTAATATAAAAAACATACATTATTAGTGATGACAAAATGTATGCGTTATAATGCATGCAATTAATTTGAAATGTATATCGCTTTAAAAAAAATTTATGCGGTTGCAGTTTTTTTCTGTTTCCTGTTGTGGTGCATGTGCTTTAAACAAAGTATGATTAAGAGATATGTACTTTGTATGACGATGAGAAGGCACGGAGGGTGGACACGTTACAGCATGCGACACACATCGCGCTCACGAGGGACCGCTGGGCTTCTGTGAACAATGACAGCTGTTTAACGGAGGCATGTGTGGATCACTGTCTCGAAGTGGCGAGAGAATGGAAAATCAAAGACAAGTTAAAGCACACTTACGGTGCTCGTGATATATTTACTGCCAAGAGACTAACGTTACTTTTCACGCTGCACCGAACGGTCAGGTTTCCATAGCGGTTTTAAAAGTGCGCTATGTAAATGTTGCAAGATTGTTGGGCAACTAAAGCACGGTCTATCCAGCGCTCACAAAGAATGGAACATATGCATATGGACAGAACCTTGCAGGTAGGTTAATACTATTTTCTCCATCTCTTGTCTGTTTTTACTAGTGTTGCCAGCCTTGGGCCCCTTGCAACATTACGGGGTGAAAAGAGGAAGATCAGCCTATAGTTAAAATATAGTTAAAATAAAAATGATTTTACCTCAGACTCTCTAAAAGGAAGGACCGCACTAATCTCACACGGATGAAGTTCGCTGCTGCAATTGATCCAAGGTTTAAAGAGCTAAACTTTCTTCTCTAAGAAGACAGGAATGAAGCTTCACAAAGCGAGCTGTTAATAGCAGAGAGTCCTGGAGAACAAGAGTCTAAAGAGACCGCTAACTAACAGCCACCAAACAAGAGAAGCAAAAAGTTCATTTGGAGGATATTGATCGTTTATTGCATGTTGTGTACATGACAAAATCTGTGTTACAAGTTAAACAGAAAATTCTGTAACATAATTTATTTTGAATTCAAATAGTTTCTTTGTCTTAAAATTACATCAATTACTTACACTTTATATTTACAGATTTAAAAAGTTTCAGTTTTGTAATCGTGATTAATTTTTACAAATTGTGTGATTAATTGGTTAATTTTTTTAGCGATCAACAGCACTAAAATATCTGTTTGGTTTAAACGAGAGCCTCAGAGGTGTAGTTTAGAAATTTGCAGCTCATGAATGAGTTTTTTCAGCTTTGCTCTCTGAAGTGAAGTAAAAGTAAAACTGTTTAGTCATATTTAACATTGCAAAAAATAAATTCAACAACTGGGAAAATAAAAAGAAATCACATGTTATATTATGTTTTTATTGACGTACAATAGTTGTTTATTGATGGCATATTGCATTAAAAACACAACAAATACATAAAACATAGTATTAAGTTACAAAGAGATGACGGTTTAAACTGTGAGCTTCGATGGTTTCCAGGAAATCACAACCTCTTCTTTTTTCTTTTTCTCAGAGTATGCTGCGTAATATTCTGCTGGTTCAAGTGTAATGGAGTTGTTTTTGCAAATGCACATCAAATCAAAAGTAACTAGTATTGTTTTTTCAATACTTTACTTTTCGATACTTGACTTTTGTACTTTCACTCAAGTAAATAATCTGGTAGTTACGTTTACTCTTACTTCAGTAGATATTTACTTTTATTTTATTGATTTATTTTTTGTTGACAGTCTTGCCACCTCTGCTGGTTTCCAGATCCTGTGTCCGTTTGGCCTCTTTTGTTCGTCGTGTGGTTTTAAGAGTACACAAGGTGTCTGGTTCGAGCCTGTGCGCGGTCGTTCTCTTCCCACCAGACGCTGGAGGACTTTCAGGAAGTGACATCAGATGCTAATGGATTTCTTTTGGAAGAGCAGTGTCGTGTTGCTAAGACATGCTAGCTGTACGCAGCCCTCATTCTCCAGCACAATAAAGTAGCATTGATTTGACGGACACTCTGAAATGAACATGTGCTGATTTATTCCCTCTGAGTCAGCTGAGAGGTTACTTTTCATTAGATTGAGATGATTTTTGAGCTAAACCTCTGCTTATTCATGCTGCGTAACTCGACCTCTGTCTCTCTGGGAAGTTAAGACTCGTCCGGGCAAAGGAAAGCGGATATCCGTGGCTCCTGGAGGAATATGGAGCTCTGAAGAAGCAATCCTTCTGAAAAGTGTTTTCTTCTTCAGTGAATATTAATGTTAAATCTGTGCAGTGTTTCGTTAGACCACACATTTGAGTGGTTTATTGTAACGTCAGTTAAACAATAAGGCAGGAAAACCATGTTATTGAGTTGTTAATAAATATTAACCCTTAAACATTATTTTTATTTTCAATTGTGATTTTGTTTCTGTTGATTATGAACCAATAGTTACATCAATACACATTAATTATCTTATTTCGTACACAAAGCATGCAAACACAAAACACACACACACACACACACATATATAAAAGTAAATGATCAATCTGCCATACCTGGAGTGACCGCTATAGACTGTTTTTTTATTTCCAAGAGCCATGCAGTGTTCCATACACATTAGTTATGCAAAACAAAATATCTGTGTCCACTAGAAAACATTTTGAGGAAAAAGTGGCCACGGACAAGTGTTCAATAGCAGAAGAGTTTTAATGGCTTTACAATTCATGAATCCCTGAAGAGTGCGAAAATAATCCTTTAAATCTATTTTGAATTGAGAGATGCTCGGCTTTTCTTGTTTTCTCATTTGCGTTTGTACATGTAATTATTAAAGCAACATAAAGAAAATATATGACTTGCATTTATTCTATTTTCTAGGTATAAGACAACAACACTTTTGCTTATTTTTATATATATATATTATATATATATATATTGTTAGGTGCGGATGGAAAGCACAGGCGGACCCAATTGCAAGCAAACTGAGAGTCTTTAATAACAGATCTTCACAACAAAAATCTTCAACAAAATCGCTGGCCCGAGAGGCCACGTAACATTCAAATCAGGCTGGAGCCAGGCTCCGGTCCACCGGACCGAGAGGAACGGAGGAGTGGAGGAGGTGCTCACGTGAAGTCCGTTTTGGGTAGCCGAGGAGAGCCTCCGGTTCCGAGCAACCACCGAAACACAAAAATAAAACAAAAACCCGAAGGGGACCGGACGGCAGATTCCCTCCGACTTGACTTGGCAGACTAGGAAGCAAAACTCAAGGTAAGAGCGTTGAAGAGTAACAATCGTCTGACACAGAAAAGTCGGAAGAGGGAGAATAAGAAGAAGTCTAATCAGTGCGCAACGGGAACCGGTGCGCCCTAATGAGCCAGGCAGGTGTTTTGAATGATGGTGGGGGAAACAACCCCAAATTAAGCAGCCTTCTCAGAAAAATCCTAACATTTATATATATATATATATATATATATATATATATATATATATATATATATATACGACTCGTTTCAGCAACTCTGAGTCAGCTCTTTGTTAATAAACACTGTAACTTGATGCACTAATCTCGTTCAGATTCAGAACTCTAGCTGGGTTTTCCTCAAACCTAAACACCTCAGGAGAGCTGATTTTTACAAATCCAGAATAGCGGCTTTTTAGAAAATAAACATGCATTGAAGGTAAATCCAAATGAATTTGACATGAAAACTTGTTTTTTTGGGGGAAAGTGTTTTTAGTTTGGATTTTTTTCCTCATTTAAATTTAGTTAAGACATATAAACATATTTACCAAATTAAATATTTTTTGGTTTGCTAATATATTTTGTCGATGTTTGCATTGCTATTTTCTACTTCCAATTTTTTTTTTCATTTGCATGTACGGACGTGGAGGCTGAAGCTTTGTTGAAATCCATTTGCAGAAGTTTAATGAGAAAACAGATCAGTAAACGTAATAAACAATCCAAACAGCAATCACACACAGAGGTTAATCCAAAAACTAGAGAGGCAGGCAAAAAGTTCATACGCGTGTTAATCCAAACAAGTCAACATGGAACGCTCTGAAAGGCAGCAGAACTGGCTGTTTGGCCCTGGCCATGCTTTTTTTTATCTAGAAAAGTTTAGTTTTCTCTCTTTTTCTCATTTTAAATGTAACCTCTATAGTCCTTCACCATCTGAACATAACACCACAAAAACATGCTTGGCTTTGAATTATTATGATGGATTTTTATATTGCTATTTTTCACTATCGCCTTTTATTTGTCTGATGTAGGTTCAAATGTGGGTGTGGCAAAATGATAGCGCCACCTAAGGCATGTTTGCGTCTTGTTTGCTGCTTTGTGAAATTTGGTAGGCACATGTAGGCTGCCGAGAAAGACCAAAATGTAATAGACATTCTGTTTCCAAACTTAGTTATTTATTTTATAATTTTTATATGTCCAAATTTGGATGTGAAACAGGAAGTTGTTATTGCTCAGGCACACAGTGTCTAAACAAGGCCAAACTTATGAGAGTCCAAGTCTGAACACATTCACATCCGTCATAGCGTCATCTAGTTTTTCTTCTAAATTTCTAAAGAGAAAGCAGTACCGCTTTAGATCCACTTCTGTGATTAAAAATGTTATGAAGAAACAAGCAGTCTGGTTGCTTAAAGCTACAAATTGAGGGTCAGAGTGCCGAAAGTGTGAGAGCTCATTGATTAGACTGCTTCTTGCAGCTTTAATTTGCTTGTGGAAATCTTTAATTTTGTCTTGCAACATTTAATTGTAATTTCATTTAATTGCATTCAGTTTTTCTCTCTACGTTTAGTTTTCGGTTTCTTTGTTTTCACATTTTTAAATGTTACCTCCTCAGTCTCTTATCATCTGAAGGTAACGCCATATAATCGAGTTCATGACCCCTTTAAGGGCAACTATTGGTGCTTGGCTTTGAATAAATTGCAGCTCTCGTTAAGATTGAAGCATCGGCTGGTAGGTTCCAGAGAAGTGATGGAAGCTGTGCTTCGCTTTGTTTGGACGGGATTCAGCTGAGGCCGCATTGGCATAACCTGAGTGAGCGCTGGATGCTGAGCGCAGCACTTTACGCTGGATTTATGAGCGTCTTTAGCATGGTTAGCATGCGCAAGACTCCTGCCTTTAACAGAGAGGCCTTAGAGCGTCACTTTCACTCTGGATTGAGAAGAATAGCGCTCTCGGGAGTGTTTGTGATCTTTGACTCTATCAGAGAAGCACTGGTGTCGCCTTGACCTTTCCTAGCGCCGGGGGTCGGCACTAGCGCTGAGTGATGGCATGGTGGGTTTAGCACTATTGATAAGTGGAGTGCTTGGCATTGTTAATGCAGTTACTGAGATATGGCTGGTGCGAGAGAGCAAGAAAAAGGAAAAAGAATAAACTCCTCTATGAACCGAGCCACACACGGTGGAAGCGAATGCCGTTAGCATTAGCGTATGCTCATCTTTCTTGTTCTTTGAGTGTAGGTTTCCTAGTGTCCTCCTCCCTTCTCTGCTGCATCATCTCTGGTGGTTTTTATTTGTAATTTTTGCTCCGCGCGTCCGCTGGGAACAATCCTCCCGGGTATTTTACACTGAAGTGCGGTAGATTGCACCAGACCCTCCGCGTCATCTATTTCTTCCTTCCTGTCAAACGCAGCATCCCACGGGCGGCAGAGGAAGATTAAACAGAGGGAGGAAATAATTGAGCCAAAAAAAGCAGACGAGCGGAGAGAGTTATTTCATTTAAACTTGAAAGAGAGTCGAGGGAGGGAATTTCAGTCTACAAACAAAACTAGCAGGTCTTAAGACACAAAGTGAAGATGAATATGTGGTCACTATTTTGCATTTGAATAAAAATTAAATGGTTGCTAGGGTATTGTGAAGAGTATTGTGATCTTATGGGTTCTTGGATGTCTGCAAAGACTAATGTGTTCTATTGTTTGCAGTGGTTTTGCCATTCATTTATATGATTTTTAAACAGTTGCCAGGGTGTTTGTGATGGTTACTAGGGTGTTGTGATGATTTCTCGGGTGTTGTGATGGTTGCTAGGGTGTTGTGATGGTTGCTAGGGTGTTGTGATGATTGCTAGGGTGTTGTGATGATTGCTAGGGTGTTGTGATGGTTGCTCGAGTGTTGTGATGGTTGCTAGGGTGTTGTGATGGTTGCTCGAGTGTTGTGATGGTTGCAAGGGTGTTGTGATGATTTCTCGGGTGTTGTGATGGTTGCTAGGGTGTTGTGATGGTTGCTCGAGTGTTGTGATGGTTGCAAGGGTGTTGTGATGATTTCTCGGGTGTTTGTGATGGTTGCTAGGGGGTTGTGATGGTTGCTAGGGTGTTGTGATGTCTTTCTTCGCGGTGTTGTTGATGGTTGCTAGGAGGGGTTTGTGATGTTGCTAGGGTGGTTGTGATGGTTACTAGGGGGTTGTGATGATTGCTCGAGGTGTTTGTGAGGGTTACAAGGGTGTTGTGATGATTCATCCTCGGGTGTTGTGATGGTTGCTAGGAGGGGGTTGATGGATATTGGCTAGGGTGTTGTGATGGTTGCTAGGGGGTTTTGTGGATGGTTGCTAGGGTGTTTGTGATGATTTCTCGGCTGTCTCGTGATGGTGCTAGGGGGTGTGATGGTGTCAGGGTTGCTGCTGATGGTACTGGGGGTGTGTGATGATTGCTGAGTGTGGTTGTTGATGGTTACATAGGGTGTTGTGATGATTTCTCGAGTGTTTGTGATGGTTCGATAGGTGTTGTGATGATTTCTTTCTCGGGTGTTGGGATGGATTGCTAGGGGTGTTGTGATGGTTTGCTAGGGGGTTGTGATGGTTTGCTAGGGGGTTGTGATGGTTGCTAGGGTGTTGTGATGGTTACTAGGGGGTTGTGATGATTGCTCGAGTGTTGTGATGGTTACAAGGGTGTTGTGATGATTTCTCGGGTGTTGTGATGGTTGCTAGGGGGTTGTGATGATTGCTAGGGTGTTGTGATGGTTGCTAGGGGGTTGTGATGGTTGCTAGGGTGTTGTGATGATTTCTCGGGTGTTGTGATGGTTGCTAGGGGGTTGTGATGGTTGCTAGGGTGTTGTGATGGTTACTAGGGGGTTGTGATGATTGCTCGAGTGTTGTGATGGTTACAAGGGTGTTGTGATGATTTCTCGGGTGTTGTGATGGTTGCTAGGGTGTTGTGATGGTTGCTAGGGTGTTGTGATGGTTGCTAGGGTGTTGTGATGGTTGCTAGGGTGTTGTGATGATTGCTAGGGTGTTGTGATTGTTGCTAGGGTGTTGTGATGGTTGCTAGGGTGTTGTGATGGTTGCTAGGGTGTTGTGATGGTTGCTAGGGTGTTGTGATGGTTGCTAGGGGGTTGTGATGATTGCTAGGGTGTTGTGATTGTTGCTAGGGTGTTGTGATGGTTGCTAGGGTGTTGTGATGGTTGCTAGGGTGTTGTGATGGTTGCTAGGGTGTTGTGATGGTTGCTAGGGTGTTGTGATGGTTGCTAGGGTGTTGTGATGGTTGCTAGGGTGTTGTGATGATTTCTCGGGTGTTGTGATGGTTGCTAGGGTGTTGTGATGGTTGCTAGGGTGTTGTGATTGTTGCTAGGGTGTTGTGATGATTGCTAGGGTGTTGTGATGGTTGCTAGGGGTGTTGTGATGGTTGCTAGGGTGTTGTGATGGTTGCTCGGGTGTTGTGATGGTTGCTAGGGTGTTGTGATGGTTGCTAGGGTGTTGTGATGGTTGCTAGGGGGTTGTGATGGTTGCTAGGGTGTTGTGATGATTTCTCGGGTGTTGTGATGGTTGCTAGGGTGTTGTGATGATTTCTCGGGTGTTGTGATGGTTGCTAGGGGGTTGTGATGGTTGCTAGGGGGTTGTGATGATTGCTAGGGTGTTGTGATGGTTGCTAGGGGGTTGTGATGGTTGCTAGGGTGTTGTGATGATTTCTCGGGTGTTGTGATGGTTGCTAGGGTGTTGTGATGGTTGCTAGGGTGTTGTGATGGTTGCTAGGGTGTTGTGATGGTTGCTAGGGGGTTGTGATGGTTGCTAGGGTGTTGTGATGATTTCTCGGGTGTTGTGATGGTTGCTAGGGGGTTGTGATGATTGCTAGGGTGTTGTGATGGTTGCTAGGGGGTTGTGATGGTTGCTAGGGTGTTGTGATGATTTCTCGGGTGTTGTGATGGTTGCTAGGGTGTTGTGATGGTTGCTCGAGTGTTGTGATGGTTGCAAGGGTGTTGTGATGATTTCTCGGGTGTTGTGATGGTTGCTAGGGGGTTGTGATGGTTGCTAGGGTGTTGTGATGGTTGCTAGGGGGTTGTGATGGTTGCTAGGGTGTTGTGATGATTTCTCGGGTGTTGTGATGGTTGCTAGGGGGTTGTGATGATTGCTAGGGTGTTGTGATGGTTGCTAGGGGGTTGTGATGGTTGCTAGGGTGTTGTGATGATTTCTCGGGTGTTGTGATGGTTGCTAGGGGGTTGTGATGGTTGCTAGGGTGTTGTGATGGTTACTAGGGGGTTGTGATGATTGCTCGAGTGTTGTGATGGTTACAAGGGTGTTGTGATGATTTCTCGGGTGTTGTGATGGTTGCTAGGGTGTTGTGATGGTTGCTAGGGTGTTGTGATTGTTGCTAGGGTGTTGTGATGGTTGCTAGGGTGTTGTGATGGTTGCTAGGGTGTTGTGATGGTTGCTAGGGTGTTGTGATGGTTGCTAGGGTGTTGTGATGGTTGCTAGGGTGTTGTGATGGTTGCTAGGGTGTTGTGATGATTTCTCGGGTGTTGTGATGGTTGCTAGGGGGTTGTGATGGTTGCTAGGGTGTTGTGATGGTTACTAGGGGGTTGTGATGATTGCTCGAGTGTTGTGATGGTTACAAGGGTGTTGTGATGATTTCTCGGGTGTTGTGATGGTTGCTAGGGTGTTGTGATGATTGCTAGGGTGTTGTGATGGTTGCTAGGGTGTTGTGATGATTGCTAGGGTGTTGTGATGGTTGCTAGGGTGTTGTGATTGTTGCTAGGGTGTTGTGATGGTTGCTAGGGTGTTGTGATGATTGCTAGGGTGTTGTGATTGTTGCTAGGGTGTTGTGATGGTTGCTAGGGTGTTGTGATGGTTGCTAGGGTGTTGTGATTGTTGCTAGGCACGTCTATATTGAGCTTGGTCATCCAATTTTTAAGTTGTTCTTTAAATGCGACCTCTGTTGTGTTCTTATATGAGTAATGCTTTGCTTTGAGTTAATAGTTATTTTCAATGTTTCTGTGATTTAGTTGCTATGGAACTAAGTGGTTGTTAGGGTGTTGTGATTGGCCTATCTTTCTATGGTGTTGATAGAATGTTTGATGGCTGCTAGAGCACCACTGTACCACCATCTAATTGTTTCGGGGTTCGTACGGCTGTCATCAAGAAGCCAGTGTTAGTATTGGTTAGAAATGGTTGCTAGGTGAGCACTTTGAAGCTGCTAAGCTTTTCTGGGGGTTGTTATGACAGAACTTTGAAGTTGCAGAGTTTTTGATGCTTGTTAGAACACCTGCATGGGTTTTCTGGTTATAACTACAATATCATGCAGTTGTTATGTTGTTGTTTTTGTGATTGTTGGGGAGTGGTTTGGATTCGCTAGGTTTTCTGATTTCTGATTGTTTCTAGCTGAGTTGCTTGGGATACTTTTGTCTCTTTTGTTTCTAAGTAAGCATGCATTTGCTATATTTTTGTGGTTGTTGTGCAGTGGGGTTGCTAGGGCAGTATTATGCTGTTGCTATGTTTTGGGAGATATTCTATTGGTTGCTAGGGTAGCACTAAGGTTTTTTATGGTAACTATGAGAGTGCTTGAATTTAAAAAAAATCTCATCATATTTAGAGAAGTACTCTGAAGTTGTCTGGGGACTTTATTGTTGCATGGAGTTGTTATTTTTACAGATTTGCTCAGATTTTTTGTTATTATAGTTAATAGTTTAGTTATTTATGTTTTGGTAATTCACAAGTTTGTGTGGTAATTCTCTCATTGGTTTTTTGATTGAATTAACACGGACTGAATGAACCGATGCTTGATTTCTAACCTCACAGCAGACTACATTCCTGCCTTTCTTTGCTCTGATCTCGGCGTGTTTTTGACCCGATGGCTGATGAAATTCAATGAAAAAGTGGCCACTTTATTTTCCACTTAATGTGGTTTGACACGGCTGAGCCGGAAACTTTGAAGATCATGTGAAGTGTCCTGATGAAACTTCCTCTGTTCTTCATTATCGTCTCATTTCATTCCCATCCATCACTCTCTGTCTTTGAAAATTATTGGCAGTTTTCTTCTCTTTTCGAAATAAAACAAAAAATGTCATGCTTAAAGATGTCAATTTTTTTTTCATTTGTTTTAGCTTTTTATATACATTTTCATACTCTGGATTAATTGAATTAAACATGGATTCTGTTTGAAAAGTTGATTTTAAGCGAGCTGGATGAAGATGTGCAAGAACGTGAACTCTGAAAAACTTTTACTTCCATGTTTGGACACATTTTCAATAAAGCCATGTTACTTTACAGTTTTATTCTTCTCAAAAGCACTTTTTTATTATTTTAAATCAGACTCATTTAGTCATGCATGACTTTCCTTGTTCTTGCAGCTGTCTTAAAACGGATTATTAAAGTGAAATTCAAGAGTGGGACTGATGAGTTTTCCTGCGTCTCTTCCTGTAGATATGAGTTTTTTATTGGCGTTATCACACACTGCTGTGGAGATTGAGCTTTATTGCTCTGCAAAGCTCAACATCTCTTAATGAGAATTTAAAAAAGGAAGTGAAAGACTTTTATCAGCAGCTCGCGAAGACGTTGGGAAGGCTCTCATTATGTTGCTGCACAAATAAGCAGCAGGAACGTGATGCAGTTGTGTTTGTCTGAGGCGGGTTTAAACTGAAGTCGACTCAAAAAAAGTTGGTTTCTAATCTTTGATTGACAGAGTTTCAGGAATTAAGATTAAGAGTCGACTATAAGCTTAATTTCTATTTAATTGACAAAGTTTCTAGTTTTAGAAGTGTATCGTTTTCTTTCCTGCAGTTTTCTTTTATTTTGTTTTTCTTAAATTATGAATTTGCTTAAATAGGAATTTTTGTATGCATTTTCTTTTAATTACATACTTTTTTGCTTACTTTGAATATAGTTTAGTTTTGTCTTAATAGTTTTTTTTATTTGACTTTGATTTCATCTTGATTGTCTTGACTTCTTCTGTTTTGTCTTTATTGAATATTTAATCATTTTTTCCATTTAGTTTTTGAAATTGTGCTTTTTTTTCCTTAGTTAGAATTCTATTTTGACATGATTTGTTTTTACTTTGTGAGTCTTTATGTAGCTGTCATTGCAAAGGGAGGCGTTTTGTGTTGCTGCACTTGACTCTTGTCGCCTTTACAGTTTGTCTTGTTTTCTTCTGTTTTGTACATTTCAAACATTTTTACAGATGTGACTCTATACATTTCTTCTAAAACATTATTATAAAAAAAAAATTGTGAATGTTTTTGTTCATCTTGGTTTTTTTTTCTCTTCAACATTTTATCCCAAAATGAACTTATTTTTTTCTCTCCGGTTTGCCTTAAAAAAAGTGATGTTTTTGTTTTATTTTTGTGATTATCCAGTCTTGAACTATTATTGATTCCTCTGGTAAAACTTCCATAAGTTTACAAAACTTTTATCAGCAGCTCACGAAGGCGTTGGGAATATAAACAGCAATAATAAATATATAATAATAAACAGCAGGAATGCGATGCAGTTGTGTTGTTTTGTGTCAGGGGAGTTAAACTAAAGTTGCCTCAAATAAATATTGATTCTAATCTGAGTGACTGATTAAACAGTTGATTAAATGCTTATATTGTATTTAATTGCCAAAGTCTTTAGTTAGTTTTCTGACGGAGTATCTGAGGTAAATGGCCTTTGCTATTCACTCTAATTTACAGCAGTTTTTTTCTTATTATAATAATCTGCATTATTGTTGTTTTATATATTTTCAGAAGCTTTCATTTGTTTTGTATTTGTAAAAAAAAATCCCAATATTTATTTATTTTTGTCTTTAATTTTGTGTTTGTTATTCACCCAATGTTTTGTCTCATCTCATTATTAAATATTTTCAATATACTTATTTTAAAAATCCGAAGATAAGGGACACTTCGTCTGGTAGTCTTTTAAGAGTTTGATGTATTTTTCTCTTCCTTTTATGTTCCTTTTATGGTGAAAAAGAATATGATTTTTGTTTTTGTCGTACGTTGTGTTCTGATTTTAAATTCTTGCAAAAGTATATATTTTTGTCTTTTTTTGGCTTTCCAGGTTATACCCTTTTATTTGAATTGTGTTCAGTTTTGGAATGTCTTAGTTTTGATCCTGTTTTTTGTTCTTTTTTAAGTAAAGTGTGCGGTCAGGGCCTTGTTAGTGGAGCTGAACACAAACACGGTGCAATATTTTCCTCCTAAAACTGTGATGGTCCTCTCTTCTTTTCAAACACAGTTCTTTCTTTTCTTTTCTTTTCAAACACAGTTGTTTTTCCTCGTTCCCCCGAGAGCAAGCATTGATTTTAATGCACAACAGTGAGATTAAATTAGCCCGTATATTTCCAATTCCCCAAACAGGAACATTGTCCGATATAACACAGGATCCGATTAAAGCCCGGAGGCAGACGATCTGCTGTTGAACACTATTGAATTGAAAGCACTGCGTGGAGTCAGGCTCCTGATCAATGCTCTACACGGAGGATCACGCCGTTGATTAGGATAATGACAGACATTAAAGTATGAGCTTTATCTGATGATTTATAATCAGTAAGAGTTATTCAAATCAAGTCTAATTTAAATGTGATTGAAGATTTTAGAGGGCCCCGTTTAGTTTTTTTTTGTTTAGTTTTTTGCTTTCCAAGAGCCGTTTAAAAGCTTGAACACATCTGCAGTAGTTTATACTATATTCCCATTTTATTAAATCAAGACGATCCTCAAAGATTCGAAGAGTTTGTGCCTGTAAACTGAAGCTAACGTCGATGCCTTGATTGCTCTGTGCTCAGTGTTAAGGCTGAATCTTTCTCATCGTGTTCGAGTTTGCTTTCTGTTGCATTGAAGATATTTCGATGTGAAATCCACTTGAATGGAGCCCTGTGTTGTTGGCTGTGCAGCTGAGGTAGCGCTAGCCGTACCATCTGGCTAATCCACTTGTACTGTGCTGGGACTGCAGACAAAACGCTAGAGTCACAAACAGAAGGCAGACAAGCCTCTACAAACACAGTGTAAGACACTTGTTCGTTCCTTTGTGGACATAACTGTATCAGGGATGATATGGCTGGTGCACAGATGGAAATGTTTGCAATCCGTTCGCAAAGCATGGAAAACACTATGTTTTGGACTTTGAAAACAAACTGTAGTATATTAGATCTGCGCAATCCATCATCGGATGTTATTACTGTGTGTTGGTGGACTCGTCAATATGTCCTGACTCTGTTTTAAGAAGAAAATAAAGGTTTTTCCATTTTTTTGAGAGTTTGGTAGAAGAAACTGTTTGTTTCCTGAAATGCATAAAAATATGTAAATGTCTGAATATCTGTCTGGCTTTCTAGCTTCAAAGATTCAATCCATTTGTCAAAAACTCAGTCAGACCAGACAATCGGTCAATCAGATGTCTGCGTTTCTGTCAGTCAGACTGAACAATCTATCAATCAGATATCTGAGTTTCTGTCAGTCAGACTGAACAATCTATCAATCAGATATCTGAGTTTCTTTCAATCAGATGTCTGAGTTTCCATCAATCAGATATCTGAGTTTCTGTCAGTCAGACTAAACAATCTATCAATCAGATATCTGAGTTTCTGTCAGTCAGATGTCTGAGTTTCCATCAATCAGATATCTGAGTTTCTGTCAGTCAGACTGAACAATCTATCAATCAGATATCTGAGTTTCTTTCAATCAGATGTCTGAGTTTCCATCAATCAGATGTCTGAGTTTCTGTCAGTCAGACTGAACAATCTATCAATCAGATGTCTGAGTTTCTGTCAGTCAGACTGAACAATCTATCAATCAGATATCTGAGTTTCTGTCAATCAGATATCTGAGTTTCTGTCAATCAGATATCTGAGTTTCCATTAATCAGATGTCTGAGTTTCCATCAATCAGATATCTGAGTTTCTGTCAGTCAGACTAAACAATCTATCAATCAGATATCTGAGTTTCTGTCAGTCAGACTGAACAATCTATCAATCAGATATCTGAGTTTCTGTCAGTCAGACTGAACAATCTATCAATCAGATATCTGAGTTTCTTTCAATCAGATGTCTGAGTTTCCATCAATCAGATGTCTGAGTTTCTGTCAGTCAGACTGAACAATCTATCAATCAGATATCTGAGTTTCCATTAATCAGATGTCTGAGTTTCCATCAATCAGATGTCTGAGTTTCTGTCAGTCAGACTGAACAATCTATCAATCAGATATCTGAGTTTCTTTCAATCAGATGTCTGAGTTTCCATCAATCAGATGTCTGAGTTTCTGTCAGTCAGACTGAACAATCTATCAATCAGATGTCTGAGTTTCTGTCAGTCAGACTGAACAATCTATCAATCAGATATCTGAGTTTCTGTCAATCAGATATCTGAGTTTCTGTCAATCAGATATCTGAGTTTCCATTAATCAGATGTCTGAGTTTCCATCAATCAGATATCTGAGTTTCTGTCAGTCAGACTGAACAATCTATCAATCAGATATCTGAGTTTCTGTCAGTCAGACTGAACAATCTATCAATCAGATGTCTGAGTTTCTGTCAGTCAGACTGAACAATCTATCAATCAGATATCTGAGTTTCTGTCAATCAGATATCTGAGTTTCCATTAATCAGATGTCTGAGTTTCCATCAATCAGATATCTGAGTTTCTGTCAGTCAGACTGAACAATCTATCAATCAGATGTCTGAGTTTCTGTCAGTCAGACTGAACAATCTATCAATCAGATGTCTGAGTTTCTGTCAGTCAGACTGAACAATCTATCAATCAGATATCTGAGTTTCTGTCAATCAGATATCTGAGTTTCCATTAATCAGATGTCTGAGTTTCCATCAATCAGATATCAGAGTTTCTGTCAGTCAGACTGAACAATCTATCAATCAGATATCAGAGTTTCTGTCAGTCAGACTGAACAATCTATCAATCAGATGTCTGAGTTTCTGTCAGTCAGACTGAACAATCTATCAATCAGATATCAGAGTTTCTGTCAGTCAGACTGAACAATCTATCAATCAGATGTCTGAGTTTCTGTCAGTCAGACTGAACAATCTATCAATCAGATGTCTGAGTTTCTGTCAGTCAGACTGAACAATCTATCAATCAGATATCTGAGTTTCTGTCAATCAGATGTCGGAGTTTTTGTCAGTCAGATATCTGAGTTTCTGTCAGTCAGACTAAACTATCTGTCAATCAAATAGCTGAGTTTCTGTCAGTCAGATTGGACCACATGCCAATCGGATGTCTGAGTTTCTGTCAGACAGACAAGACTATCTGTCAATCATACACCTGAGCTTATGTTAGTCGGACTTCTTGCCAGTGAGACACTGTTGAATGTCAGTGGAGTACCAAATTTTTTGACTCTTCCAGATGTTGCAGTCCTAATCCACAGTGTCTCTGAAACTAAACCTCGAGTGTGAACAGTGGCAGATGTTTATTGTGAGTCAAATCTCCATTGTGTCTGAACATATTCTGCTTACCACCCTTATTCTGCTTACCAAGAAAAACTCAATTTAACATGCTTTAGATTTGTTTTATGTTGATCAGCATTTATACACTTTTAACTTATTCTATAGGTCTAGGCTGGTGATTTAACATTTTATTCATAGTATTTTTTCTTTAAGGGTAAAAAATGATAGCTTAGTTTTTATCTATGCTAATTTAAACATAGCACCATATTGCATTCTCTCAATGAGTCTAATACTTGGACACCTGAAGACCCAAATCATCACTCTTCAGTTCCTTTTATTAAATAGAGTGTCAAGTAGTGTTTCCTCCTGCTGGAATGATGTGCTGTCACTCGACTGTGAATGCAGACAGGGATGCTAATGAAAGCTCAAATCTCACTGAAGACGCTGGTTGGCAAACAATTCCGACTAATGAAAAATCAATGAGGGAATAAGTGGAAGATAAACACACTAAATTATTTACCGCTGCTCAGTTTAATATCTTCAGCATGATAAATGTGGCCTGTCATTGTCTTTTTATATTGACAGGAGACAAATGTTTTTGTGAGAAGAATTTCAAATGGCGACTTTAGTAAACAACGAGGTCACAATAGCAAATAGATGGATTATTTATAGCTATAGCATTTTTACATTTCATGCCTGCAAGGAATGTACAGATTGTCCAACAACCCAAAACAAATATTTTAACAAGTGTTTATTTGACATGTTTTATCAATTATTTTGATTATAGAGTTCAATGTTTATGCAACTAAAGCCTAGACTATTTCTGTAGAACAAATGACTGCTTTCTTAAGCATTGAATCGGTGTCTTAGCTGATTAGCGTTAGCATTGATGGCCAACACTACATGTTTTGAGACACTCGGTGAATGTAAAGCACCTTCATACATTTCTAATGAGAAACAATTGGATCTTGAAGGTGACCTACTTTAAATGTGCAAATGGCACAATAATGAACATTTCTCTCAAAGGTGAAGGTGTTGGTGTTAGCTGACCATTTACCTCAATTATGCCAGGGTGACTGCATTCATTCCTCCCATGTTCCCTTGGCTCAGCATAATGTAGCTTTTGTTACACTTCGCAGGCTGTGAATATCTTCCCAGCCTAGATTGTGGATGTCTGTAGTCAGCAGTTTGCTGAAAATCCAATTAGTGGGTCATTTAGAATAGCCAATTACTGCTTTCAACTACAGACAGAGTTCCTGACAGTCAGACTCTGGTGTCCCTGATGGTCAAAATCTGTAGGTAGGATACCACTGTCGTGCCCAGGCAGGATCCTGGTAGTTGGTAAGTCAGACTCCAGAGTTGCTGTCAGTTTGACACTGGAGATCCCAGAACCCTTGTTTATGTCAATAGGACAATTCCATAATACCTAATGGCTTTATGGACCTTGGAAGTTTATTGAACTCTCTGTTGGTTAAACTCAGGTTTTCTTGTCAGTTGAACTATTGAACTCCAGTGAGAGTTACCATCAGCCATACTCCTGGTTTCTGGGTACCCGTCATTCAGACCTCAGAGTTCCTGTTGGTCAGACCCTGTAATCTGAGTTTCAGTTTTACCTCAATGATGTTTTTGGTCATAACCAGAATTTCCATCCAAGTTACAGTACAGATGTCCTGTTGTTCAGACCCCAGAGTTCTTATTTAAGTTCCCATCAGTCAGACCCCAGGGTTACAGTCTTGGAACTCATCTGGGATTCAAAGTTCCCACCAGTCAGACCCCAGAGCTCCTGTTGGTCAGATCCTGGAGTTCCCATTTAAGTTCCAGAACTTCTGTTGGTCAGACCCCAGAGTTCCAATTTAAGTTCCCATCAGTCAGACCCCAGGGTTACAGTCTTAGAACTCATCTGGGATTCAGAGTTCTCACCAGTTAGACCCCAGAGGTACTGTTGGTCAGATCCTGGAGTTCCCATTTACGTTCCAGAGCTTCTGTCGGTCAGACGACAGAGTTCCTGTCAGTTAGATGCTATGGTTACAATCTGAGTTCCAAAGTTCCTGCCAGTCAACACTCAGAATTCCTGTTGGTCAAACCCCAGGGTTCCCATCTGAGTTTCAGAGATCTCATTAGTCAGACCCCGGGGTTCTAACTTTAGAACCCATTTGAGACCCAGAGTTCCCGCTAGTCAGACACTACAGTTTCTGTTGGTGAGATGCCAGAGATCCCATCTAAGTTCCTTAGTTCCCTCTTGGCCAGGCCCAGGAGTTCCCATCTGGGGTCAAACCCAATATTGTCTGTTGGTCAGTCCCTGGAGTTGCCATATGAATTCCTGTCAGTCAGACCCTGATGTTCCAGTGATCGGTCAGACTCGGGTTCCTGGTGTCTGTCAGGCCCCCAGAGTACCTGCTACTGGTCAGACCCCAGAGTTTGAACTTCGGAAAGACACTTCTGTCGGTCAGATGAGAGACAGGTTCACCATATATACCCCTGGGATTTAGTAACTCAGACCCCAGAGTTCCTGTCTGCAGAATTGTGAAGTTCCCATCAATCAGGCTCCAAATATCCTATTAATCTGAAACAGATTTTCTCTTGTTGCTTGGCAGTATTTTGCTTTATAGTTAGATCTTGGAGGTTTGTTAAACTAGGCCCTAGAGTTTTGAACGGCACAGTTATGACACAATAATTGTTGCTGTCATTTAATTTTTACCTAATGAAACCCACTGTGGTCTCCATACAAACAGGCTTATGTAGATTTTCTAGCCAGCACTGGGGTTGTAAATAGGCAGTGATTACCAGAAAGCACTCAGCGTAATACAGTTTAGAAAATCAGACTTTGGAAGGAAGTGGAATTAGTATAGAAACAAAGAAAAGCAACTGCTTCCAGATGCTATCATGTATTTCTTTTTTTTTTGTTCTCTTTCCAACATGTCTCATTTGTTTGGTTCTTTCGCTTGACCTTCTTTGTAAATGTCAAACGTGATTTTTTGTTTTCTCCCCAAAATAACTAATATCAGTGCCCCGGGGAGATGCTGTGCATGTAGAAATTTGCTCTCTCACTATCGGTGTGAATGTCTGCTTCAATCACGAACATCTTGACCCACAATTCACAATGTTGTCAAACATCCCCAAGCAGCGCTGGACATTAATGTTGCAGGCCCTGAAGGCCAAAACACACAAACACTCAAGCAAACCAGGGGCAGCATAATGAGCTCTGACAGCAGCAGGAGCTTCTCAGACACCCAGCCAAGCAGTATCCCAATCACAGCACTGGCAGGAAGATGGAGGTAGTGAGAGAAATGTCACTGCTGTCAGGAGGACAAGCTGTTGGACTTGTATACACACAGCTCCTCTGAAGAGACGGCCACATGCTGGACTCAGCTGTCTGATCAGCAGCAGTCTTCGCTCTCTTGCAGCTGACAGGACATCTTGCAAACATCTCACCTGACACAGACACTTGCTTTGGTTTTCAGTGGTATCTGGTTAAGCTTAAAGGCTCGGAGCTAACTTGCTGGTAGTCTGATTCAAATGACTTCCTGTGTTTATTGTTCCTGTAAGATCATCAGGCATGCAGTTTGGATTTTTACTTCAGAACATGAAGAGCTCAAATATTGCACGCCAGAGGGAGAAAATATACTCACTATTTTTTTCCCCCAATAAGTGTCATTTGCTGGTTTTGGTGGAGAATGTTAAACTATCTAAAAAAAACGTACTTAAAGGAGTCATTTGGCTATAATGAAAAAATAAAATCTTCACTTCTTCATTGGCTCCCCATTGCAGCTCGGGTTAAATTCAAATCGCTAACGCTGGCATACAAAACTATCTCTAGATCAGCCCCTCTTTACCTCATACACTCCTACATGTCCTCCAGAAGCCTGCGCTCAGCGACTCGTGGTTCCGTCTCACAAGGGGCAGAAGATCTCTCAGCAGAACCTTCTCTCTCACTGTCCCTGGCTGCTAGAACAAACTCTTGATGCAGTCAGGAGAGCAGCAACACTAACAGCTCTCACGAAGCAACTGAAAACTCTTCTCTTCAGGGGACACCTAATATAAAAAAAAAATTTCTTTTTTCCTCCTCTATCTTTATCTTCTTCCTCTACTTCCTCACTGCTTTGGTTTATTGATCAGATGATACAATTTCTATTATGAGAAGCTGAGATAGACTTTGACGGTGTAACAGATCTCATATTGTCTCCCCCTAATGTAAGTCGCTTTGGACAAAAGCGTCTGCCAAACACATAAATGTAAATGTAAAATAGGAACAATTGAGTAACATGGTTTGGACTAGTTTGCCAATTTCACTCAGCATTCATGTCCAACATGAAACAAAATATATTTCACAAGTTCGCTCTTGCTCATAATTGCCTAGTATCGCAAGCGTGGTTGGCGAGGAATGGAGAAGCGTACTAGGCGTGCTGTTCGAGCAACCTGGGTTCCTAGAATACCCCCATTAGATTTCCAACTATTAGTGCAGTTTAAAACGAGGAGTAAACCATCTTACGCAAAGTGAAAAGAGGTGAAACGTGCATTGTGAGTGGCGAAGGGGTGGAAGAAGTGATAGCTTGCACGATGTAGATGTTAGCTCGTTGGTCGTGTCTTATATCCTGGAGATGATTTGAGTAGGTGGGACCAGATTATCAATTATCAGCCAAGCTCCTCCAGAACTTACAGTTTTTTACATTTGCTAAGACAGTTTTTTCAAAACATTTAACAAGATTGCTTAACTCCTAACGCACCAAATCAGTTAAAACACACAATTGGCAAAGCAGTTAATTTTATTCTCAAAACCCCCATCATAAACAAAACTGCAAAACTCATTTTCAAAAGAAAATAATACAGTTTTTAAAACACTAGCACATGTTTTCTTCTGAAAGCAACATTTATTCAAGCATAACACATTGGGGAAAAAAATCACTTTAAAATGACATCATTTTAGTGTTTGGTGGAGCTCGAGTGTAAACGAAGTTCAAGCTTTGGAAATTTGTGTTAACTGGATGCATTTTGTATCAAAGCAACAAAAAAAGTGTTAATTGCATCGTCTACCTCGACAGATGTGCTCATCGTGTTAATAGTTTAGGAGAGTTGTTAAATGTATTTTAAAAAACTGTCGTAGCAATTATGAAAAACTGTAAGTTAATCAGATGATTATCCTGAACCTCATTTGTTTACTTCTAAACTGGTTTTTACTCAAAAACGTGCATTTTTTTTATCAGTGTCCTCTGCACTTTTTTTTTTAAAGGGCTGTGTATGTTCCCTGCAGTTTTTACTACCCAAACTTGTGATGTGGAGACCAGAAAAGACAAGAGCTGCAGCACTTTTGTTTTGTATGTCTAGTGCTCTGGCTCAAAGAAAGTGTAAACAGTAATTAAAGTTGAAGCTCATTCTATTGGTTGCTGACAGTTAATGTTAACATGTGATTGGCTGTTTCTCCTGTCACTCATTTGATTGACGTGCATCTGTAGTTTTGACTGTACACAACATGGTCGAAGTGTCAGTGACGTCACCCATAGGTTTCTGGCAAAGTCAAAATGGGTGGAGCCAGTACTAGAAAACACGTTTTCTGATTGGCTGAAGGCTTAAATTTGGGATATCTTAAGCAAACAAATTAAAAAATTATTTTACCCCCCTCATAGTGTTCATGAAGATCTAAACTATCGTTCTAATCAACAAACCTGATGGAGCCAGGGGTGGAAACATGTTTTTTTCAGCCTCAAAGTCAGTTTTAACATTTGAGGGAGTGAGAACTTGCTCCCTTCTGGAGTCAGCCTCAAGTGGCCGCTCGGAGAATTACAGTTCCGTCACTTCCTATCAGGCACCAAGAGGGAAACGAGGAGGTTGCCCCTTGACCTGTAGGAGAAACTTGCGCCGCAAGTCACATTTGCTTCAGGTGTTCACAACAGAGTTCGGTAACTGGTGAGGTTTTAGCCTTTTAGATTTTATTTTAATTTACATTAGCTTTTACAACTCTGTGCTAATCAAAAGGAGCTTCCAAGTGCACAATGACAAACAAAAGAAAAGTTTACACGAGGCTTCTTTAGAAGCCAAACTATAACGTCAAGTTGCTCAAATTAAATTCATTACATTTCCTTTTCAAATGTTGTCAAACACCTGAAACTCACAGAAGCGGTATCTCTGACACCTTTCCTTATCATCACCATAATAATAATATTAATAATTCTTGTTGTTGTTGCTGTAGTGTATAAACAACAGACAGTGTACAAATACTTTCTCGGACGCTCATTTCAAGTAAAAAATTCTCTTTTTGAATTGTTTTTTAATTCTCTTTCACTTTTTTGATGCTTGTGAGTCAAATTCTTCCATTTACAGATACATCGGTGATAACTCATCTTTCTCTTTCTGTTCAACTTAATAGTTTAAATAAAAAAGTTACAGTAACTCTAAATTTCAGCGTATTTAAAAGCAACTAATTGTATGTTTGTATATCAATTTTTATGTCAATTGTTTATAAAATTAGGTCCTAAACATTTAAAGCTTTAGTTTTACATATGTGTTAGTTGTGCCCCCACATCTAAAATCAAAATATCAATATGGAAGCTTTTCATTTATTTCCCTACACTAACGAGCTGTTTTGTTGATATTTTATACTATAACTCCTTCAAGAGGATAAACGACAACCTTTGCGCTGAAAAAAGGCGATCTTCCCCTGAACCGAACGCTCTTGGTGCAAGTTTTTTCAAATACAACAACTTTCGCTTCTCTATTTGTTTCAAGATGGAGGGTAACTCAGATACAATAAAATAAAAAAAGAAATAAAAGAACTCTCCCTGTATGAAGGCGAGCAGCGTAACAAGCCCAAATGATGGATGTGTTGGCTCCACAAATGTCTGCCAATTAGGATGAGGCTGCGCACACCACACCTGCTCTCACCATCTGGTCATGTGATCGCAGCCTCTGATGAGGTCATAACCCTCTAGACTGCACCTGAGCTGGAGGAACCTCAGGTGTCACACTCTTCCTATTCTCTCTTGCTTCTTTAACATACAAACTTTCCTCGTTCGCGTCTCATTTCTCATCCAAACGCTTTCATGCAGAGGCCCGTTGAGGTGTGTCCCCATTCTGAAGCGTCCTAGGGAGAGTTGTCTGCTAGCCTAAGCTGAATCCTGTCTCTTCGGCGGTCCCCCGGGAGTTAGATTCTTCGAGAAAGCACCGTGAGTCTCAGAAACAAAGGTGGCGAGGATGAGTGTGCTGTTTTGATGAAAAGCATGTGTTGGAGCAGAAGGTGAACTCAGAGGAGGCTGCCTTGCAAATGACAAACACATTTTTGGGATTGACTGTGGTGCAATCCCCTCAGGTGGCTATTTGGAAGCTGGCGGAAAACCTTCCGATTTACCTGCCTGGAGAAGCATCTGTTTGGCAGATTTCTGCAGATGCCGCTCACTTCCTGTTCCTGCAGAGGCTTCGTCTCTGAAACAGGCCGTCTCTGCACGGGTGATCACGTTAATGAGTTGCGAAGTCGTACTAACAGGATGTGACGGTGAAGCTAATCAATTTTTCCATCCTGCGCCACATGCCCACTCTTGTTTGCATTGCTTCCTTCTCAGGGGGTGCGAGCAATTTGACAAAACGTTGAGAGGTTGTCACTGGGGAACGCACTTGGTCCATTTCCAAATCAAGATCCAAACTTTCGAGAGTTGCAAAGATTTGTTGGTTAATGGTTTCAGTTCGGGGCTCAGGCAAGACTGATGCAATCCTTCAGAATGAGCTGAGATTTAATCATATTTGGCTCGTTTTCTAAAGTGTGACTGTGATTTGAATTTAGAGTCATAACATCTCTTTTAGAACCCGTTTGCAAACTCCCGAGATACCTTCGCAGCTTTAACCTGTCCAGACCTATTCAAAGATCCCATTTTAATTTTGATCACGTTAGCCATCGCATCTGAATTCTCCTGAAGCAGGCCATCAGTCGTGTGTGGTTATGAATTATGAAACAGCAGAAAGGCGGAAGAGCCTGAATATGTTTACTGATATCTTCCTGAGATTTGCGATCACTCTCAAACAAACTAAAAACGCTTTTTTCTGTCGTACGTTTATCTCTGGTGATGAGAGCTCATTCCTCATGGTTATTATTTGACGGCTGAAAAGCAGACGTATTGATGTTATCAGATGTTGATTGATTGCATTGTGTCCTCGACGTTTGGGGAGTGCAAGGGATTATTGGTGTCTTTCAAAGCTTAAATTAAGTGCTCAAAGTGTTGATAGTTTCTCCTAAAGTTCTCTACGGTTGGGAAGAAATCCTGTTATCTTGTCTTCCACTTAATTCCAACATTTTTTAAGGTAAATTTAGTTTTATAAGAGCTCATATTAGAACAACTGCAGAGGTGTTTCAAAAACCTTTATTTGATCTGTGGTTTTAAGGCAATTTAAATACAGATTTGTTTTACCAAAAGAACAATAAATCTGAAAACTTTCCACCTTATCGATTCTTCAAAAAGTCGTGAATAAATGCTTTAGATGCAGATCTAAATCTGATGTCTGAGAGTGTTTTTTAGCATTGGAATAACCACCAATAGAGCATTTCATAAGAGCAGGTTAAAACAGGTTAATGCCGCTCGTCCCGGTGGAACTGAAGGCCAGCGTGGCTGTGCTTTTACAGATAAAGTAGCTAATTGCCTGTCGCTACCTCCATGGCTTTAGCCCTGTTCACGTTTTTGCTCATTTCCTCTCAAAGCCTCTGCTGAATTATTTTCCGGGGCTTGTTTGCCAGCCGTGGGTGATTTATGTGTTTATAGCCATTACTGACATTGAGTAATCCGTTGAGTTTTTCCTCAGGCTCTTCTGCAGCATCACGTCACTCCCAAAGGAAGATCAATTACCTGCTGGCTATACTTAAAGATATAGCTCAACCAAATTCCATTTGTTTCCATCTTAGTTCAGTGAGCTCATTGAGCTATACTTGAAAATGAAAATTTAAATATGATATCCATGATATCATTTAAAGACTTATTTCCAAATATAGGCAACTTTGCCTGATTATAAAAATTTAGTTGATATAAACACTGGCTGATATTGAAGACAGACTTCTTACAAATTATCTTCTTACTTAGAGACCAGAGACCTGGGAGTCTCAAAACTAAGAGCCAGCCCAGACCAGAGAGTCTAAAGATCTAGAGTCGGCCGAGACCGGAGAGTCTCAGGACCTAGAGTCGGCCGAGACCGGAGAGTCTCAAGACCTAGAGTCGGCCGAGACCGGAGAGTCTCTAGATCTAGACTCTGCCGAGACCGGAGAGTCTCAGAACCTAGAGTCGGCCGAGAATGGAGAGTCTCAGGACCTAGAGTCGGCCGAGACCGGAGAGTCTCAAGACCTAGAGTCGGCCGAGACCGGAGAGTCTCAGGACCTAGAGTCGGCCGAGACCGGAGAGTCTCAAGACCTAGAGTCGGCCGAGACCGGAGAGTCTCAAGACCTAGAGTCGGCCGAGACCGGAGAGTCTCAAGACCTAGAGTCGGCCGAGACCGGAGAGTCTCAAGACCTAGAGTCGGCCGAGACCGGAGAGTCTCAAGACCTAGGGTCGGCCGAGACCGGAGAGTCTCAGGACCTAGAGTCGGCCGAGACCGGAGAGTCTCAAGACCTAGAGTCGGCCGAGACCGGAGAGTCTCAAGACCTAGAGTCGGCCGAGACCGGAGAGTCTCAAGACCTAAGGTCGGCCGAGACCGGAGAGTCTCAAGACCTAGAGTCGGCCGAGACCGGAGAGTCTCAAGACCTAGGGTCGGCCGAGACCGGAGAGTCTCAAGACCTAGGGTCGGCCGAGACCGGAGAGTCTCAGGACCTAGAGTCGGCCGAGACCGGAGAGTCTCAAGACCTAGAGTCGGCCGAGACCGGAGAGTCTCAAGACCTAGAGTCGGCCGAGACCGGAGAGTCTCAAGACCTAAGGTCGGCCGAGACCGGAGAGTCTCAAGACCTAGAGTCGGCCGAGACCGGAGAGTCTCAAGACCTAGGGTCGGCCGAGACCGGAGAGTCCCAAGACCTAGAGTCGGCCGAGACCGGAGAGTCTCAAGACCT
The DNA here is from genome assembly GCA_900490495.1 of Danionella dracula. Taxonomy (NCBI): domain Eukaryota; kingdom Metazoa; phylum Chordata; class Actinopteri; order Cypriniformes; family Danionidae; genus Danionella; species Danionella dracula. Next base: position 154,308 of record UELW01000777.1, read on the forward strand.
AGAGTCGGCAGAGACCGGAGAGTCTCTAGATGTAGACTCTGCCGAGAACGGAGAGTCTCAAGACCTAGAGTCGGCCGAGACCGGAGAGTCTCTAGATCTAGACTCTGCCGAGAACGGAGAGTCTCAAGACCTAGAGTCGGCCGAGAACGGAGAGTCTCAGGACCTAGAGTCGGCCGAGAACGGAGAGTCTCAAGACCTAGAGTCGGCCGAGACCGGAGAGTCTCTAGATCTAGACTCTGCCGAGAACGGAGAGTCTCAAGACCTAGAGTCGGCCGAGAACGGAGAGTCTCAGGACCTAGAGTCGGCCGAGACCGGAGAGTCTCAAGACCTAAGGTCGGCCGAGACCGGAGAGTCTCAAGACCTAGAGTCGGCCGAGACCGGAGAGTCTCAAGACCTAGGGTCGGCCGAGACCGGAGAGTCCCAAGACCTAGAGTCGGCCGAGACCGGAGAGTCTCAAGACCTAGAGTCGGCAGAGACCGGAGAGTCTCTAGATGTAGACTCTGCCGAGAACGGAGAGTCTCAAGACCTAGAGTCGGCCGAGACCGGAGAGTCTCTAGATCTAGACTCTGCCGAGAACGGAGAGTCTCAGGACCTAGAGTCGGCCGAGAACGGAGAGTCTCAGGACCTAGAGTCGGCCGAGAACGGAGAGTCCCAAGACCTAGGGTTGGCCGAGACCGGAGAGTCTCAAGACCAAGAGTCGGGCGAGACCGGAGAGTCTCAAGACCTAGGGTCGACCGAGACCGGAGAGTCTCAAGACCTAGGGTCGACCGAGACCGGAGAGTCTCAAGACCTAGGGTCGACCGAGACCGGAGAGTCTCAAGACCTAGGGTCGACCGAGACCGGAGAGTCTCAAGACCTAGAGTCGGCCGAGACCGGAGAGTCTCAAGACCTAGAGTCGGCCGAGACCGGAGAGTCTCAAGACCTAGAGTCGGCCGAGACCGGAGAGTCTCAAGACCTAGAGTCGGCCGAGACCGGAGAGTCTCAAGACCTAGAGTCGGCCGAGACCGGAGAGTCTCTAGATCTAGACTCTGCCGAGACCGGAGAGTCTCAGAACCTAGAGTCGGCCGAGAATGGAGAGTCTCAGGACCTAGAGTCGGCCGAGACCGGAGAGTCTCAAGACCTAGAGTCGGCCGAGACCGGAGAGTCTCAAGACCTAGAGTCGGCCGAGACCGGAGCATCTTAGAACCTAGAGTCGGCCGAGACCGGAGAGTCTCAAAACCTAGAGTCGGCCGAGACCGGAGAGTCTCGAGACCAAAAGTAAACCAACACCAGAGAGTTTTAAGACCAATAGCCGGTTGAGATCAGAAACTCTCAAGACTAAGTGCCGGTCGAAATCTGAAATTCTGTAGACCAAAAGTCGGCCAAACATCATAGCGTCTCTAGACCAAGAGTCAACTGAGACTGGAGAGCCAAGAGTCCGCCAAGAGCGGAGGTCTCAAAACCAAGAACAGGCCAACACCAGAGAGTCTTGAAGCCAGAGACTCAGCAGAATCCAGAGAGTCTGAAGACCAAGAGTCAACCAACACCAGAGAGTCTTGAGGCCAGAGAGTCAGCAGGGACTGGAGAGTATTAAGACCTAGCGTCGGTGGAGACCAAAGAGTCTTGAGACAAAATGGCAGTTCCCCACTGAAGGGCAGCAGGTCTGAGTCTGGTTAATATCAAAATGGAAGATCTCAAGGAAAAACTAAGCTGCCGTGGTGATAGAACAGAAGTCAGATACAAACAGAGAGATACACATACAGAGACAAAGAAGCAAAGAAGTAGCTAAGAATGTAGAAATTGGAAACAAAGAAAAAAACTGCAGACATTGTAAATCATCTAGGCAGAAATAAATGTAAATATATTTGAATCGTGATGAATCTTAATCTTAAAAATAAATATTCAAGTTTAATCATTGTTGTACTAAATGATTCAGACTGTGTTTAGCCATCTTAGACCTTTTGATACATTTTTCGAATTCTACATTAAAACTAAAGCACCAACTATAGCGCTACAAAGCATGTATTTATAGCCAGCATTTCATAAAATAGCAGCTAGCGGGTCACAGATGTACCTTTGCATTAAACTCCCCATTACAGAAAACATTCCACTTCTAATGGAAAGCATGAATCATGTGAAATTTGGTTTGTACGCTGTGTTTTCCCTGTTTATGACCTTAAATAAGATAGATTAGCGCATGTGGAATCAGCGGAGTAAACGCATCAGGCTCATTAACCGATAATGACCGTTCTCTATCTGAAGATGAGGTGAAGGGCAGACTTTCTTTCTTTCACCTGTGCTGCAGTGTTCCGGGGACTCAGCGATGTTTGGGCCGCGGGGCGATGGCACAGCGATGGTGCGGCTCTGCTAAATTGATCGTGGCAGGGACTGGTGACTGTTCTTAGAAGTGTGAGGGAATTTACCTCAGGTCATGGTTTAATGACTGCAGCGCGTCTGCAGCAGTGGTGGTTCGCTCAACTTTAGCATTTGTTAGCGACGTCCTGCTTATGTGGTTAGCAGTGTGGAGCTTAACAGTTAGCTTTTTTGGGTCACTGTGGGAAAAATGTGTTTTCAGTATGTAGTCTAAAGTGGGTTTGGGGTGTTTGATATTGTCGTGGAAATGAATACTCAAGAGACAACAGCAATTTTATTACTCATCCCAAACATGATACAATCATTCCTTAGTGTCAATGGTTTATGTGATCACACTGCAGGCGCCATGAAGAGAGAGAGAGAGAGAGAGAGAGAGAGAGAGAGAGAAAAGAGAGAAGGAGAGAGAGAGAAGAGAGAGAGATAACTATAAGAGAGAGAGCTAGTAGAGCAACTGATCCCTCGCTCGCTCTATCGACATCGCAATCTCGTCTCCTCTGCGCCGCTCTCTCCGCTCTCTCGCTCTCTCTCCATCTCTCTCTCCGCTCTCTCTCTCAGCTCGCTCTCCCTCTCTCCGCTCGTCGTCTCTCGCCTGCCCTCTCGCGCGCTCGCCGCTCTCGCCGCCCGCTCGCGCGCGCTGCGCTCTCGCGCGCGCGCTCCGCGCTCCGCGCGCTCTCTCGCGCTCCCGTCGCGCTCGCGCGTCTCCGCGCTCCGCTCGCGCGCGCCCGCGCCTCGCGCGCGTGCTCGCGCTCCTCGCGCGCGCGCGTCTCGCGCTCCCGCGCGTCCGTTCGCGCCTCCCGCTGCGCGCGCGCTCGCTCGCCTCCCGCGCGCGTCGCGTGCGCGCGCTCCCGCGCGCGCGCGCGCGCGCGCGCTCCCGCCGCGTCGACTTCGCGCGCGCGCGCGCGCGCTCCCGCTCGCTCGCGCGCTCCTCCGCGCTGCGCGTGCGACGCGCGCTCCCGCGCGCGCGTGCGCGCGCGCTCCCGCTCGCGCCGCGCGCATCATCGCGCGCGCGCTCCCGCCAGCGCGCGTGCGCGCGCCGCTCCCAGCGCGCGCGCGCGCTCCCGCGCGCCGCCGCGCCTCGTGCGCGCGCTCCGCGCGCGCGCTTGCGCGCGCTAGCGTCGCGCGCAGCGCGCGCGCTCCCGCGCGATCTCCCAGCGCGCGATTGCTCGCTCCTCGCGCGCACGCGCGTGCGCGCGCGCCGCGCGCTCCCGCTCGCGCGCGACGCGCGCGGCTTCCCGCGTCGCGAGAGAGCCGCGCGCTTGCGCCGGCTCCCTCAGCGCGCTGCTCGCTCCAGCCAGTCGCTCGCGTTCGCGCGTCGCGCGTGCGCGCCGCTCCGCGCGCGCGCGCGCGCTCCCGCGCGCGCGCCGCTATCCTCCGCTCGCGTGCGCGCGCGAGCGCTCCCGCGCGCTGCGCTCGCGCCGTGACGCCGCTCCCGCGCGCGCGCGCGCGCGTGCGCGCGCTCCCTCGCGCGCGCTCGCGCAGTCTCCGCGCGCGCGCGTGCGCGCGCGCTCGCGCGCCGCGCGCTCCCGCGCGCGCGCGTTCGCGCGCGCTCCCCGCGCGCGCGCGCGCGTGCGCGCGCCCCCCGCGCGCGCTCGCGCTCTCCCGCCCGCGCGCGCGCGCGTGCGCGCGCGCGCTCTCTCTCTCGCGCGCGCGCGCCCCGCCAGGTGCTCGCAGCGCCCCCGTGCCGCGGCGTCGCTCCCGCGCCGCCTGCGCTCTCTCTCCGCCGGCGGCGCGCGCGCGCTCTCTTCGCGCGCTGCGCGCCCCCCCCCCGCCCGGTTCGCGCTCCCCTAGGGCGGGCAGCGCGCCACGCCTCCCATCTAAGCGCCCCGGGCGGGCGACGCTCCCGTACTGCCTCCGTCCTCCCTACGCGCTAGCCGCATCCCCCCGCTCACTCTCCGCCGGTGCTCGGGTTACGCGACGGCCGTCCGAGAAGGAAGGAAACCAGGGCAGAAGAGGACGCATTTGGGGTAATTCCTGAAGATTCACCCCAGTACAAGCCCCGCCCCTCTACGTCACCCCCATCTCTCCTCCGCCGGACCGTCCCAAACATCACACATGGCTTTCTGGTGGAGCAAACTCCTGATGCAGTCAGGAGAGCAGCAACACTAACAGCTCTCACGAACCAACTGAAAACTCTTCTCTTCAGGGGACACCTGATATAAAAAAAAAATTTTAATATTTTTTCCTCTTCTGTCTTTATCTTCTTCCTTTATTTTTTTTCTGCTTTGGTTTATTGATCAGTTGATATAATTTCTATTATGAGAAGCTGAGATAGACTTTGACGGTGTAACAGATCTCATATTGTCTCTCCTCTAATGTAAGTCGCTTTGGACAAAAGCGTCTGCCAAATGCATAAATGTAAATGCAAACAAACTCAATCTTATAGGAAACATTATTATCTTTGATACTGCCATTAATTATAACGATTACATTTTCCATTACTTTATTGACTAAAATTGGGTTCAAGAAGGGTTTCAGGGTGTTTGTGTCGGGGGTTCCTGCAGGGCCTTAAAAAAGTTTAACATTTAAAAGCTCAAACTTTAAGCCTTAAAATCTCTTACATTTATTGTTCTAGGTCTTAAATCATGTTTCAAAGCTCTTTTTTTTCTGATGTTCATGTAAAGCTCTTTTGAAGTGTTTTTGGGAGAAAACTTGCATTAACGCTCAAAAGCATAAAAGTGATTGTCCGGGTTGCCAGATATTGACATAAGACTAATAAATGTAAAAAAAAAATATATATATATATATATATATATATGATTGTTCAGGTTGCCTGATATTGACATAAGACTAATAAATGTTAAAAAAAATATATATAAATATATATATGATTGTTCAGGTTGCCTGATATTGACATAAGACTAATAAATGTAAAAAAAAAATAAAAATAAAAAAAAATATATATATATATATATATGATTGTTCAGGTTGCCTGATATTGACATAAGACTAATAAATGTAAAAAAAAAATAAAAATAAAAAAAAATATATATATATATATATATATATGATTGTTCAGGTTGCCTGATATTGACATAAGACTAATAAATGTTAAACAAAAAAGTATACGTGATTGTTTGGTTTGCCTGATGTTGACATAAGAATCATAAAATAATTAATGTTGTAATAATAAAATATGTAAAAGTGATTGTTAGGGTTGCCAGAGATTAGAAAATTGCTTTGAAATCGACCTCTAAATAATACAAAATGATGGCTAGGGTTGCCAGGGTTCGAGAAAACCTTTGTAAACACTCAAACACATTAAAGTGTTGGTTAGAATTTCAAGAATTTCAAACAATGTATTTGAAGTAAACTGTTTATTGTGCAAAAAATTGTTATATGTGTTTTTGAAGGTCTTAAAAAGTCTTAAATGAAACTTATGGAAGAAGAAACATCAGCAGAAACCCTGGTAGTGTTCTCTTTTATATTTTGGTGGGGTGTAATTTTATGTATGTACTGGGCATCACTGTGGAGGACACTGTTGATTTAAAGCATGCAATTCGACTTTCCCAAACATCAAAGATGTTAAACGCCAATCAGAGAGACTCCCGTTGAGTTCCACCGTGCTAAAAACCTCTTCTCAACCCTCCTTTCGTAGCTTTGCTCCTCTCATCTGTCCGTACAACGCCGCGCTGACCTTGTTTGCTGCATGCTCTCCCACTCTGTGGAAGAAGGGATCCTGGGAAACTGATTTCTCAATCGATTAGCACGCGTGTTTGGCAACGCTAGCTCACATCTCTGCTAATCTCTGTGTCTTCACACACCGCTGTGTCCTGACACCTCAAACGCTCGCGCATCGACTGATGCGCTCGGGAGATAGCCAAACGAGGCTAATTTTGTAATAGATTATGTAATTTATGCGGTGCTGTGAGTGTACGCTTGTGTTTCTTTTGGCTCCGAATATGCAAAGTGGTTCTGTTCTGAGAATTTATTTACAATTATGGTAAATTATAATTGTGGGGTTTTGTAATTGCATTTGGTGCTTCAAACCCAGTCGTGTTCAGATTCCTGATATCAAGGCGCATGCGTTGGTTCCTCTCCGGATTTAAAGATTTTTGTGCCACACCGAGGGTTTGTTTCATGGATGGTTTCTGACTGCGCAGAGCTGCCGAATTAGAGGAAAATGTTTTCATCGATGTAAAGTCACGGTTATTTTGGTAATAATTGAAATCAGCCGATTATTCTTTGTCTTTTAAGTATAAAAAGCTGATTTACGCATTGTAAATTCCTCTTAATTAAAAACCATCTGAAATGGTAACAAGTTTCATATAATTTAAATCTATATAACACTCTATAACAACTGAAAGGTGTTGTTATCCAGATACATTACTATTAACTACCAACCAGAGCTGAAACGGCTAATCGAATTAATCAGTTTATATATATATATATATATATATATACTTGTCTCCTCTTAATCTGCTCCACAAATGCAATAAAGTTTGGCGGATGTAGGCCGGCACGTTTCAACTCACAACTGCTCTTTAATGAAAGCTAATTTGTTATTTAGTTATTGTTATTCTGTCACTGTTCTCGCATGCTGAACACTAGTTTGTGCCAGATCCGTTTTGCTGTTTTGTTTCGGATCAGACTGAAACGTGGATTTGCCGGGTTGAAAGCGGATCCGGCGCTGAGTCAGCTGCTGTCGGGGCAGCTTTGGCTGAGTCATGGCAGCTTTGGCTGAGTCATGGCTCTGAACCGCTTCAAAACAGTTATTCTCGTGCGTCGAATACTAGCTTGTGCCAGAAACGTTTGGCTCTTTTAATACGAATCAGATTGAAACGTGGATTTGCCGGGTTGAAAGCGGATCCGGCGCTGAGTCAGCTGCTGTCGGGGCAGCTTTGGCTGAGTCATGGCTCTGAACCGCTTCAAAACAGTTATTCTCGTGCGTCGAATACTAGCTTGTGCCAGAAACGTTTGGCTCTTTTAATACGGATCAGACTGAACGTGGATTTGCCGGGTTGAAAGCGGATCCGGCGCTGAGTCAGCTGCTGTCGGGGCAGCTTTGGCTGAGTCATGGCTCTGAACCGCTTCAAAACAGTTATTCTCGTGCGTCGAATACTAGCTTGTGCCAGAAACGTTTGGCTCTTTTAATACGGATCAGACTGAAACGTGGATTTGCCGGGTTGAAAGCGGATCCGGCGCTGAGTCAGCTGCTGTCGGGGCAGCTTTGGCTGAGTCATGGCTCTGAACCGCTTCAAAACAGTTATTCTCGTGCGTCGAATACTAGCTTGTGCCAGAAACGTTTGGCTCTTTTAATACGAATCAGACTGAAACGTGGATTTGCCGGGTTGAAAGCGGATCCGGCGCTGAGTCAGCTGCTGTCGGGGCAGCTTTGGCTGAGTCATGGCTCTGAACCGCTTCAAAACAGTTATTCTCATGCGTCGAATACTAGCTTGTGCCAGAAACGTTTGGCTCTTTTAATACGAATCAGACTGAAACGTGGATTTGCCGGGTTGAAAGCGGATCCGGCGCTGAGTCAGCTGCTGTCGGGGCAGCTTTGGCTGAGTCATGGCTCTGAACCGCTTCAAAACAGTTATTCTCGTGCGTCGAATACTAGCTTGTGCCAGAAACGTTTGGCTCTTTTAATACGAATCAGACTGAAACGTGGATTTGCTGGGTTGAAAGCGGATCCGGCGCTGAGTCAGCTGCTGTCGGGGCAGCTTTGGCTGAGTCATGGCTCTGAACCGCTTCAAAACAGTTATTCTCGTGCGTCGAATACTAGCTTGTGCCAGAAACGTTTGGCTCTTTTAATACGGATCAGACTGAAACGTGGATTTGCCGGGTTGAAAGCGGATCCGGCGCTGAGTCAGCTGCTGTCGGGGCAGCTTTGGCTGAGTCATGGCTCTGAACCGCTTCAAAAACAGTTATTCTCGTGCGTCGAATACTAGCTTGTGCCAGAAACGTTTGGCTCTTTTAATACGAATCAGACTGAAACGTGGATTTGCCGGGTTGAAAGCGGATCCGGCGCTGAGTCAGCTGCTGTCGGGGCAGCTTTGGCTGAGTCATGGCTCTGAACCGCTTCAAAACAGTTATTCTCGTGCGTCGAATACTAGCTTGTGCCAGAAACGTTTGGCTCTTTTAATACGAATCAGACTGAAACGTGGATTTGCCGGGTTGAAAGCGGATCCGGCGCTGAGTCAGCTGCTGTCGGGGCAGCTTTGGCTGAGTCATGGCTCTGAACCGCTTCAAAACAGTTATTCTCGTGCGTCGAATACTAGCTTGTGCCAGAAACGTTTGGCTCTTTTAATACGGATCAGACTGAAACATGGATTTGCCGGGTTGAAAGCGGATCCGGCGCTGGGTCAGCTGCTGTCGGGGCAGCTTTGGCTGAGTCATGGCAGCTTTGGCTGAGTCATGGCTCTGAACCGCTTCAAAACAGTTATTCTCGTGCGTCGAACACTAGCTTGTGCCAGAAACGTTTGGCTCTTTTAATACGGATCAGACTGAAACGTGGATTTGCCGGGTTGAAAGCGGATCCGGCGCTGGGTCAGCTGCTGTCGGGGCAGCTTTGGCTGAGTCATGGCAGCTTTGGCTGAGTCATGGCTCTGAACCGCTTCAAAACAGTTATTCTCGTGCGTCGAACACTAGCTTGTGCCAGAAACGTTTGGCTCTTTTAATACGAATCAGACTGAAACGTGGATTTGCCGGGTTGAAAGCGGATCCGGCGCTGGGTCAGCTGCTGTCGGGGATGCTACCAGGGTCGGATAATGCTAAAGCGTTTCCGTGTGGCCCTGTTTGACTTAAATCCCAAACCTTTGTATTGTTGTTGTTGTTTTTGCTATACTATAGTTTAATTAAATGTACAGTTTAACTATATACTGTCGTTTAATTTTCAGCTGAATCACTTTCTGCTGGTACGGAACTGGCCCAGATCTGGTACTGAACATGCCCAGATCTAGAACGGGACTGGCACTAGACCAGACATTATTTTAAGAACTAGACCAGATCCGGTTCATAAGTGGCACAGATCTGGCACAAGGGTGGGAAGAACAATCTGAGTGGGTACCTATCTGGTTCTGATCTGGCCCAGTTCTGGTTCAAATCCAAAACACGGATCCAATCTGATATTGGCCTTTTGAAACCAAAACACACCGACTTTTGCAGAACTGGCCTGGAACACAAGTAGAATCTGGGTTTGTACCAAAACTGTTATATATAGCATTTCTACTGATAAAGTTTCTCCCTATTTAGCATTAGTGGTTATCAAACACTAATTTTATAAATAATGTTAGCAGCCGACCTCTCTGAAAGGAGCGTTCGGTTTTAAAGCAGGCTAAAGCTCGCCGCTCCGAGCGTGTCAGAGTTAATTTAGCTTCTCTTCCCTCTCAGATCACGATCGCAGCAATCTGCTTGATTTCGGGAGGCATTCGCAAACGAGAGCAAATTAATTAGCTGCGTGTGAATGGAGTCGCTCAGCCACCAACGGGTTGAGAACATGTAGCCACTCTCGCTAATGTAGTTACCAAGCTCTGCCCCGGAGCATTTGTCATGTTAGCAAACAAACAGACCCTGGACATAACTACAGTAGTACCATGTCAATAAAATCACATGACTGAGTCAGTTCTGGCCCAGCTCTGGCCCACATAACTACAGTAGTACCATGTGAATAAAATCACATGACTGAGTCAGTTCTGGCCCAGCTCTGGCCCACATAACTACGGTAGTACCATGTGAATAAAATCACATGACTGAGTCAGTTCTGGCCCAGCTCTGGCCCACATAACTACGGTAGTACCATGTGAATAAAATCACATGACTGAGTCAGTTCTGGCCCAGCTCTGGCCCACATAACTACAGTAGTACCATGTGATTAAAATCACATGACTGAGTCAGTTCTGGCCCAGCTCTGGCCCACATAACTACAGGAGTACCATGTGATTAAAATTACATGACTGAGTCAGTTCTGGCCCAGCTCTGGCCCACATAACTACAGTAGTACCATGTGAATAAAATCACATGACTGAGTCAGTTCAGGCCCAGCTCTGGCCCACATAACTACAGTAGTACCATGTGATTAAAATCACATGACTGAGTCAGTTCTGGCCCAGCTCTGGCCCACATAACTACAGGAGTACCATGTGATTAAAATTACATGACTGAGTCAGTTCTGGCCCAGCTCTGGCCCACATAACTACAGGAGTACCATGTGATTAAAATTACATGACTGAGTCAGTTCTGGCCCAGCTCTGGCCCACATAACTACAGTAGTACCATGTGATTAAAATTACATGACTGAGTCAGTTCTGGCCCAGCTCTGGCCCACATAACTACAGTAGTACCCTGTGATTAAAATCACATGACTGAGTCAGTTCTGGCCCAGCTCTGGCCCACATAACTACAGTAGTACCATGTGATTAAAATTACATGACTGAATCAGCTTAATTAATTAGCTGCGTGTGAATGGAGTCGCTCAGCCACCAACGGGTTGAGAACATGTAGCCACTCTCGCTAATGTAGTTACCAAGCTCTGCCCCGGAGCATTTGTCATGTTAGCAAACAAACAGACCCTGGACTCAAGAGGCGGAGTCACTCGGTTGGATGCTAAAAGAGGATTAACAAATATAAACAGCCTCTGAACGCTTCTGAGCTTGGATCAAACGCGACCATCTTCCACAGCGTTGCTCGGCGCCTCCTCCATCAGTCATTCTCAGCTCGGTGGAGCTTTCTGCTGTCCCGCAGAGCCTCAGACATTAGCGGCGCAGCTGAGTGCTGGGGATGACTTTGACAAACTGTGGCTCTGAAGCCTGTGGCTCTGAGCTAATCTCTCAGAGGGGGCCACCTCCTTCTGAAGCAGGCCAGAAGGTTGTGGTGGAGGAACGCGAGCGTTAAACATAGTTCGACCCGCCGCGCTGTGGGGATGGAGTCGAGTGTGATTTTTGTTATATGTGAGGATCGAGGGTTTTTTGTAATAAAATGAGCGTCACGGTGGTGCAGTGGGTAGCACGGCCGTCTCAGAGCAAGAAGGTCTCTGGTTCGAGCCTCGGCTGGGTCGGTTGGTATCTCTGTGTGGAGTTCTCATGTTCTCCTCGTGATCGCGTGGGTTTACTCCGGGTGCTCCGGTTTCCTCCACAAGAACAAAGACATGTGGAATAAGAGAATTGAGTAAGAACGATTGTTCGTAGTGTTTGAGTGAGAATGAGTGTGTGAATGTTTCCCAGCGATGGGTTACAGCTGGAAGGGCATCCGCCGCATAAAAAAAACATATGCCAGAGAGTTGGCGGTTCATTCCGCTGTGGCGACCCCGAAAGGGAAGAAAGCCGACATGAAGACGAATGGATGGATGTATTAAAATGTGAATTTAGTAATTTATAAAAAAAAATAAATAAATAAGAAGAGCTCAAAAGATGGCATCAGAAGTTGCTTAAGTTGCAGAAGTCGCTAGATTTGTCGCTAGTCTCGAGATTAAAATAAATGTGCTAGTAAGTCTGAAAAGTTGCTAATTTAAGTGAAAAAGTCACTAATTTGACAACACTGCGCTAGCTAGCTTGATGTTTCTGAGTTGTAGTCACTTCAGCGCGTGACATCAGTTGATCGCTCTTTCACTTTTTAACTTTAGCCTCAGATTAAAGTGGACAGATTAGCTGGACTTAGCCTACTGCGGGCCGGAGCTGGGCCAAAATTCAATCATGTAGCAGAATTCACATCGGTAATTGGGTGAAGTGAAACCTGTTGCATAGACCAGAGCTGCGCCAGATTTGATTCTATCATGTAGCATAAACTCACTGTGTTACTCAGGTCATGGAAGAGTAGTTGTGTGGGCCAGATCTGGGCCAGAACTGATTATCCTTACCGAATTCCTTGTGGAACTTTTATCTCGAGGATATGTTGGCTTTTAATGAACATTAAAAGTCAACCACAGCTAGCTACTTTAATAATGCAGAACATAATAATGTAATGCAGAACAGAAAAATACTAGTGTGGGCCAGAGCTGGGCCAAAATTCAATCATGTAAAGTAATACACTTTGATACTAGGGTCATGTGAAACTAATTGTGTTGGAAATCAGATTTCCAACAAGAAAACCAGCGTGGGCCAGAGCTGGGCCAAAATGTTGTTGTGTAACATACCTGTGATACTAGAGTCACGCAGAACTAGTTGTGTGGGCCGGAGCTGGGCCAGAATTCATTGAATCAAATGCAAGTTTTAAAAAATCATGTGACATCTGTTCATCACTCTTTGAATTGTTATACATTTTCTCTGATTAAAACTGACAGGTTAGCTGGCTGAAAACTACTGTGGGCCAGATCTGGGCCAAAATTCAGTCAAGTGAAACTAGTTGTGTGGGCCGGAGCTGGGCCAGATTGAATTTATTCATGTAGCACAATCCCCTGTGATACTCAGGTCAAGGAAGAGTAGTTCTGGGGGCCAGATCTGGGCCAGAACTGATTATTCTGATCACTGGCAGGACAGAAAAATATGTGTGTGGGCCAAAGTTGGGGCAGAAACCAATTATTTAAAGTAATCCGCTTTGAAACCAGGGTCAAGTGATATTCATAGTGTGGACCAGATTTGACTCGGTCACGGCTGAGCCAGAATTTTGTATGTAATGTATTTAACTGTGACACTATAGTTCAGTAAAATTAGTCGTGTGGGCCGGAGCTGGGCCAGAATTCATTGAATCAAATGCAAGTTTTAAAAAATCATGCGACATCTGTTCATCACTCTTTGAATTGTTATACATTTTCTCTGATTAAAACTGACAGGTTAGCTGGCTGAAAACTACTGTGGGCCAGATCTGGGCCAAAATTCAGTCAAGTGAAACTAGTTGTGTGGGCCGGAGCTGGGCCAGAATTCATTGAATCAAATACAAGTTAATTAAACTTCCGAGCAGAAGATAACAGTCTTTATGAGGCGTCAAAATGATGTGAAATAAAAACCCTCGTCTTCGACTGAAGGCTTGCTGAAAGAACGTTCAAGCTAGGCTAATCAAACCAGCGCAGCTCTCTCTGCGCTACACAGAGTGCGTTCACGCTCTTGTGTCCCTCCCCTCCGGTGCGAACTTGCCCTTTTCCGACGCCCTATTGGAAATCGCTGAGCGTTATTTTAAGTTTGTTTTTATTTGTGTCCGTAGCGTGGCGTGCCAGCGCGAGGCCTTCTCGAGTGTGTGTCCTTTAAAGACAGGAGCATAAACATGAACCATGGCTGAGCTATTCGAACACACGTCAATCATCGTCGCGCGGGTGCCGTTAGCGGTTCGCCTGAGGCTAATGTGCTTGAAAGGCTAATGAGTTGTTTGAGGAGATCAATATGTGCAGCGCTCTGGGAGAGCTGGGGTTGTACGCGCAGCCACACTCGCGTCTGCTTTCATGTCTTCTCTGGTGCTGTTCCCAGTAGCATCGCGGCTCGAGTGAAATTAGCTGTGAAGGGTTTGGATTAGCGGCGTGTTTTTGCGCCGCTAATGTTGTGAAACATGATGATGGAGTACAGAAGGTACAGCGAACACAAATTAGCGCTAATTATCTTTGAATGGAGTAATTTGATGTCGTTTGATTGGTGCATCCGAGGGAGTGTTCTCTTTGCTGTCTGAGTTTAATAAATTCACATTTAATGTCTCAAATAGCGGTGAACTAATGACTGTAACTCTGAACTCCTCAATCACCGGGATGCCTGGTTGCTTATCAATAATTAGCCAGTTGGCTAAACCTTGAGGAATTTTTGTAGTCGACTAGTTTGGCACTGGCATGGGAAAATCGTGGTTCAAGTCTGGTGGAAATAATATTACTTTCATCAAAAAGTGGGCTGGAAATTACATTTAAGGAACTTTGGAGAGCTAAAAGAAAAATTCTGAATTATTCCATCAATTTACCATAGTTCACCGTGGAACTCAAGCAAGGCAAGAAAAGTTGTGTTGGCCAGAGCTGGGCCAGAACTGACTCAGTCATGTGATTTTATTCACATGGTACTACTGTAGTTATGTGGGCCAGAGCTGGGCCAGAACTGACTCAGTCATGTGATTTTATTCACAGGGTACTACTGTAGTTATGTGGGCCAGAGCTGGGCCAGAACTGACTCAGTCATGTGATTTTATTCACATGGTACTACTGTAGTTATGTGGGCCAGAGCTGGGCCAGAACTGACTCAGTCATGTGATTTTATTCACATGGTACTACTGTAGTTATGTGGACCAGAGCTGGGCCAGAACTGACTCAGTCATGTGATTTTATTCACAGGGTACTACTGTAGTTATGTGGGCCAGAGCTGGGCCAGAACTGACTCAGTCATGTGATTTTATTCACATGGTACTACTGTAGTTATGTGGGCCAGAGCTGGGCCAGAACTGACTCAGTCATGTGATTTTATTCACATGGTACTACTGTAGTTATGTGGGCCAGAGCTGGGCCAGAACTGACTCAGTCATGTGATTTTATTCACAGGGTACTACTGTAGTTATGTGGGCCAGAGCTGGGCCAGAACTGACTCAGTCATGTGATTTTATTCACATGGTACTACTGTAGTTATGTGGGCCAGAGCTGGGCCAGAACTGACTCAGTCATGTGATTTTATTCACATGGTACTACTGTAGTTATGTGGGCCAGAGCTGGGCCAGAACTGACTCAGTCATGTGATTTTATTCACATGGTACTACTGTAGTTATGTGGGCCAGAGCTGGGCCAGAACTGACTCAGTCATGTGATTTTATTCACAGGGTACTACTGTAGTTATGTGGGCCAGAGCTGGGCCAGAACTGACTCAGTCATGTGATTTTATTCACATGGTACTACTGTAGTTATGTGGGCCAGAGCTGGGCCAGAACTGACTCAGTCATGTGATTTTATTCACATGGTACTACTGTAGTTATGTGGGCCAGAGCTGGGCCAGAACTGACTCAGTCATGTGATTTTATTCACAGGGTACTACTGTAGTTATGTGGGCCAGAGCTGGGCCAGAACTGACTCAGTCATGTGATTTTATTCACAGGGTACTACTGTAGTTATGTGGGCCAGAGCTGGGCCAGAACTGACTCAGTCATGTGATTTTATTCACATGGTACTACTGTAGTTATGTGGGCCAGAGCTGGGCCAGAACTGACTCAGTCATGTGATTTTATTCACATGGTACTACTGTAGTTATGTGGGCCAGAGCTGGGCCAGAACTGACTCAGTCATGTGATTTTATTCACAGGGTACTACTGTAGTTATGTGGGCCAGAGCTGGGCCAGAACTGACTCAGTCATGTGATTTTATTCACATGGTACTACTGTAGTTATGTGGGCCAGAGCTGGGCCAGAACTGACTCAGTCATGTGATTTTATTCACATGGTACTACTGTAGTTATGTGGGCCAGAGCTGGGCCAGAACTGACTCAGTCATGTGATTTTATTCACAGGGTACTACTGTAGTTATGTGGGCCAGAGCTGGGCCAGAACTGACTCAGTCATGTGATTTTATTCACAGGGTACTACTGTAGTTATGTGGGCCAGAGCTGGGCCAGAACTGACTCAGTCATGTGATTTTATTCACAGGGTACTACCGTAGTTATGTGGGCCAGAGCTGGGCCAGAACTGACTCAGTCATGTAATTTTAATCACATGGTACTACCGTAGTTATGTGGGCCAGAGCTGGGCCAGAACTGACTCAGTCATGTGATTTTATTCACAGGGTACTACTGTAGTTATGTGGGCCAGAGCTTGGCCAGAACTGACTCAGTCATGTGATTTTAATCACATGGTACTCCTGTAGTTATGTGGGCCAGAGCTGGGCCAGAACTGACTCAGTCATGTGATTTTATTCACAGGGTGCTACTGTAGTTAAGTTGGCCAGAGCTGAGCCAGAACTGACTCAGTCATGTGATTTTATTCACAGGGTACTACTGTAGTTATGTGGGCCAGAGCTGGGCCAGAACTGACTCAGTCATGTAATTTTAATCACATGGTACTACTGTAGTTATGTGGGCAAGAGCTGGGCCAGAACTGATTCAGTCATGTGATTTTATTCACATGGTACTCCTGTAGTTATGTGGGCCAGAGCTGGGCCAGAACTGACTCAGTCATGTGATTTTATTCACAGGGTGCTACTGTAGTTAAGTTGGCCAGAGCTGAGCCAGAACTGACTCAGTCATGTGATTTTATTCACAGGGTACTACTGTAGTTATGTGGGCCAGAGCTGGGCCAGAACTGACTCAGTCATGTAATTTTAATCACATGGTACTACTGTAGTTATGTGGGCCAGAGCTGGGCCAGAACTGACTCAGTCATGTAATTTTAATCACATGGTACTACTGTAGTTATGTGGGCCAGAGCTGGGCCAAAACTGACTCAGTCATGTGATTTTAATCACATGGTACTAATGTAGTTATGTGGGCCAGAGCTGGGCCAGAACTGACTCAGTCAGGTGATTTTATTCACAGGGTACTACTGTAGTTATGTGGGCCAGAGCTGGGCCAGAACTGACTCAGTCAGGTGATTTTATTCACAGGGTACTACTGTAGTTATGTGGGCCAGAGCTGGGCCAGAACTGACTCAGTCAGGTGATTTTATTCACAGGGTACTACTGTAGTTATGTGGGCCAGAGCTGGGCCAGAACTGACTCAGTCATGTGATTTTATTCACAGGGTACTACTGTAGTTATGTGGGCCAGAGCTGGGCCAGAACTGACTCAGTCAGGTGATTTTATTCACAGGGTACTACTGTAGTTATGTGGGCCAGAGCTGGGCCAGAACTGACTCAGTCAGGTGATTTTATTCACAGGGTACTACTGTAGTTATGTGGGCCAGAGCTGGGCCAGAACTGACTCAGTCAGGTGATTTTATTCACAGGGTACTACTGTAGTTATGTGGGCCAGAGCTGGGCCAGAACTGACTCAGTCAGGTGATTTTATTCACAGGGTACTACTGTAGTTATGTGGGCCAGAGCTGGGCCAGAACTGACTCAGTCAGGTGATTTTATTCACAGGGTACTACTGTAGTTATGTGGGCCAGAGCTGGGCCAGAACTGACTCAGTCAGGTGATTTTATTCACAGGGTACTACTGTAGTTATGTGGGCCAGAGCTGGGCCAGAACTGACTCAGTCATGTGATTTTATTCACAGGGTACTACTGTAGTTATGTGGGCCAGAGCTGGGCCAGAACTGACTCAGTCAGGTGATTTTATTCACAGGGTACTACTGTAGTTATGTGGGCCAGAGCTGGGCCAGAACTGACTCAGTCAGGTGATTTTATTCACAGGGTACTACTGTAGTTATGTGGGCCAGAGCTGGGCCAGAACTGACTCAGTCATGTAATTTTAATCACATGGTACTACTGTAGTTATGTGGGCCAGAGCTGGGCCAGAACTGACTCAGTCATGTGATTTTATTCACAGGGTACTACTGTAGTTATGTGGGCCAGAGCTGGGCCAGAACTGACTCAGTCAGGTGATTTTATTCACAGGGTACTACTGTAGTTATGTGGGCCAGAGCTGGGCCAGAACTGACTCAGTCAGGTGATTTTATTCACAGGGTACTACTGTAGTTATGTGGGCCAGAGCTGGGCCAGAACTGACTCAGTCAGGTCAGAGTAAAATACTGAGATTCTATGGTCAATCAAAACTTGTTGGTGGGCCAAATCTATTTTGATCTGTAATGTTTTAGTTGAAATGTAAACAAAGTTGGCTTGAAGTTACTTTATATTCATAAAATCCAGCCGTCGCAGTAGTGTCCCAGCATCATAATAAATGGAGCACCTATAGTGGCAGTCGTTGGCTGATGACACACATGCATACGCTATTATTTATTACTGTTAAATCACCATCCTTCTCGTAAGAAGTGTTTTTCACTCCAGATCTAACCTGCGTTTCATAGCAAAACAAGAATAAGCCTGATGGCTCACGTTCATCTTTATTTATTTATTTTTACATCGAGTGGAGACCTTCAGCTCCTTTCCTGAGACTCCTCGGACGTAAAAACTCGGAAAGCTTCAATGCAAGCTCATCTCGGCTCAATCAGACAAACCCAGCTCCATGACCTCCTGCTTCTCCTGATGGTGCTCGGATCCGCCGTTCATCTCGTCACCGAGCCTATCATTAGCCGCACAGCAGCGTTCCATGGTTCTCATATTAGATAAGAGGAACGTCTTCAGCGCCTCCTCTCTGTGTCCATCGCTAATTGCGACGTGACGATCTGATGAGAATGGGTCCAAAACGCATGAGAGATGTTTGGCAGAGGAATCTGAAACACGTTTTTGAAGTTAGCGGTGTTCTGCGTTTTGTCTTTTTTTTGTGCATCGTGTTTGGAATGACTCAAACTCATCGTTCAGGTGTTCATTAGCCAATCAGAATCAAGCATCTGAAAGAATGCGTTCAGCGAAGTCGTAATTTATTCCAGAACTCGCGCTGCAAAAAATGCACTCTTGGAAGAAGAAATAAAAAAGCCTCGAATAAAGTTAAACTCTTGCTAGATCAAGCAAAAAAAATCTGCCAATGAGAAGATTGAAAAGAGTTCTTAAAATTAGACAAAAAAAAGTCTAGCTGATAAATAGACAAAAACTATAAAAACAAGTCTTTACAAGTTGCACTGAAACTAGAATATTTCCACTTGTATCTTGTCTCTAGTGGTCTTAAAACTAGACAATCTATCTTAAAACTAGAATGTTTTCTCTTTTATTTAAGACTAACTTAGAAAATTTAGTATTAAAACAAGTATATACGACCTGAAATTAAGACAGTTTGAGCTTAGTTTTAGTTCTTAAAGTGGAATATGGGTTCTTAAAACTAGTAATTCTAGCTTAAGAAGTAAAGTTTAAATAATTATATAATCTATTATTTAGGCCTATTGCTGCATTTCTAGAAAGGACAGTTCTGATAGGAGAGAGGAAGAACATTCAGAGATCAGGGAGAAGATCGGTGAAGGACCAGAGCTGGATCAGAACCTCCATCACCAGATGCATCCGCTCCACATGTGAGCGCTCTGACCGCTGCGCTCTCAGCGATAGGAGAGAGGAAGAACATTCAGAGATCAGGGAGAAGATCGGTGAAGGACCAGAGCTGGATCAGAACCTCCATCACCAGATGCATCCGCTCCACATGTGAGCGCTCTGACCGCTGCGCTCTCAGCGATAGGAGAGAGGAAGAACATTCAGAGATCAGGGAGAAGATCGGTGAAGGACCAGAGCTGGATCAGAACCTCCATCACCAGATGCATCCGCTCCACATGTGAGCGCTCTGACCGCTGCGCTCTCAGCGATAGGAGAGAGGAAGAACATTCAGAGATCAGGGAGAAGATCGGTGAAGGACCAGAGCTGGATCAGAACCTCCATCACCAGATGCATCCGCTCCACATGTGAGCGCTCTGACCGCTGCGCTCTCAGCGATAGGAGAGAGGAAGAACATTCAGAGATCAGGGAGAAGATCGGTGAAGGACCAGAGCTGGATCAGAACCTCCATCACCAGATGCATCCGCTCCACATGTGAGCGCTCTGACCGCTGCGCTCTCAGCGATAGGAGAGAGGAAGAACATTTAGAGATCAGGGAGAAGATCGGTGAAGGACCAGAGCTGGATCAGAACCTCCATCACCAGATGCATCCGCTCCACATGTGAGCGCTCTGACCGCTGCGCTCTCAGCGATAGGAGAGAGGAAGAACATTCAGAGATCAGGGAGAAGATCGGTGAAGGACCAGAGCTGGATCAGAACCTCCATCACCAGATGCATCCGCTCCACATGTGAGCGCTCTGACCGCTGCGCTCTCAGCGCTGACAAGTTTCATTTCTTTCTGATAAGCTATTTAAAACTAAAAGAGAAAACATTCTAGTTTTAAGACAGATTGTCTAGTTTTAAGAGCACTAGAGACTAGATACGAGTTAAATATTCTAGTTTCAATGTGTTTTTCACAGCTTGAAAGACTTGTTTTGAGAGTTTTTGTCTATTTTTAAGATAAAACAGCTTATGTTAATAGCTAGAGAATGTTTCTCATTTTAAGAATTCTTGCCAACTCAAATTTGCTCGCGTCATTAGCAGAATCTTTTGTTGATCTAGGAAGAGTTTATCTATATTTGAGTTTTAGTTTTTTTCAAGAGTGCTTTTTTGAAGAACAGATCTCTTCCATCAAAGTTAGAACACAACTGGATATTAAGGTTTGGGGTATTGATGATTTATTTACGGTGTAGATCCTTTTTCTTATTTTCTTTTCACAAACATTTGAGTCTTATTTCAAGAAATCAAATGTTCTTACCTTTACTTGATCTAGAACTAGATTTAAGATTGTTCCTCCTTTTCCAAGATTAATGTTTTTAACCAGTATTTAATATTGATTTCTTAAAATAAAATATCAGTAACATTCTTAATATAAGAATATGTTGAGTCAAAAATTCTTATTTTAAGATTCTTGTTTTAAGATCAGCGAAAAAATCGGCAACTTCTTTCACAAAGTTTCTTAATTCAAGAAAATAAATGACCGGAATAAGATTTTTTTTCTCCTCAAGTAAATATAAGTGTTATTTTCTCAAAATAAGCAAAGTAATCTATAACCAAAAGGTTTAAATTAGAAAATTCTTCCTAAAATAAGAAAATCAAGATTTTCAATCTAATTTTAAGCATTTTCAGCTTTGCTTAGAATTCATTTTTTGCAGATTCCTGAAGTTGTGACTCTTTTTGAAAGCTTGAACGAATGATTTAAAGCAGATAATTTTAGCCAATAATGTAAAAATAGAGTTGCTATTAAAACACAGGTTCAAGCAAAGAGTGCCAGCTAGCCAATCAGAATCAAGAAGAATTCTGGGGGTTTTATTTGGGGTTTAGTTTTTATTTTTCTTGTAGTAAGGAGGAGAACAAGCCTGAGCACAGCTCCAGTGAAGATCGTGCAGAAAGAAAAGGCAGCCAGAGCCGGGCCAGAACATCACTTTCTACGCAGAACAGAAAAAATGCTCTCAATTATACATTTAATGAGAAGTCAGCTGAGACTTCCAGTTGTGGCCCATGTGTGGCTGTAGTCTAGAGTCCAAAAGAGTTTCGTTCATGGAACATAGTCTGGGCAAAAAACTAATGCGGGCCAGAGCTGGGCCAGAACTCAATAATGTAAATGATTACCGTATACTAGTCATCCAAAACTATTTGTTGAAACTTTGCCAGTTTTTATGTTATGTAAACCAATTGTGTTGAGGTACACTTACTTGTCAAGTAACAATACTCTGGGCCAGAGCTGGGCCAGAACTGACTGTCCTCTTATATTTAACTGTGGTACTTTGGCCTAGAAAAACTAGTGTGGGCCAGAGCTTTATTGCGGTTATGAAGTATTAAATTAACTGTGATACTAAGGTAAAGAAAAAACTCGTTTTTAGGGCCGGATCTGGGCCAGAACTGATTATACTCATGTGATTCACTGTGTTAATCTGGCCAAAAAATGTGTCTGTAATTTACTGTCATACTCTCTTTAAGTAAAATACGTTTTGTGGGCCTTAACTGGGCCAGAAATGACTGCCGTCACAGACTTCACTGTAGAACTTGGTTCAAGCAAAGGCCACAGCTGGGCCAGAACCGACTGTCCTCGCATTATTAACTGTGGTATTCTCGCAAAGGAGACCAGTGTGGACCAGACCTGGGCAAAAAAGCTTGTTGTGTGGGCCGAAGCTGGGCCAGAACTAACTCAGTCGTGTAATGTAGTTCACTGTGGTGTTTGGGCCAAGAACATCTAGTTAAGGGCCAGATCTGGCCCAGACCTGTTTAAACTCATGTAACTCAATGTGTTAATCTGGCCAAATGGAAACTGGGGAAACTGGGGCTCTCCAATTGGGGAAAAGTAGTTTTATGGGCCATAGCTGGGCCAGAACTGACTGTCCTCGTGTATTTCACTGATGTTCTTGAGTTAAGTAAATCTACTTGTGTAGGACAGAACTAATTATTCAGCCGCTAATCTAACCAAAAAGCAGTTTGGGCCAGAGCTGGGCCAGAACGAACTGTCCTGGCTGTACAATCTTAAATGGGATGCTCTGGCCAAGAAAAGCAGTGTGGGCCAGAGCTGGGCCAAACTTCTTATGTTGCCTAATTAACTGTGATACTAGAGCTTAGTTGTTTTTTGGACCAGAGCTGGGCCAGAATTTTTGGACTCATGTAATGTTATTCACTGTAGTATTTATGCCAAGAACAGCGAGTTGAGGGCCAGCTCTGGGCCGGAACTGATTATCCTCGTGTAATTCACTGTGGTGCTCTGGCCAAAAAAAACTATTGTGCACCAGAGCTTACATTTTGTTTTGTAGAACACTTAACTGTGATACTAGAGTCAAGCAAATCTAGGTGTGAGGGCCAGAGCTGGGCCAGAATTCAGTAATTGAATGTCAATTATTGCGATTCAGTTTTTTTATTCAAGGAAATGCAGTTCTTTCTCTGAAGTCAAGTGAAAATAGTTGTGTGGGCCGAAGCTGGGCCATAAATGATCGCCCTCGGTCCTTTCACTGTCATTCTGATCACACACTAGCGTTGGGCCAGAGCTGGGCCAGAATTCCGTAATTGAATGTCAATTATTGTGATTCAGTTTTTTTATTCAAGGAAATGCAGTTCTTTCTCTGAAGTCAAGTGAAAATAGTTGTGTGGGCCGAAGCTGGGCCATAAATGATCGCCCTCGGTCCTTTCACTGTCATTCTGATCAAACACTAGTGTGGGCCAGAGCTGGGCCAGAATTCAGCCATGTAACACAAATCACTAGAAGAAATCTGGCGCTGGTGAAACGGAGGGAAGGTTTTCTTCAGGAAATGCAGCGTCTCGTTTCGGTGTTCTGTCCGTCTGTGACCCGAGCGCGGCGGTTCCTGTGAAGAGCGTGCAGCGAGAACGAAGCAGCTCGTTTAAAGAGTTTCTCTGAGGTGTTATTAATAATCACGGAGCCCCGCTCGGCCCCCGGGGGCCACCGGGATTGTTTTTCTCTCTCTGATTAAATCTATTGTAAATCAACTTGTGCGCGTGGACCGAAGGTTTCTTCCTTGAGCAGAGTGTATTCTGCAACGTGGAATAATTCACAGACGGAGAAATAAACGGAGGAATAAACGGAGGAATAAACGGAAAAATAAACAGAAAAATAAACAGAAAAATAAACAGTTAAATAAACAGTTAAATAAACACTTGTCTAATGAAAGTTTTTTGAGCCTTCGGGTTCTTTTGAAGTAATCGCAGTAGATGATCTTACTCTCCTCTCCTCCTTTCAGGGTGCAAAATAAATGTTTTATTTGTTTTCATTTTGAATGTAAAGCTGTTGTTTGGCTTCAGTAAACTCTCTCCCTCCCTCTCTCTCTCTCTCTTTCTGTCTCTCTCTCTCTCTTTCTCACCCCTCCCTCTCTCCTCTCCCTCTTTCTTTTCTTCGCTGTTTTCTCATCCCTTTTTCCTCTGTCTCTTTCTTTCTTTTTCTCTTTCTCCCCTTCTCTTGCTCCTTTCTCTCGTTCTACCTTCCCTGCTTCTCAAAGAGAAAGAGAAAGAGAGAAAGAAGAGAGAGAGAGAGAGAAGAAAGAGAGAGAGAGAAAGAAAAAGAGAGGGGTGAGAAAGAGAGAGAGGGAATTAATGAATGAGTGCGGGCTGGACTGGCACCGGTCCAGAGGAGAACACCAGAACGACAGCTATGAGAGAGAGAGAGAGAGAGAGAGAGAGACAGGTGAGAAAATAGATATTGAGAAAGAGAGAAGGGAAAGAGAGAGAGAGAGAGGTATTAGAAAAAGAAGAGGGGAGAAAAAGATATTGAAAATAGAAGGAGAAGAGAGAGAGAGAAGGAGAGGGGTGAGAAAGAGAGAAGCAGATATAGAGTTGGAGAAAGAGCGACATAAAGAGAAGAGAGAGAGAGAGATAGGGGTTAAGAAAATATATATTGAGAAAGAAGAAGGAAGAGATATGAGCGATATAGAGAGATCAGAACGATAGAGTAGAGTTGTTGATCGCGCGATATACATAAAGTTGAGAAGAGAGAGAGGTGTATCGAAACAACATATGTTGAGATGAAATAGCTTTTCTCCAGCTATGACGGACGATGGAGATAGAATATCGAGATACGTAGAGAGAGATAGACAGACATATTCTTTCTATTTTTATAGATATATAGGAGTTTTTGATATAGATATAGATTTTTGATATATGATATATATATTTTAGCATAAAAAACTATTTTTTATATAAAATAGATCTTTATAAATATATATTATATATTCTATTAGAGTACATAAATATATATTATATTTTTGATATAATATATACCTAATTTTATAAAGATAGAGTTTAGAGAAATAAATAAGTTTTTATATAAAATAGAGTATTGATAAATATATAATTTCGAGATAGAGATATAGAGACAGAAAGATTATGGATATATTTTTTGATATATATAATACATAAATTTATATAATATATCGATTTATATAAAAATAATATTTTTCGATAATATCCTCTTGCCCGCGCCTGGCCGCTGCGCGCGCGCGCGCGCGCGGCCGCGACGCGCCGCGCCCCCGCGCCGGGCGCCGTGTTCGCGCGCGCGGCGCGTTGCGCGGCGCGCTCGGTTCGCGCATGCGCGTGCGGTCGCGCCCCGCCCGCGTGGTGCAGCGCCTCGCTCTTGCCCCGCGCGCACTGGGCGTCAGCGCGCGCGCGCGCGCCGCCGCGCGCGGCCGCGGTGCGCGTGCGCGCCCCTCCCGTCGCGCGCGAGAAAAGACGAGGGCGAGGGGGTGGCCAGAAAGACTACTGGTGGACCGCGCGACGAGAGACGGGGCGAGCGCGCTCGATCGGCATAAA
>UELW01000777.1:179345-207001 GCA_900490495.1 Danionella dracula
TCTACTCTCTCTCTCTTTCTTCTCTATTTTTACATGTCATTAACGTCCTAAAAAATCAGATCAGGTTCTGATAACAATACCATTTTAGTTTTTCATTTTTTCATTTTGTGCAAAAAAACGGAGACAAAAAATTACAAGTTCGCCTCATTAAAAAACGTTTTTCATTTAGTGCTTTTCCAGTATTGAAAGAAGGGTAGGACGTCAGATTTTACCGTAAGTTTTATAAACATTGTAGATTGGTTGCTTTTAGTTGATGAGAGACCTTCAAACTCTTCATCCAACAGTTGATCCAGAACCAACAAAGCTCAAGATTCGTTCTTGTCTCTTTCAAACATGACGAGGCATGAACATTAACAAACCCTTTAACGTTGTTTCTTTTGTTTTAAAAGGTTTAGTTCTATCCATCTTCATCCACTCATCCGGGGCCGGGTCACGGGGGCAGCATTCTAAGCAAGATCTCCCAGAGTACTCTTCCTCCAGCTCTACCGGGGGATACCGAGGCGTTCCAATCTGGAAACGTAATCTCTCCATCGAGTCCTGGCTCTTCCTGGGAACCTCCTCTCGGGAGGACATGCATGAAACACCTTCCTAGGGAGGTGCTAAGGAGGCATCCGGAACAGATGCCTGATAGTGATGTGTCGTTAATGAACGATTCGTTCTTTTTGAACGACTCTTTAATGTGACTCGTAGGAACGAATCGTGTCGGAGAGGGATTCGTTCAGTGGCGCATGTGCAACAATCTTCTGGTTTTCTGAGCGTAACACGATCATCATTAATGACGAGAGAACGAAATGAGCGGAGGACTCGGGGAAAGAACTAATCTTTTCTGTTTCCGGCTCAAACTGCGTTTAGTTAATATTAGAGAGCGTCACGTGACAGAAGAACTAAAGGAGCCGCAGGACTCGAGGAAAGAAGGAATCTTTTAGGTATCCGGCTCATAATGTGTTGGTTAATATTAGGAGCGTCAAGTGACAGAAGGCCCCGGGGCCGGACTGAACTCGTTCACATCAGAGAGAAGAAATGTGAGGAACGATGAGACTTTTACCTAAACACAGATCAGAGCTGAGCTGAATCAGACTAAAAGACTCAGGTAGGCTTAATTAAAATATGTTTTTTTGTCTTCAAGCATTATAGTTTTGTCTTATTTGTAGTGTGATTCGGGTTTGTGTATATAATAAATGTGTTAGGGAAGAAACACACAACATTTTATTGGCATTTTACTAAAATGAATGAAATTAACAAAATGACTCATTTTGCTGAACGGGACTCAAAGATCTGATCCGAACTTCCCATCACTAATGCCTGAGCCCCCTCAGCTGGCTCCTCTCGATGTGGAGGAGCAGCAGCTCCACTCTAAGCTCCTCCCGAGTGATGGAGCTCCTCAGCCCCTCTCTAAGGGAGCGCCCCTTCACCCTGCGGAGGAAGCTCAGTTTGGCTGCTTGTGTCAGAGATCTTAATCTTTCGCTCCTGCCTCAGAGCTCATGGCCAGAGGTGAGAGTGGGAACGTAGACTGAGGGGTAAATCGAGAGCTTAGCCTTTCGACTCGGCTCCTTCTTCTTCACCACCGTAACTGCAGCCGTCCACCGAAGGTTTAGTTTTGCAACGAAATGTCGGCTTTTCCCTTCAGGGAGAGACGGCGAGCGAGAGAGGAAGAGCAAGAGAGGGAGAGAGAGAGAGAAAGAGCGAGTGAGCAAGAGAGGGAGAGAGAGAGAGAGAGAGACGGCGAGCGAGAGAGGGAGAGAGAGAGAGAGACGGCGAGCAAGAGAGGGAGAGAGAGCGAGAGAGAGCAAGAGAGGGAGAGAGAGAGAGAAAGAGCGAGGGAGAGCGAGTGAGCAAGAGAGGGAGAAAGAGCGAGTGAGCAAGAGAGGGAGAGAGAGAGAGAGAAAGAGCGAGGGAGCAAGAGAGGGAGAGAGAGAGAGAGAGAGCAAGAGAGGGAGAAAGAGCGAGTGAGCAAGAGAGGGAGAGAGAGAGAGAGAAAGTGCGAGGGAGAGCGAGTGAGCAAGAGAGGGAGAGAGAGAGAGAGAGAGCAAGAGAGGGAGAGAGAGAGAGAGAAAGAGCGAGGGAGAGCGAGTGAGCAAGACAGGGAGAGAGAGAGAGAGAGAGAGCAAGAGAGGGAGAAAGAGCGAGTGAGCAAGAGAGAGAGAGAGAGAGAGAGAGAGAGAGAAAGAGCGAGTGAGCAAGAGAGGGAGAGAGAGAGAGAGAGACGGCGAGCAAGAGAGGGAGAGAGAGCAAGAGAGGGAGAGAGAGAGAGAGAAAGAGCGAGGGAGAGCGAGTGAGCAAGAGAGGGAGAGAGAGAGAGAGAGAGAGCAAGAGAGGGAGAAAGAGCGAGTGAGCAAGAGAGGGAGAGAGAGAGAGAAAGAGCGAGGGAGAGCGAGTGAGCAAGAGAGGGAGAGAGAGAGAGAGAGAGACGGCGAGCAAGAGAGGGAGAGAGAGAGAGAGAGCAAGAGAGGGAGAGAGAGAGAAAGAGCGAGGGAGAGCGAGTGAGCAAGAGAGGGAGAGAGAGAGAGAGAGAGAGACGGCGAGCAAGAGAGGGAGAGAGAGAGAGAGAAAGAGCGAGGGAGAGCGAGTGAGCAAGAGAGGGAGAGAGAGAGAGAGAAAGAGCGAGGGAGAGCGAGTGAGCAAGAGAGGGAGAGAGAGAGAGAGAGACGGCGAGCAAGAGACGGAGAAAGAGCGAGTGAGCAATAGAGGGAGAGAGAGAGAGAAAGAGCGAGGGAGAGCGAGTGAGCAAGAGAGGGAGAGAGAGAGAGAGAGAGACGGCGAGCAAGAGAGGGAGAAAGAGCGAGTGAGCAATAGAGGGAGAGAGAGAGAGAGAAAGAGCGAGGGGAGAGCGAGTGAGCAAGAGAGGGAGAGAGAGAGAGAGAGAGAGAGACGGCGAGCAAGAGAGGGAGAGAGAGAGAGAGAGAGCGAGTGAGGGAGAGAGATGTTCATGTTTTAATCTTTTAAATAGGTGATAAGAGTATTTAAAACCTTTTTAAAATTTAATATTTAAAGTTTATTAGTTAGCTTTGTGAATAAAAGTGTAATTACCTTAATTATAAATATGTACGTTACTTAAATAATGCAGAGATACTTATTTATTGTCTTATTGTTTTTGTTACTTATTATTGTTATTGTGTTTATTCATTAAATAATTAATTATGATTTAATTGATTATTAGTTTTATTTATTTAGCGTGATTACCTTTTGTTTTTTAAGAATACAGTTTTTTGTTATTTGAAAAGTAATGTACTGTTATTAGTGTCATTACATAATAACCCAAAGCTGTGTTATTTAAAGTATCTGTCAGAGTATAAAAGATTGATTTAGAAAAAAAAGAGCAACTCTACAAGATTTGATGTGCTTTGAATTTATACGTAATTCTTTAAAAACTCTGTTCTTGGAGTTAAGAGACCCTGACTTTAGTTTCGATGTTTTTCTTTTACTGGAAGAACATTCTCTTTGAACTTTTCTAAGAAAGACAAAGACCGCACTGAAGAAAAAACGTTGTCTGATGGAGCTCGTCCTCCTGGTGTTCCTCTTCTCATTCCGAGCCGAGGTCCACGAGCTCCTGGTGTTCCTCTTCTCATTCCGAGCCGAGGTCCACGAGCTCCTGGTGTTCCTCTTCTCATTCCGAGCAGAGGTCCACAAGCTCTTGGTGTTCCTCTTCTCATTCCGAGCCGAGGTCCACGAGCTCCTGGTGTTCCTCTTCTCATTCCGAGCCGAGGTCCACGAGCTCCTGGTGTTCCTCTTCTCATTCCGAGCAGAGGTCCACAAGCTCCTGGTGTTCCTCTTCTCAATCCGAGCAGAGGTCCTTGAGCTCCTGGTGTTCCTCTTCTCATTCCGAGCAGAGGTCCTTGAGCTGCTGGTGTTCCTCTTCTCATTCCGAGCAGAGGTCCACAAGCTCTTGGTGTTCCTCTTCTCAATCCGAGCAGAGGTCCTTGAGCTGCTGGTGTTCCTCTTCTCATTCCGAGCAGAGGTCCACGAGCTCCTGGTGTTCCTCTTCTCGATCAGAGCAGAGGTCCACGAGCTCCTGGTGTTCCTCTTCTCGATCAGAGCAGAGGTCCACGAGCTTCTGGTGTTCCTCTTCTCGATCAGAGCAGAGGTCCACGAGCTTCTGGTGTTCCTCTTCTCGATCAGAGCAGAGGTCCACGAGCTCCTGGTGTTCCTCTTCTCGATCAGAGCAGAGGTCCACGAGCTTCTGGTGTTCCTCTTCTCGATCAGAGCAGAGGTCCACGAGCTCCTGGTGTTCCTCTTTTCATTCTGAGCCGAGGTCCACGAGCTCCTGGTGTTCCTCTTCTCATTCTGAGCCGAGGTCCACGAGCTCCTGGTGTTCCTCTTCTCATTCCGAGCCGAGGTCCACGAGCTCCTGGTGTTCCTCTTCTCATTCCGAGCAGAGGTCCACAAGCTCTTGGTGTTCCTCTTCTCAATCCGAGCAGAGGTCCTTGAGCTCCTGGTGTTCCTCTTCTCATTCCGAGCAGAGGTCCTTGAGCTGCTGGTGTTCCTCTTCTCATTCTGAGCAGAGGTCCACAAGCTCTTGGTGTTCCTCTTCTCAATCCGAGCAGAGGTCCTTGAGCTGCTGGTGTTCCTCTTCTCATTCCGAGCAGAGGTCCTTGAGCTCCTGGTGTTCCTCTTCTCGATCAGAGCAGAGGTCCACGAGCTCCTGGTGTTCCTCTTCTCGATCAGAGCAGAGGTCCACGAGCTTCTGGTGTTCCTTTTCTCGATCAGAGCAGAGGTCCACGAGCTTCTGGTGTTCCTCTTCTCGATCAGAGCAGAGGTCCACGAGCTCCTGGTGTTCCTCTTCTCGATCAGAGCAGAGGTCCACGAGCTTCTGGTGTTCCTCTTCTCGATCAGAGCAGAGGTCCACGAGCTCCTGGTGTTCCTCTTCTCATTCTGAGCCGAGGTCCACGAGCTCCTGGTGTTCCTCTTCTCATTCTGAGCCGAGGTCCACGAGCTCCTGGTGTTCCTCTTCTCATTCCGAGCCGAGGTCCACGAGCTCCTGGTGTTCCTCTTCTCATTCCGAGCAGAGGTCCACAAGCTCTTGGTGTTCCTCTTCTCAATCCGAGCAGAGGTCCTTGAGCTCCTGGTGTTCCTCTTCTCTTTCCGAGCAGAGGTCCTTGAGCTCCTGGTGTTCCTCTTCTCGATCAGAGCAGAGGTCCACGAGCTCCTGGTGTTCCTCTTCTCATTCTGAGCCGAGGTCCACGAGCTCCTGGTGTTCCTCTTCTCATTCTGAGCCGAGGTCCACGAGCTCCTGGTGTTCCTCTTCTCATTCCGAGCCGAGGTCCACGAGCTCCTGGTGTTCCTCTTCTCATTCTGAGCCGAGGTCCACGAGCTCCTGGTGTTCCTCTTCTCATTCTGAGCCGAGGTCCACAAGCTCTTGGTGTTCCTCTTCTCAATCCGAGCAGAGGTCCTTGAGCTCCTGGTGTTCCTCTTCTCATTCCGAGCAGAGGTCCTTGAGCTCCTGGTGTTCCTCTTCTCGATCAGAGCAGAGGTCCACGAGCTCCTGGTGTTCCTTTTCTCGATCAGAGCAGAGGTCCACGAGCTCCTGGTGTTCCTCTTCTCATTCTGAGCCGAGGTCCACCAGCTCCTGGTGTTCCTCTTCTCATTCCGAGCCGAGGTCCACGACCTCCTGGTGTTCCTCTTCTCATTCCGAGTAGAGGTCCACAAGCTCTTGGTGTTCCTCTTCTCAATCCGAGCAGAGGTCCACAAGCTCTTGGTGTTCCTCTTCTCAATCCGAGCAGAGGTCCTTGAGCTCCTGGTGTTCCTCTTCTCGATCAGAGCAGAGGTCCACGAGCTCCTGGTGTTCCTCTTCTCGATCAGAGCAGAGGTCCACGAGCTCAAGGTGTTCCTCTTCTCGATCAGAGCAGAGGTCCACGAGCTCAAGGTGTTCCTCTTCTCGATCAGAGCAGAGGTCCACGAGCTCAAGGTGTTCCTCTTCTCATTCTGAGCCGAGGTCCACGAGCTCCTGGTGTTCCTCTTCTCGATCAGAGCAGAGGTCCACGAGCTCGAGTGGAAGGGAGTTCCTCTCTTCTGGAGAGTTCAAGCCCTGCAGATCCCTGAGAGCAGTCAGGAGTTCATCTCTCAGTGTTCCTCTAGCAGCCAGAGTTCTCCTTCATGAATCTCCTCAGAGCTTTTAATGGATTGTGCTTTTGCATGTTTGATTCTGATTAGTTTTTTACTCTTGTGTTTTTTAGCTGATTTTTTCTTTGTAGATGTGAGAGTTGAAAGTCGTTCGCTGCGTAAAACCTTTTTAAGTTGAACCTGTAACATGAAAGCTTCAATCGTTTTGATTTTCAGTTCCTGAAGATTTTTTATTCAAGCATTTTTTTTTATTTAAAGCCTTTTAAAATAAGAGAGCTAATTTTTCTACACACTTTTGCACTCCAATAGTTATAAATCTGATTTAATGTGATAATAGCACCCTGCATCCATAAAGTCAAGAATTATATGAAGACATCAAAAAAATTATATTATATATTTTTAAATTATATTTATTTAATATTTATAAATAATTTATAAACATTTATTATTTATTAAATATATATTAATACATTGAAGGAAAAAAAGAAAAATATAAATAAACTGATGCAAAAAATGGAAATAATAAATTGAAGGAGAAAAAAAGGAAAAATGAAATTAATTGTAAAGAAATTTTTTTTATATTTTCTAATAAAAAAATAAAATAAAGAAAATAAAATTACAACAAACTTTGTTTTTTTAAATAATGTACTTTTTTGCACTCTATATTGTTTTTCAGTGACATTCTATTAATGAGTTTTATTTTGTTGTTGTTGTTCAATGCCAAAAAGCAGCCTCCATTTTAGCCCATAAATTTAGTGGTCAAAATAATTGAAAATGCGTTACAGATGTTTTTATGAGATTGTATTACATTTTGATTTATTACATTTTAAAAGTTGGACAACAGTTTTCAAAAATGAATATGATTTTGACCTTTTTTCCAACTTCTTTGAACAGTGCAGGATTTGGATATTTAGGGCATAGCAAATGCACAGGGCGCCTTTTTTTATTGAATTAATTATTAAAATATATATGTTTCTGAAAAAAATTCGTTCTCAGTTGAGGTTTACAGAGAAAATAAATACCTTTTCAGGATAATTGTCTGAAAGTTTGTCGGTCCCTTTCAGAATAAAAGCTTAAATTTGCTACATTTTAATAATACGAATTATGATTTACGGAGTGTGATCTCTTGTTATAATTTGTACTTTTAAAACAAATTTAAGCTTTTATTCTGAAATGTCAAGCATGATTTCTGAAGCGTGGTCTCTTATTATTCTTGACATTTCCAGAATAAAAGTTTTTTTTTAAATTATTTGTGCATTTTAAATTAATTTGAATTATTAGTTTGTTATTTTAGTATGGAACATTTTAAGGGATGAGTGGTAGGGGTAGCTTTACCTGAGCGCATGCGCACCTCTGCCTCTGAAAGAGCTAAAAGTGCAGAGAAACTGTGTGCAGATAATCTAGAGATGATGCGCGTCCACGCGGGGATGAGCGTGCACGCGAGGGGCTTTGCAAGCAGCGGGAATTCTCTTTAAGGAGCAAAGCTTCGATTTCATCCACAGATGTACCGTTTTGGCGCAGAAGAGTTTAAAAAAGGGAGAGAAATGTGAAGAAAATGCTGCTGCGACTTTGTGCGCTTTTACGCAAACGCGCGTCCGTGAGGAACTGTAGGCAACAGATGTGCTGGAGAGACGGAACCGCGTGATGGAAGCCCGTTTGTGGACACCCTGAAGGTACTTCGCGCCAGAAATGTGCCCACGCGACGCATCCCCGAAACCCCGCTCCGACGCGTCGCTGAAGCTCTTCCTGAAGCACACGAGCTTCCACGGGCTCAGGCACGTCTTCCTGAGCGCGTCGTACCCGCGGAGAGTCGCGTGGCTGCTGGCGTTTCTCACCGCGCTCGCGCTTCTTCTCGCCTGGTCCTCAAACCGCGTCCGCTACCTGCTCACCTCGCCGGTTTACACCAAAGCGCACATGGTTTACGCGAAGCGCCTCGTGTTCCCCGCGGTGACGATCTGCAACAGGAACCTGCTGCTGCCGCGGCGCATGCGGAAGGCGGATATCTTCAGCGCGGGACGCTGGCTCGGGCTCCTCGGGAAGAACTGGCAGGTGTCCGGCGCGCTTCGGGACGCGCTCGTCGCGCTCGATGATGGAGCGGATCCTCCGTGGTCGCCGTTTTCTCGGATTCTGGACTTCAACCACTTCCTGCCGCCTCCTCGAGACTCGCAGCCCTCCATGAGGCAGTTCCTGGACCGGCTGGGGCATCAGCTCGAGGAGATGCTGCTCTTCTGCCGCTTCCAGGGGCAGCTGTGCGGGCCGCGCAACTTCAGCACCGTGAGTCTGCGCGTTGAATCAACGTCTATAGATAACGGAAGTTTTTGTTATTTATAAATAAAATATTTTCCCGTTTAAAACTATGTATTTAGATTTTACTCACCTAATCACTAAATCACGTAATCACAGTTGCTGGAATAACGCATCAGAATAATCGTGGTAGGAAGAGAAAACTAATGTAGCTTACCTCACGTTTCCTCTCTTTCATTTGCTCCCTCTCTTTTGCTTCCTTATTTTCACCTCTCTTAATCATTTCAATACTTCCCTTCCTCGTGTCCACTTTACTTTCTCACTTCCACTTCCTCTCTTTCTCACTTCTACTTCCCTTTCTCTCTTTAGCTTTCTCATTTTCCCCTAATGTCCTCACTTTCACTTCCTTCCTTTTTCTCACTTCCACTTCCTCTCTTTCTCACTTCTACTTCCCTTTCTCTCTTTAGCTTTCTCATTTTCCCCTAATGTCCTCACTTTCACTTCCTTCCTCTTTCTCACTTCACTTTCTTTCTTTCGCGCGCCTTCAGTTCACTTTAATTCCTCTCTTTCTCACTTTCACTTCACTTCCTCTCTTTCTCACTTTCACTTCACTTCCTCTCTTTCTCATTTTCACTTTACTTCCTCTCTTTCTCATTTTCACTTCACTTCCTCTCTTTCTCACTTTCACTTCACTTCCTTTCTCTCATTTTCACTTTACTTCCTCTCTTTCTCACTTTCACTTTACTTCCTCTCTTTCTCACTTTCACTTTACTTCCTCTCTTTCTCACTTTCACTTCACTTCCTCTCTTTCTCATTTTCACTTTACTTCCTCTCTTTCTCATTTTCACTTTACTTCCTCTCTTTCTCATTTTCACTTCACTTCCTCTCTTTCTCACTTTCACTTCACTTCCTTTCTCTCATTTTCACTTTACTTCCTCTCTTTCTCACTTTCACTTTACTTCCTCTCTTTCTCACTTTCACTTTACTTCCTCTCTTTCTCATTTTCACTTTACTTCCTCTCTTTCTCATTTTCACTTCACTTCCTCTCTTTCTCATTTTCACTTTTCTTCCGCTCTTTCTCACTTTCACTTCACTTCCTTTCTCTCATTTTCACTTTACTTCCTCTCTTTCTCACTTTCACTTTACTTCCTCTCTTTCTCACTTTCACTTTACTTCCTCTCTCTCATTTTCACTTTACTTCCTCTCTTTCTCATTTTCACTTCACTTCCTCTCTTTCTCATTTTCACTTCACTTCCTCTCTTTCTCACTTTCACTTCACTTCCTTTCACTCATTTTCACTTTACTTCCTCTCTTTCTCACTTTCACTTTACTTCCTCTCTTTCTCACTTTCACTTTACTTCCTCTCTTTCTCACTTTCACTTTACTTCCTCTCTTTCTCACTTTCACTTCACTTCCTCTCTTTCTCATTTTCACTTTACTTCCTCTCTTTCTCATTTTCACTTTACTTCCTCTCTTTCTCATTTTCACTTCACTTCCTCTCTTTCTCACTTTCACTTCACTTCCTTTCTCTCATTTTCACTTTACTTCCTCTCTTTCTCACTTTCACTTTACTTCCTCTCTTTCTCACTTTCACTTTACTTCCTCTCTTTCTCATTTTCACTTTACTTCCTCTCTTTCTCATTTCACTTCACTTCCTCTCTTTCTCATTTTCACTTTTCTTCCGCTCTTTCTCACTTTCACTTCACTTCCTTTCTCTCATTTTCACTTTACTTCCTCTCTTTCTCACTTTCACTTTACTTCCTCTCTTTCTCACTTTCACTTTACTTCTCTCTTTCTCATTTTCTCTTTACTTCCTCTCTTTCTCATTTTCACTTCACTTCCTCTCTTTCCTCATTTTCACTTCACTTCCTCTCTTTCTCACTTTCACTTCACTTCCTTTCACTCATTTTCACTTTACTTCCTCTCTTTCTCACTTTCACTTTACTTCCTCTCTTTCTCACTTTCACTTTACTTCCTCTCTTTCTCATTTTCACTTCACTTCCTCTCTTTCTCATTTTCACTTTACTTCCTCTCTTTCTCACTTTCACTTCACTTCCTCTCTTTCTCATTTTCACTTTACTTCCTCTCTTTCTCATTTTCACTTCACTTCCTCTCTTTCTCACTTTCACTTCACTTCCTTTCTCTCATTTTCACTTTACTTTCCATCTCTTTCTCACTTTCACTTTACTTCCTCTCTTTCTCACTTTCACTTTACTTCCTCTCTTTCTCATTTTCACTTTACTTCCTCTCTTTCTCATTTTCACTTCACTTCCTCTCTTTCTCATTTTCACTTTACTTCCGCTCTTTCTCACTTTCACTTCACTTCCTCTCTTTCTCATTTTCACTTTACTTCCTCTCTTTCTCACTTTCACTTTACTTCCTCTCTTTCTCACTTTCACTTTACTTCCTCTTTCTCATTTTCACTTCACTTCCTCTCTTTCTCACTTTCACTTCACTTCCTCTCTCTCATTTTCACTTTACTTCCTCTCTTTCTCACTTTCACTTCACTTCCTCTCTCTCATTTTCACTTTACTTCCTCTGTTTCTCACTTTCACTTTACTTCCTCTGTTTCTCACTTTCACTTTACTTCCTCTCTTTCTCACTTTCACTTCACTTCCTCTCTTTCTCATTTTCACTTTACTTCCTCTCTTTCTCACTTTCACTTTACTTCCTCTCTTTCTCACTTTCACTTTACTTCCTCTTTCTCATTTTCACTTCACTTCCTCTCTTTCTCACTTTCACTTCACTTTCTCTTTTGCTTCCTTACTTCAACGTCATTTCCTCACTTTCACTTCCTCTCTCATTTTCACTTTACTTTCTCTTTTGCTTCATTTCCTCACTTTCACTCTTTCTCGTCACTTTCACTACTTTGTGTCCACTATATTTCTTCACGTTCAATTCCTCTCTTTTACTGCACTGCTCTACTTTCCACTCTCACATCCAATTCACTTCCACACTTTCATTTCCACTTCACTACCTCACTTTCACTTCCTCTCTTTCTTCTTTCCACTTCACATCTTTCCCCCTTTAACTTCCCCATGCCCACTCCTCTTCCTCACCTTCATTTCCACTTTCTCTATTTCTCACTTCCATATCTCTTTCGCTTCATGTCCATTCCTTCACTTTCAATTCATTGCCTCTTATTCACTTTTCCTCATCTCTTTTGCCCCATTTTCCCTTCCTCATATCCACTTCAATCCTCCCTTTCACTTCCTCTCTAGCTTCCTCGCTTCACTGCTTCTCCGTCTTACACCCAATCCACTTCCTCACTTTCATTTCCACCTCACTTCTTCTATTTCTCGCTTCCACATCACTTTCTCTTTTTCACTTCCTCACGCCCACTCCTCTTCTTCACTTTCATTTCCACTTCACTTCTTCTGTTTCTCGCTTCCACATCACTTTCTCCCTTCACTTCCCCATGCCCACTCCTCTTCTTCACTTTCATTTCCACTTCGCTTCCTCGTTTTCACTACTTAACTTTCGCTTTATTTTCTCACATTCACTTTTCCTCATCTCTTTTGCCCCATTTTCCCTTCCTCATATCCACTTCAATCCTCCCTTTCACTTCCTCTCTTGCTTCCTCGCTTCACTGCTTCCCTGTCTCACACCCAATCCACTTCCTCACTTTCATTTCCACCTCACTTCTTCTATTTCTCGCTTCCACATCACTTTCTCTTTTTCACTTCCTCACACCCACTCCTCTTCTTCACTTTCATTTCCACTTCACTTCCTCGTATTCACTACTTCACTTTCACTTCATTTCCTCACTTTCCATCCTCTCTTTAGCCTGTTTTTCCCTTCCTCACATCCACATCACTTCCTCACAGTTCATCTACTGACCTCCAGAGTCTGTGTCCATAAGTGAGCAGATCCCCATTGACTCCAATGTTAATATCCTCAACTTTTTCGCAAAAAAAAAAACACAGAGTACAGTGGTTTACTATCATTCTTATATTTATAACCATTCACGAGAGTAACGCTGTCTGTATGCACACAAGCACAATATTAAATCCCACAATCCCCTACTTTCCCCAACCATTTGTTGTGATTAAATAACTTCGCTTAATGAATATGGATGCTGTCATTATCTGGCTGCATGCATTTCAGCTGCTGCTCAAATCGACTTCCAGCTAATTATAACTCTGAAGGAGAGGGGGAACATGTCCATTACATGCTCAATGATCAAAAGGGTGCAAGAAGCTTAAAAATAGTCAGAAATGAATACATTTTGTGTTTGCTGAGACATTTTCTATTTAATTTTAAAGCATGGCGACCCTTGAACTCTCACATTTCTACAATAAAGACATTAAATATATGGAATGCTGGATTTCACAACACAAAGCAGTTGACCTTTTCATTTCCTGTTTGATAAACGAGCTGGGCTGTGCTCCAAACATCCTCTAAATTTTCTCTAAATGCACTAATGCTAATGTCTTGCATTATGTTTAAATGCAAAAACTCAAGTCAGGTGACTTCCTCTTAAATCATTCTTGTTGTTCCTTCCGTATTGAACATGTTTGCCTGGATTTAAGGTCATAAATAGACGTAATGATGCGTTTGTGTCTTATTAAACGCCCTCAGCAGTCTAACATTACTCTGATAAACAGCAGCTCCAGGGGTTTAGCATCCCATCAGCTCCCTCCTCACATCCGGATCATTTAGTGCTCGGCACTGAAATCATGATCCATCTTTGAGTCATTGTAGAAAGAAACAGTGCAAATCACATGAGAAGGGATGCTAGAGCGGGATTTATGTGATTTGAACTCTTTTAAGACTTTGAGAAAAGGGATTTTATGGCCATGTAAAGCTAAAAGTGCAGATTCACACGCTGTTCTTCACACTCCTGATTTTGTAATTGTAGAAACCATCTTTCATTTAGCGGGAAATTATGAGAAACAATTTTTCATTCGATCGCTTTTTGCACGTAAACACCTTTGCTGGTGTTTTTTCCTGTTTGCCTAAGTAGCCGGTGAGTGGATAATATTTAATTTACATTTTCTTTACCTTTTATTGACTTGAGCAAAATCTTGTGTTTATTACATGATTATTAAACTATTGGTATTCAAAATTGGAGAAGGTTGTGTTTGGGGATGACATGAGTGGGATGCAGGAAGAAAAAGTTAATAAATGATTCATATGGGAGTCATTGAGCAATCCGGTAAGCTTAAGTGAGGTTAGCATGATTAGCGCAACTCCAGGAAGAGCGTTGGCTCATTACTAGTGTTGTGCTAGTTACCGAAAAATAAAACTAGTTACAGTTACTTCATTCAAAAAGTAACTCGATTACTTTACTTATTACTTATACTAAAAAGTAACGAGTTACTTTTAAATGTAACTCATTACTTAATTTTAAAGAACATGTTTTGATGCCCCTTTAGTGCCCTTATTGTTTAATTTCACTGCTGCGTGTAAAATAATGTGTTATTGATCAATTTAATAGTCTTTATTTAATTGTTTAATTATTTATTTTACACTTTATGCTAAGCATTATGGTCAATATAAACTGACAAACAAATTATATAATTAGTGTAAACTAACGATGTTAAACATTGCTTTACAATTTGAATACTTTACCTTTAAACTGAGCCAGGGCCAAAATAGAAACGAACACATGGTAAAATTAGGTTGTGTGGTGACTATTATTGAGGTTAATGCAGCAGTCCTAAACTGTATTCTTTTGATTTTGTCGTAAAGGTGCTCTTAAGTTGGACTTGAACACTCTGGAAATCCTGTGTTTCTCGGTTTTATCTCGAGAAATGAATTTAACATTAGCAATATTTTTTATAAAGACAAGATGACGAATTCACAGACTCTGGATTATTTTGAGTACAATGAGTATTTCGTCACAAAGTTGCTCCAAGCCAGCGGGGGGCAGTCAAGACCTGCCTAAGACTGGAGCTTCTAAGCCCGTCCTCTACCTGTGAGGGTATGAGCGTATGGAAGGTAGTGATGGGAAGTTTCCTTCATTTGGTGACTCGATTCTTTTGACTTTCTTCACTCAACAGAGTTATTCTTTGAACGATTAAATCTTTTTGTTCATCCGTAAATAATTATTTCTTTAATTCTCTCTAACAAGATTACCTACAGATTAAAGACTCCAAAACTGAGCAAAATTAAATATTGAGTTAAATTAACCTTAATTAAGCTTACCTGCGTCTTTTGATTATCAATACGCACAAGAAAAACCTCTTCTGTTACTTCCAAAACATCGATATAGAAGGTTGTTTGTTTAAAAGAAATCCATAATGTGCCCAAAAAACAGGGGAAATATCACCCCAATACCACGTGAAATACCATCACATGTGAACGAGCGATTCAAATGAAGTAAACTTCTCTTGTATCCGGGAACTGTAGCCAATGAAATGATTGCGAACGATAAGAACGTGTTGAAGAGCGACTCAAAAGAACTGCTCTTTTCTGTGTCCGGTAACCAAAAGGTAATAAATCATTAACATAATTCTAGCATAATGTTATGCCATTAAAACAATCCAAGAAGTACGTGGTAGGTACGCTATGTAACAAAATGCAATAGAGAATTGTCAGTTTTCAGCACAACGCTAGCACGACCAGGCTATTACCATGTTGTTAGCATTGCGTAACATGATGCTGCCATGTCTTTACATACAGCTAAAACAACTTAACCTCAGAACGTAGCTAACGTGACTCAGTACATAATGCTAGAACGAAGCAACATGCTGTGAATATTAACCTAACATTTCATAGCAGGTAGGGTATGTAGCATAATGCCATAAACAATTACACACTTATTAGCTTGATGCTAGCATGAGTCATTAGCATGATGCAATCAGGACTAACTAAGTTATACAAGGATACACCAAGCATATAAACACACACTTTCTATCTGTCACTTCATCTCTCACTCCACACAATTCGCACAACCGTAGAGTCACTTTAAAAACATTCACTCGACACTTTAGTGACCATCTGTGACACACACACACACCCATCATACCCTTTCTGTGAATTCTCACAGAGACTCTTAATGAAACACTTCTATATTATATTATATTGTGGTTTTTACTTATTTTACTTTATTTCTCTTTTATTTATTTATTTTTACCCTTATGTCCTACACAACTTAAATTGGTAACTTAATTGGTGTGTACAGGTTGGACATTCGTACAATACATGTCACTGCATGCCGCACTCTTTATGTATATGTACGTGACAAATAAAATCGGAATTTAACATCACGTAGCTAGTATAAAACAGCAAGTATGTAGGTTAGCATTTAATTAGTTTAATAATAACCAAAAATGTCAAATGCTTTTGCAAAGTGGCCTGTGAAGCTACAAAGGTGTAATCAGTTTGAACTCTTCCCAGAATTCTCAGCGATTTCCCAGAATCCTTTTGTAGTACCAGCCTGAAAAGATATAGCCGCTCCAGTCTGACCGAGTTGAAGCTTTGACCAAAGTTTTAATTCAGTAGCTTGTAGAGTCTAGGAGGAGTTAACGTCAGAAGTTTGTCTCGGGAGAAGAATCTGAAGCTAAAATTTAATTAAGACGGCAGCGTGTTTGGTTTCTCAAGCCAACATAAAACATTGAAGAAAAGTTTCGGATGTTACATCATCTTGATTGAGAGCCGGAGCTTTATTTATTAGATTTCATACATTTCTCAGCTGCGCTCGAGGAGCAGGGAACGTTGCCAGATCTGAGATCCCTCTGATTAATTCTTTCATTTCCTAAATGTACAAAAAGCAAAGCTCGGATCCCATTTTTGGCCTCTTTCTGAAGAAACTCGTTAATATCTTTGAGATCGAGCAGAAAACTCGTTCAGGCGCTGTGTTCTGCAGATTAGATTCTCCTCCCGTTCCTCACCTTCCCTCGTACAACAAAACTTCCATTACATAACTTAAAATGACAACAAACACTGCTTTATCTTCATTTAGGTGAACGCTGTCAGGAAGCGTGTTTTCCTCCAGTACTCACGAGATGTACTGCTCGCTCTTGTTGTATTTCTTGGCGAGGTATTTGGCCGAGGCTTTGCTGGGGATCTTGACGAAGGAGAGCTCTTTGCCGTAGCGCGTCATGTTGCAGGGCGTTTCACACACGCAGTAATCGTTGTCTCTCTCCACCAGGAAATCTAAAGCCGTGGGGAAACACACAGAAAGCTCCTGAAGGGATGTATAGGTGGATATGTAAACCACGCAATATCAACCATCAACATGATTTAAATCTAGCGGCTAACAATAGAAAACAATTCAGCTGCACTCTTTATTTCACACACAATCTGATACGATTATAAATCAACTAGTGTCTACCTCAGAAGGAAAAAGTCAAACTCTAAATTGTTGCAATACTCTTTTTTAGTTGTGGTCCGGTGGATTAGGAGATCGAGTTGTGATTGGAAGGTCCCGGGTTCGATCCCCAGATCCACCGAGTTGAAGGTGGAGTGAGTGATGAAACACTTGCTCTCCATCTTCAGCAACCTCAGCTGTGGAGCCCTCGAGGAGCTCCAGGTCCCCGACTGCTCCCCGGGCCCCGCAGTCATGGCCCCCACTGCTCCGGGTGAGTGCTCACGGTGTGTTTGTTCACTGCTGTGTGTGTGTGTACACTGGGATGGGTTACACGCAGAGCACACACTCCGGGTTCGGCTCGCTCCAGATCTGGCCGACTGGTCACTTTCACTTTCACTTCACTACTCTTTTTCAAGAGTCCCTGTTAGGCTGAGAAACTACCATATTTTATCCATCTGTATTAGTATTTTCCCATAAATGTCCTGTAACTGTCAAGAGTAATGAATTCTAAAGAGAATTCTAAGCTCGTGTGTTCTCTTTGGCTCTATTTCTCACCTAGAGCTGGGTCTGCACACTCCTTGTACTGCTCTGGAGTGCAATACGGAGCGTCTCCTGTGAAACAAACACAAAACAAACAGTTACACGCTTACATTTACATTTACATTTACATTTATGCATTTGGCAGACGCTTTTGTCCAAAGCGACTTACATTAGGGAGAGACAATATGCAATTTGTTACACCGTCAAAGTCTATCTCAACTTCTCACAATAGAAATTGTATCAACTGATCAAAAAACCAAAGCAGTGAGGGAAGAAGGTAAAGACAGAGGAGGGAAAAAGAAGGTAGTAGTTTTTTTTAAATTAATTTATTTTTTTTTAATTTTTTTTTTTATAGTAGGTGTTCTCTGAAGAGAAGAGTTTCCAGTTGCTTTTTGAAAGCTGTTAGTGTTGCTGCTTTCCTGACTGCATCAGGAGTTTGTTCTACGCTTCTACGCTTGAGTTTATCATGAACACATTCACTGCACAAAAAGTAGAGCGCACTCAAATTCAAAGCAATCTGCTGCATTATTTTGAGTTTAAATCATTACTGGTAATCATTTTTTAAGGATGTATTTCAATTTCAATACGTTTAATTTAGCTCAGATACTTTACAACTTAAAAACTCAAACAACTTAAGACATGTGATGTAGACACATAAGGAATGAAGCGTTGCTAAAACTCTTGAAGCCAACTAAAAATAAACCAAAAGCAATAAAATAGTTCCTCTGATTTACTTTGTTTCTCATTTTTGCTCCGGTTGCATTTTTGAGAGGTTTTCAGTTCCATCTAAACACTTCTAATAACTGAGAAGTAAAAGACTCAAAGCATAATATTTGTTTAAGTTTAGGTAAGCTTTTTTAACTTTTAATGTTTTGCTCTCTTCAGGTTTTTAGCTCAGTGTAAACACTAAAGGAGTGTGACTATTGTTAAAGGTATAAAACTTGATATAACTCAAAATATTTAAGGTAACCAACTTCAATAGATTGGAGACTTTAGCCTGTCTTTTATGTTTAGCTCAGATGATCTAGAACCTTAAATTTAAGTTTTACAACAAAATCACAAACATTTAGTTGGCCTCTAAATAAAACAAATATATTGCAATAATATACCAGCATTTATTTATTTATTTGTATCTGTTTATTTACTTTCCATAATCATATGTGCTAACAATAAAAGTTTGTTTTTTACATTTTGTTGATTGTTTGAAAGCTGCACAATGTAGCTCAATGGAAACAATAAATGACTGCAATTAACTGTTAAAAGAAAAAAAAAACAACTTAAGACAGCGCAAATATTTTAAAGTTTTTAATAGATAAAGGTTTGTCTCAAATTTCTAGTTGTGTCAGCTATCTTTGTTTAGTTCAAACTATTTAGAACTTTAAATTTTACAATTTAAGACATTAAGAAGATTTGTTGGCAGAAAAAAAAAAAAAAAAGAAAACGTTCTAAAAAAGAAACTTCTCCAGTGAGTTTCCTTGAACTTCTTAATTTTCTTAACTTTTTTACAGCGTGTGCATGTATTAGGATATTCTGCTGTGCTTTCTCTTTGCATTTTTAAAGAAGACAAAGTGATTGTTACAGTAATGAGACTCAAACGAGAACAATCATTAAAGATAATGAGAGTTATAATCAAACCCTAAAGCAACTTTGCTAATTCCTATGCTAATAACAACTAATACATGAACATCCCTCCATTAACGTCTTCCCCGCGCTCCCCGAGGAGCTTCCTCCCTTCAAGAACCGCCCGAGGATCCCCAACAGAGACAGGAAGTAGAACAAGGTGCTCCGGATAAAGGTGAACGTCTGTACACTGATTAAAATCTGTTTCCGCCCATCACGCTCGCATTATCAGCTCTGACGCTCTCATCAAATGCCTGATTTCCTCTTTTAATTAGCTTCATCTATTCAGTGTTCGCTTCACAGGAACGACTCGAGGGCTCTTGAG
This sequence comes from Danionella dracula, assembly GCA_900490495.1. Lineage (NCBI taxonomy): Eukaryota > Metazoa > Chordata > Actinopteri > Cypriniformes > Danionidae > Danionella > Danionella dracula. The sequence continues at coordinate 198,389 of UELW01000777.1, forward strand.
TTGAGGTAAGGACCGAGAAGGATAAAGAAAGCGAAGAATGTATCGTATAATGAACAAAAACATGTCTAGGCATTATGAGACAAAACCATCTGATATAAAAGGATGCGTCCGCTTTAATTTGAGGTTGGAAAAGGTGAAATTGTGAGTTTTTAAAGGTAAAATATGCACATTTTCACCACTAGATGGCACAAAATTAAAGAAAGAAATGCTGTTTGATGAAGTTTAACTCACGAATTTGTTAGACAGGGAATCAAAGACCCTATATCAAAAGACTCTATGGCTATACTTTTGCTATGTTATATGCAACTAATAGATTTTTTTTTAAATAGAAACTTTTGGAAAGGGAGACTTAATGAACAAATGTATCAATCAGTGTTAAAAACTACATTTTGAATCGATTTCAGCTTTAAAAGCTTCACATTTCTTGAAAAGAAAGAAAGAAAAGACACAGTGGGTACATTTGAAACAATGCACAATGAGCTCTTTATATGGAAGTCAATTATAATCGACTCATTTCTGACTCCAGCCTCTAGAGGTCAGTCGATGAACTGCAGTTTATATCACTTTTTGTATGCAGGGGAAAAGTCTCTTGTATGATTTGAGCTGGATTTAAATCACATAACCGTGTTTTTATGGTCATCCCATCCATTTTCATGTCGGCTTCTTCCCTTTCGGGGTCGCCACAGCGGAATGAACCGCCAACTCTCTGGCATATGTTTTACGCAGCGGATGCCCTTCCAGCTGCAACCCATCGCTGGGAAACATTCACACACACTCATTCACACTTTAACATTACGAACAATCGTTCTTACTCAATTCTCTTATTCCGCATGTCTTTGTTCTTGTGGAGGAAACCGGAGCACCCGGAGTAAACCCACGCGATCACGAGGAGAACATGAGAACTCCACACAGAGATACCAACTGACCCAGCCGAGGCTTGAACCAGAGACCTTCTTGCTGTGAGATGACCGTGCTACCCACTGCGCCACCGTGATGGTCATGGTCATCCCTGCAGTGCTTTATGGAACCTTGGGATCTGGTAGTGCTTACCAGGCATGTGCACCATCCGGCAGTTGCAGTTCTCCACCAGGTACCTGGTCTCGCAGTCGATGCGGCAGGCGGTGATGCTGTAGGTGTTGAAGAAGTCAGAGTCCATCGGCGTCGCCTTGCAGTCACCCCAGGGAGGAGGAAGGTACGTCAGCTGCATCAACATGTCCAAAAGAAAAAATACAGCGTTCAACTGAAATTCACACCAATCTCTCTCCAGATGTGGGATGTCACCGCCTGTGCTTTTCCAATCAAAGTAAGTAACTTTGCACCGTATATTCGGAGAGATGTGTAGCAATCTTAAATAGGCGAGAGAGTTTGGGGTTGGGGAAAGGTTGCTGCAAAAAAAATTCCTCTAAACTAATTTTATTGAGGGGAAGGCTGTCGTTTAAGACTTTTGGGGGTTAAGGAAAGGTTGCTGTTAAAAAGTTCCTCCTAACCGAGTTTTGCTAAGGTGAAGGCTGTCTTTTAAGACATTTGAGGGGTTGGGGAAAGGCTTCTGTTAAATAATTTATTATAAAATGAGTTTTGCTAAGGGAAAATCTGTCGTTTAAGACATTTCAGAGTTGGGGAAAGGATGCTATTAAATAAGTTCTGCTAAACTAAGATTTGTTAAGGGATCGTCTCTCATTTAAAATATTTGGGGGGTAGGAAAAGATTTCAAGCTGTTAAATAATTTCTTATAAATTGAGTTTTGCGAAGGGAAAGGACGTTGTTTAAGATATTTGGTGCATTAGGGAATTGCTACTTTTAAAGAAGTTACTCTAAACCTGTATTTTGATAAGGGAAAGGCTCTGGTTTAAGACATTTTTGGGGTCAACGCTTGATTCAGAAGATTTGAACCACCTTTGCTTCTACAAAAGTAGTTTTATTTGCAGCATGTACGATTGTTTGTTGAAGAAAAGATGCCTTCTTAAACAAGTTTTTGTCAATGTGAAATGTCTTGTTTTAAGATCAAGTATAATGTTTTATAAAAAAAGTCATATTTTCTCAAAACAAACAATATTCCATACCACCACATTCTCTTAAAGATGTGTTGTCTAATATTTTACAGCTTTGCCTAGATTTAAAGTTTTACAGTGAGGATCTTTGGCTATTTCTCTGAATGCTCTTGACTGGAGTTTTGACTCTGCGTCAACTCGGACTCTGGATTTTTCTAAAAATACTAAAAATAAAACCATCACTTCAACAATAAGCACAAGAGCTTGGACACCGTCAAATGTTTCTCACCACCCCAAAAGAACACAGAAGCAAACATAAACATTGCATCAGCTCTAAAAATAATTTCTTCTTTTGTCAGTTGAAGTCATATTTCTTTCTTTTCTACGTGAATCAAAATCTTTACTGCAAAGGTCAGCGTAGTACTGCACTCATCCTTCTTCTTCTGAACAAGTATAGAAGCCATCCAAAGGAATGCTGGTGAAAGTTGTTCAATCTTTATCTCTTCATTAACTCGTCTTAGTCTGGAGTCCGGCGCTCGCAAACACAACAGACTTCGAGATGCTAGTGATGCAAATCTCAGTGGCTCTAAAGATTCTGAGAAATCTGACCTCAACATCCAAAACTTGCACATTTCTTTTCTTCCTAATTGGTCCCCAGAATGGATTTCAGAATTAAACTCGTGCCATGAAACGAGCAACAAAGCAACGGAACAGGTGTACCTAATAAAGTGGCCGACGAGCGTAAAATGCACTGTATTCCAAAACTCGACATTGCAGGCTGGATTCGATTGGCTTAGCACAACCTTAGCAATGCCTCTATTAGCTCAGACCTCAGTTAGTGAAAGAACAGACACTCAGATGATTATTTGGAGATCCTTCTTGAAATAAACACAGAGCACAGAGAGAGACACTGAGCACAAAGAGCGACAGAGATCTGAAAACTGTTTATACTTCGACACGCAGAGCGATCAACACCACGCACCCGCTGCTCCTGACAGGAGACGAATGTCTGGAAGCCCGGGGCCACTCCGAATCCCAGCTGATCGATGAACGGAGGCTCGTCTTGCGTGTGGATCTGAACTTTGATTCCTGCTTCAAACGACGTCTCGTCTGGGAAACAGAAAGGGAGCTGTTAAGGAGTTATGAACTGGATTTATTGGAGGCTCACGGGTCTCAATTGTCGACAATCTCTGAATAAAACATAGAATATAAACAACTAATCTTCTAAGTTGTTGATTAGAAGAGCACGATTTAGAATCAGTGTACTTAGTGACTTTTAAGAATCCCTAGAAACTTTTCTATCAACTAGCAACAAATGACTTCTGACGTCATCATTTTGCGGATTTTTCTGCTGTAAAGTTGCTCTTCGGGATCGAATCAGTTACTAGACGAGCCTCTAGTGGTCAATCATAGAACTGCAGCTTCTGTGCGGCTTCACAGGGGACACCAGAGGAGGCCGCTTGCACCAGACCTCGGAGAGCTCATGAAATTCAACAAGATGCCACCAAACTCCAGGGGAAATTACTGCACTATAAACATGTCTGGGTAAATGTCTCGCAGTGACTCGGAGACAGGAGCGCAGAGGTTCTCATCAGCCTCCTCTCTCTTTTCAATTACACTGTTTAACCTGCTCCCGCTGCGAGAGAGAGAGAGAGAGAGAGAGAGAGAGAGAGAGAGAGAGAGAGAGAGAGAGAGAGAGAGAGAGAGAGAGAGTCGAGAGATGAGACTGAGAGGAGAGATATAGAGTGAGAGATGATGTATCTTAGAGAGATAGCCGCATCTGAGCTAGTACTATCTCGCTCCTCTGCTCTAGATATCCGACCTCTGCTCTCCGTCTCCTCCCGATCTCTTCTCACAGCTCTTCTTCTCTACTTCCCCCGCGTTCGTAGACGCACGTCGCTGCCACTACGCTTCCGCGCGTCGCTACTTCCACTCTCTACCAGCGCCTTCGCTCTCCTCGCGTCACAGTCTCTCTCTATGCGCCTCTCTGCTCCCCCTCTCGCGTCTCTCCCTGCGTTCCGCTCGGCTCTCGCTCTCGAACGCGAGCGTCTGGCCGTCGCGGGCTGCTCGCTCGCTCTCTCTCCCTCTCCGCTTCGCGCCCTCTTCTCGCGTCCCGCTCTCTCTTCTCTCTCTCTCTTCTCTCCTCCGCGTCGCTGCGCTCTCTCCCCTCTCTTCGCGCGCCCTCTCTCTCTCGCCCCCTTCCCGCCTCTCCCGTCGGTCTCGCCTCTTCCCGCTCTCCAGCTCTCTCTCCGCTCCCCCGCGCGTCTCGCGCCCTCCGCCTCTCCCTCCCCCCGCCCGTTGTCGCCTGCCCGCTCTCTCCTCGCTCGCTCCCGCGCCACTCGCCGTCCCGCGGGTCCTCCCCTACCCGCTCGCGCCCTCGCGTCCCGCCCCGCTCCTGCCCGCTATCTGCCCCTCCTCCTCCCTCGCTCCTGCGCCGCGCGCTCTCTCCCCGCCTTGCGCCGGGTGTCGCTCGTCGCGCGCTGCGGCCAGGCCCGCTGCCCGGCTCGGCGGGGGCCGTGCGCGCGCCCCCTCGTGCTGAGCGGGTCCCGTCCGCGGGTGGCCCCCTGCCGCGGGGGGATCGCGCTTGTGGGGTAGGGGCGGGGCTCATTTTAGCGGGTGGACGGCTGAGAGATGATTAGAGAGAAAAAATTTAGAAAAGAGAATTAGTGAGGAAGTGAGAAAGGAGAGGGAGGATAAAACAGAGGAGAGAGAGGATAAAAAGAGAGGAGAGAGAAATGGAGAGAGGAGAAAGAATGACAGAGATAGGAAAGAGGGGAGAAAGAGTGAAAGAGAGAGAGAGGAGAGAGATAGAGAGAGAGAGAGGAGAGAGAGTTAGATAGAGAGGAGAAAGAGCAAAGAGACAGAGAGGAGAGAGAGAAAAAAGAGAAAGGATAGATAGAAAGGTGATAGACAGAAGACAGACAGACGGGCGGAGAGATAGATTAGAGAGAGGAGAAAATTATAGAAAGAGAGATTAGTGAGGAAGTGAGAAAGGAGAGGGAGGATAAAACAGAGGAGAGAGAGAGAGAGAGAAAGATAGAGGAGAAAAAAGTAGATAGAGGGAGAGAGGAACATAGAGGGATAAGGGGAATGAGAAAGGGGAGAGATGCGGACGAGGGGGGTCGAAGATCATAAACAGTCACCACGGAAAAGAGGGAGAGATGGGAGAACATAGGAGAGAGAAGTGGAAAGACTTAAGATCAACTAGAGATAGAAAGAAAGAATTGAGGAGGGAGAGAGAGGAAAAGAGAGAAACGAGTGAGAGAGTTCATGAAGCGAGCGAGAGAGGAGAGAGTTTGCTTCCTGATCACATCAGGTCCCCTCTGATTCGCTGGCATCGGGGAGCTGTGATTGGGTGTCTGTGATGCAAGATGAAATGTGCAAATTTCAAATTGGATCAAACTCATTGTCACTTTCTGCGTCTGGAAGCTCGAAACCAGTTGAACTTCAGCAGAAAGGTCATCAGTGTTTTCAGCTCGGGGCGCTCTGACCTTCAGCCGGAAACATGATTGATTGGTCTCAACGCGAGTCGTTGTTTATTTTATTTTCAGGAGCCGTTCTGGGGTTTGCATCTGATTTATTTTGGGTTTTAAACACCTTTGCGGAATCTAAAATCAACATGTAGGGACCTTCTTCACAATTAAACCTCTTAGATGCAAAATATCTCTTAATAAATAAGCATTTTCACTTTTTTAAGATTTAAAACATCTTTCAAACCATATTTGACCAATTCAGACTATATCTTGTGGGCAATTTTCTGTCTTTCATTCGCCAAGGAAACATCTGTTATTTTAAGAGCTTCCAAACATACTTTTATTTGCTTTTTTGCTGAGTTTAAAACGAGTCTAAATCTCAAATGACAGACCCACAGCCGGAAGAGGCTCGCCAGAGCGTCCATTTCCCCCCTGCAGGATTATTTTGTGAAAGTGTAAAATTGCTTGCACCCTCTGATCGCAGGTTTTCAATTAAGATACCTGTAATGCTTAAAACATCCACTGGGTGTCGCACCAAAATTTCTGTTAAAATAACATTAGTGTCGTAACTTCATAGCTTTAAAATTATTTCAATTACGTAGACACCAACTTCAGAGTTTTTCAAAATAAAAAAAATACTTTGTGAAAAGCATTGACTTTTTAAAGCTGTTTTGCATGTGCATGAAATATTGCAGTAGTGTCTTTCTATGCTAGCGTTTAGAACTTTGCCACCTAATTGGTGCAGGTTAGATACCTGGAGGAGTCAAAAGAGAAACACTTTTATGCTGATATTTTCCTCTATGATTGACCCACACTGGATTCCGATGTGCAGCAAGTGACACCTGAGGTAACACCTGCTCTTACTCTTGCTTTTTTAAGCTGACTGGTATGTTTTAAAGCGTTCGTACCCGTCTCGCCCCAGACAGGCAGGTACTCGTCCTGCTGGATGTCCAGCATCAGCTCCAGGCCGTTCCCCATCCCTCCCTTCATGGTGATGAGCAGCGGCCGTCCATCCTGACCCGAGTTAAAGGTGTAGCACTTCCCATATCGCGTGAAGATCTGAAAAAGAAAGAAAAAGAAAAGCTGATTAGAGAGTGTGCTTAGACTTCATCGTTCTTTTCAGGTTCTTCTGTGTTTATGTGCAGAAAATAAACCCCTTTCAACCCTTTTTCAGAAATGCAGCTACGTAAACAAAATGTAAACATTAAATGGTCCACTAAAACTCTACATCTCTCAGATAAATCCTAAAAAGTGTGTAATTTGCTACAAAAAAAGTCAAACGCCTCCTCATTTTAAGAACCAGACATGATGAATAAAGAATCTCAACTTAAAAGTCTCACACACACAGCTTTAAAAGCTGTTTTGCAGGCCCTTTCCCATCCTGCAGCAGAAAGGTGGGGGAGGGGCCAGCAGGAGTTCAGGATGACTTAAAGGGCCAGTCACCAAAATGTGCTGCAGTCAACAACACATATTTATAAATACAACTTGTCAGACATAGATATCGGATATTCACCGTAAAATGTCCCACTTAGGACAAATGCAAATTCTGTGAAGCCCTCGAGAGTTTCATCCCGTCTGCATTAGCTCATTATTAAAACACCAACAACACCTCACGTTTGAGGAAACCCTTAATCAACCTCAGCAGAGTCCCTGGAGAAGAAATCCCTGGATGCTCCAAACTGAACCTGACCTAGCGCACATCTAATCAGATCGCTCACCCACCACACGGCTCTCAGAGCTCACCGCTGCTCTCTAAAGGAAAGCCTGATTAGCATCGAGGAGGAAATGAAACCCGTACGATGCTACAGAACCAGCGGAACGTAATAAGACCACGGCAGGAGCTGATAGATTCACATCTGCGCTCTCTTTTAGATGGAATCCTCTCAACGCCGTCGGAAGATGCGTCAGATGTCAGTTTGTGTGAGAGAAAGGCCGCAGACGGAGCGCTGAATGGATGATTCAGAGCACATATTCACAGACGGAGCGCTTCTATGAAAAACCCCTTCCTGATCCAGCTCTGAGATTGAACTTCGAGAGTCCTGTGAGTCAATAAACGACATTTCCACATTGATGCTCAGGAATGAGTCACATCGTTAAACAGAGCAAGCAGATGTGATCAGCACAAAGTACAGTGATGGGCTCCCATCGGTAATCTGGGCTCAGGTTTGGTTTTTGAGGGCTCATGAACAGAATGTTGTGGTGTTCATGGGTGTACAGTTATACCAAGAAATATATTTTAACATCATGCTTTTTTATGTTTTATTAAAATGACTTTTACTCTTTCCTATCTGTTCTGGTTGAATATTAAGGAGACTGAGAACACTGCTCAGTCAATTTCCTCTTTTAGTTGAAAATGTTTGATGGTTTCACAGTCCATTGATTTCATTTTAAAGCATTTTTTGCACAAGTGTGCCGTGTTCGGCTGGAGACTCGCACCCAACTCGATGTCTCCTCTCCGGGTAAGAGCTTTAGTGCTGTTCAGCAGAACCTTTATATTAAAAAGTACCAGATGGATCAGAATTCCAGTGAATTTGGGGTTTCAGTTTTGTGTTCAGGTGTTTACGTTCACAATCCTCCTTGTACAAATGACCTGCAGGATATCAAGCGAATCATCTAAGTAGCCAGTAAATGGCGGGTGCAAGCGGCAACCTCCTGCTTTCCCTCTTGATGCGTAACAAGAAGTGACTTAACTGTAGTACCCCGAGCAGCCACTAGAGGGGACAGCAGATAAGAGCCGGTTCGGATTCGCTCCAATGTTAAAACTGAACATCTTTCCACCCCTGGCTCCATTAGGTTTGTTGATTCAGATGAACACTCTGAGGGGGTTCATTATTTTTAAATGACTTTTTAAAGAAATGTTAAAATTGACACAATCAGGCCTCTCCACTACAGCCTTATTCCGCCTCTGTGGATGCATTTTCGTTTGCTGGTTATGCCCACTATGAGCCTCTCTTTTTATCGCCAGAAACAGTGCAGAACGTTGTGGCCTGTAGGCCTGATTTGTCCTCCATATAAATACTGGGAGATCGCTTTCAGGCGGTTGCCAGGTGCAGGGAAGATTAGTGGTGAATAAACAATCACTCATAACTCTTACACCTGTGCATCGTTTTATTGTTTTTAGAGTGCTTAATATGAATAAAGCTGATTGATCA